>CAWUFW010015304.1:0-367703 GCA_963921515.1 Calotriton arnoldi | reverse complement strand
GCATCGCCGGGCAGACACGCATTTCCTACCACCCAGTGTTCCCCAAGGTCTCCCAATAAAAATGGTACCTCACTCGTGTGGGAGGCCCAAGTACCCGCGACAGGCTAGGGCCCAAAACTTATTGAGGTGACATTAAAATTGCCTATCTCAAAACAACCTGGTTTTGCAAGGGGGTCACCTCGGTTTTTGGCCCCGTGCTCGGCAGCCAGCTAGGGAAACCTATCAAACCCACACATTTCTGAAAACTAGACAGCCGGGGGGTTTCAGGGAGGTATGGCTTGCATGGATCCCCCAACGTTTTCTTACCCAGAATCCCCTGCAAACCTCAAATTTAGCTGAAAAAATCACTTTTTCCACACATTTTTGTGTGGGAAAGTTGTGGCATCGCCGGGCAGACACGCATTTCCTACCACCCAGTGTTCCCCAAGGTCTCCCGATAAAAATGGTACCTCACTCATGTGGGAGGCCCAAGTACCCGCGACAGGCTAGGGCCCAAAACGTATTGAGGTGGCATTAAAATTGCCTATCACAAAACAACCTGGTTTTGCAAGGGGGGTCACCTCGGTTTTTGGCCCCGTGCTCGGCGGCCAGCTAGGGAAACCTATCAAACCCACACATTTCTGAAAACTAGACACCCGGGGGGTTCCAGGGAGGTATGACTTGCGTGGATGCCCCAAAGTTTTCCTACCCAGAATCCCCTGCAAACCTCGAATTTAGCTGAAAAAATCACTTTTCCACACATTTTTGTGTGGGAAAGTTGTGGCATCGCCGGGCAGACACGCATTTCCTACCACCCAGCATTCCCCAAGGTCTCCCGATAAAAATGGTACCTCACTCGTGTGGGAGGCCCAAGTACCCGCGACAGGCTAGGGCCCAAAACGTATTGAGGTGACATTAAAATTGCCTATCACAAAACAACCTGGTTTTGCAAGGGGGTTCACCTCGGTTTTTGGCCCCGTGCTCGGTGGCCAGCTAGGGAAACCTGTCAAACTAACACATTTCTGAAAACTAGACACCCGGGGGGTTCCAGGGAGGTATGGCTTGCGTGGATCCCCCAATGTTTTCTTACCCAGTGTAGGAAGGTGGAATCTGACTATATGGTTGCCCCCACTTTTTTTATGGTGTTTTGCTGGTTTATGACTTAGTTGGACTGGGATCCTGCTATTCAGGGCCCCAGTCTATCTGCTTTCTCTGTAAAAAGGTTTCCATGTGCCTTAGGCACATCTCTGATTGGAATCTGGAGTGCCCTTATAAGTCCCTAGTATATGGTATACTATGTACCAAGGGCATAGGTACCTCAGAGGCCTGCCAGGGGCTGCAGCATGTATTATGCCACCCCTGGAAGGCCATCCAAACTGACACCACAGGTCTGCTACTGCAGCCTGGGTAAGGTGGTGCATGCACCTCTTACTGTGATATAGGTTACCTATATCACTAAATACATACACACATATAAACCTATAAGTCACTCCTAAGGCAGGCCTTATCAATCCTAAAGGCAGAGTGCATGGTTCCTATGTGAGAGGGTGCCCCTGCATGAGCAGGGCCCCTCTGCAGCGTTCGGAGACCATCTCTGATGCTGTTTGTAGTGCAGCCTGACCATATACTCTTAAGCGCATTATATCCTCGCGGTAAAATGCTAACTTTGGAATGGCTGCACCTAAACATGTCGTGTTTGGTGTCAAACATCTTGGAATACTACCCCCCGCCAATTCTGGCGGCGGGGGTAGCATTCCACCCTTCTAGAGGGAAAGACATGTTAACTCTGACTAACCCGGTAACTTCTCTCCAAAGCCCTGGCATCACAAAATGGATGCTGCTGCCACAGACACGAGTCTGGCCTCCTGCTGCTGGACGAAACTCCGGCAGGGGAGGCCTGGACAATAGGTTTCCTGTCCCAGGGAGGTGTGACCACCTCCCCAGACAGGATAATGTGTATTGGGGCTGGGCGGGAGCACCATCTGTGTGCTTTGAAGTCCTGCACTGGGGGCACATTTGGTGTCCCTGTGCATACCCCAGTTCAAACCGGATCAGGGGCTTGCAGCCCCTGCTTTGGCGCGAACTGGACAAAGGGAAAGGGGTGTAGCCACCCCTCTGCCCTGACCCACCCATAGGTGGGGCCACAGAGTAGTCCAACCCCTATCTTTAGTATAAAGATAGGAACCCAGTCCTTAGGACTTTAGATTATACCTGGACGAAACTCTGAAACTGAATCCTGGACCTTCGACGCTCTACGACAAGATTAGAGGACTGAAGAATCTCCCTTGGGGTCAAGGAGTGACTCCCCTGCTTGGCAGGCACCAAAGAAGCATCTGTCCGGTTCGCATTTCTGAAGCTCCCGTCGGACGCCGAAGTCATCGCATCACCAGAGGTGGATTCTCAGACTTCCCCGAGGCTACCCTGAGTCCCCAGCAAAGCTGAGGCCCGTGGCTATCGTGGGTGACTTGAGACCGTGACCCCTGGACACTGAGCACATTTGCAAGTGCATCATCTTCTGGGTCTCCCAAGAAGTCGTGCTTTGGGCTCCGAGTAGCCCTAGCCTCCAGCACCACCTGCACCGAAGATCACTGGCCCCCACTCCACGAGTGTCCTGTAAGCCAGCTCCACGTGCGGCGTCACGAGGCTCCTTCGCGGTCGCTAGCCCGTTGGCTAGTAGCCCTTAACGAAGGCCAATCCTTTTCTTACTTGGCATCCTGGTTGCTCCAGGCCTGCCCTCACTTACCCTCGCTGGGTGAGTTCCACAGACCTTGCTGGTCTGCACCATCGACGATCTACATCTTCACCGAGACTTGCCGTTGCCAAGGCTTGTTGGGTCCAATCCGGTCGCCGACACCTCAGCACTCGACAGACATCGTGTACCAGCCCGAATCCTGCTCCTGGTCACCGACAACGCCTCCTGGACCTCGTGGCTGAAGAGTCAAGACGACCGTCAACTGCACCTGAAGCACTCGACATCGGTGGGCATCTGTCCATCGCCTTCCTGGTCACTGGCTAGTGACCCAGACTCTGTCCCCTCTGCTTTCAGGTTCTTCAGAACTCCGATCCACTCTTGGATCCACCCGGACACTTTTCTCTTGGCCGCCAGCAGCACTTTGCAGCAGATCGCCATTCGAATCGACGACGAAACCCGACCCCGAAAGGCACCTATGCACCCGGCTTCCCTGGGTGAGGTAACACGAGTACTCCGGTGCTCCCGTGGGTAGAGACTCTTCAAAGTCCTAGATCTCAAAGGGTTTTGTCCTAGTCCTCTTTTAAGTGTCCCTTTTCTATAATTTCCCGATCCCGACTTTCTCCATAGAAGTCAACGGCGTATCGCGGTTGTGTATTTACACTGCACGCGTCTCCCGTAGGTCCCCTGTGTCACTACCTTGGGTGGTTCCTTGTGGTCCAAGCACTTCTAGAGGCTCTAGGCCTAGTGTCTAGTTCAGTCGTGGTTCGCATACCACTTTATTGGTATATGGTTTGGTACGCCCCTAGGGCCCAAACGTGTATTTGTGCTATTACTGTGATTTGATAACTTATAACTTATGTATTTCGAACTCTAGCCTCATAAAGAGACTAGAGGGGTGTGTTTAGCAATAAATACATATATTTTGAATATATACCTGGTGTGGTGCTCTTTCATTTGGTCACTCAAGAGATTATAGACTGGTAAAACAAGCTGCTTTACATTCCTTCAAGACTTAGCCTGAAGGCTGCTCTCCATAGCTACCACTAGGATAGCTTTCAATAAGGTTGTCTTTAACCTATCTCCAATAAGGGGTTGTTTGGACTGGTGCAAGGTGCCCACTATAATTAGTGGACAGCATATGCCAGGCCAACTTCTCACATTGGTGTGCAGCGTGTGGGATTCCAGCTTGCTATTGTTTTACCAGATAATCTCAATTGAATTGATCAACTGAAAACCACTAAAGGTACCTAAGGTACATATAATTTAAGCTTAGAATACAGTAAGTTCTACTGAACTTAGAGTTGTGTGTTAAGGGATAGCACAACCCTTTCTACAACTCAAGAGAGTTTAGTAGGCCACACTAGAGTAGGTAGTGCATACACCACACCACACTAGTAATGTCTTTAAGGGTAGGATCTAAAGAATCCTTGCAGGAAGCCATTGAGCTTCCACCCTCCAAGTATGATACACTCCCATTCTTGGAATTGAGAGCTTTATGTAACTTGAGAAAACTAAGGACAGGCCAAAGCCCCACCACCCAACACCTCAAGGAGTTGTTGGTGGCTTATGACCTTAGTAAGCCCTTGGGGACTGAAGGGGTAGGAGCTGAGGGTGGGGCAGAGGAAGAGGAGGAGGCCAGGGGTACCAATACCCCCAGCCCCCCTCTGAGACTGGCCAGGAGGGTGACAATGACCCTGACCTGGATAACCCAATCCCTCCTGTGGAAGATGATGAGGATGATCAGAATGATGCCCTCTTTGTCCCCGCAGGAAGGATTAAGAGTGTGCCCAGGAAGTCTAGATCTCCTTCTCAGGAGTCTAACCACTCTGGCACCTCCATAGGGAGCTCTATCTCCTCTCACAGGAGGGAATCCTCTCATGAGAGAAGAGCCAGACTGGTCCAGTATGAGGAGACTCAGCTGGAAATCAGAAAAAAGCAATTGGCTTTAGATAGGGAATCCCTAGATCTCCTTAGAGAGAGAAGAAAGTTGGGACTAGAGTCCCATGGTGGCAGCAATATCCCTAGAGATAGGGACAGGTCTTATGACCATAGAAACCTAAACAAGATTGTCCCTCCCTACCAGAGTGGGGATGACATCCACAAATGGATAACTGCACTGGAGAGGGCCTGTAAAGTTCAGAAGGTCCCCCAGAGGCAGTGGGCAGCAATCTTGTGGCTCTCCTTTGCAGACAAAGGTAGAGACAAGCTCCTCACTGTAAGAGAAGAGGATGCTGACAATTACACAGTCTTGAAGAGTGCTCTGATAGATGGGTTTGGCCTAACCACTGAACAGTATAGGTTGAAGTTCAGAGACACCCAAAAAGCTCAGACTCAAGACTGGGTTGATTTTGTAGATTGTGCTACAAAGGCTCTGGAAGGTTGGATACATGGCAACAAAGTGCATGACTTTTTAGGATTGTACAATTTGATTATGAGGGAGCAGATCCTTAATAATTGTCAAAACCAGCTTTTGCACCAGTATCTGGTGGACTCTGATCTGACCTCTCCCCAAGAATTGGGAAAGAAGGCAGACAAATGGGTCAGAACCAGAGTAAAAACTAGAAATCAGGGTGGTGACCAGAAGAAAGATTCTACTAAGTCCCAAGAGAAAGGTGGGGATAAATCTAAGGATAAGTCCCCTACAGGGCCCCAAAATTCCTCTTCTGGGGGTGGGTCCCAAACTCCTTCCTCTCCTGAAAAGAAACCATATTGCCATGTCTGTAAAAAGCCTGGGCACTGGAAAACTGATCCCAGTTGCCCCAGGATTGGCAATAAAGAAAATGTTCCTCCCACAACTACTACCACCCCTCCTGGTACTACCAGTAGTAATCCTCCAGTTGGGAGTAGTGCACCCAAAAAGTTAGGTGCTTTTGCAAGAGGAACAGAGGTGGGCCCTAGTTTAGACAGGGACCCCTCAACAGACTCCTCTGACTCTGATGGTGGTATAGGATTTGCCACCTTTACCATGGGTCCCATAGCATTGGGCAGGTACAGATTGGAGCCAATAATTAATGGTCAGAAAGCTGTGGCATTTAGGGACACAGGGGCTAGTGTCACCATGGTGGCAGGGAAACTAGTCCCCCCTCACCAGCTTTTACCTGAGTTTAAATACCAGGTGACCAACATTGATGGTGTCAGAACAGATCACCCCATGGCCATAGTCAATCTCAGCTGGGAGGGGGTCACAGGCCCAAAAAGAGTGGCAGTGTCCCCAACCCTACCTGTAGATTGCCTGATGGGCAATGATCTGGAAATTTCAGCCTGGGCTGAAGTTGAACACCAAACCCATCTCAGGATGCTGGGCGTCCCTGTAAAGGTTAGTGGGGCTGTAATGGCCACAGCCCCAGCCCAAGAATTTGGAAAGATGGAGCCTGAAAGAATGGCCCACTCTCCCCCAAAAGAGAGCACAAGGGTTGAAGAAAAGTCTTCTTCCCTCCAGACAGTAGGTAAGGGTCAGCCTCCTCAGGGAACTGACCCTACCCCTAGTGAAGGAACTGCCCCAGAGGTAGTCAGGCCTGGCCTGGCCACACCCCTGATGGCAGAGGACCCTTCCAAGGTGGTACCCAGTCTGGAGCAGGTAACCTGCCCCTCTCTACCCTGCCTCAGCCAGCCCAGGGCTGCAGAGGTCAGGGAGGTCAGTGGACCCCCAGGGCCCCCTGTCCAGAGGAACCCCCCATCAGCAGATTAGGGGCACCCAGTCTAGTAGCCCTAGCCAGGTGAAAACTCCTCTACACACTGAGGGATCCCCCATGCCTTTATGTAGGGACCTCCCCCAGAAGGACTCTGGTAGGCAAGGGCAAACCTGGGACCTGAAGGTTCCAAACCTGCCCTGTCCCTCCAGTAGTCCATCCAAAGGGACCCAACCCCCAGCTGTAGGCAGCCAAAGGTTGACCCTTAGAGCAAAGTGCAACTCAGTCATGGAAAGACAGGCATACATGGTGACCAGTGATCTGAGGAAACTGAGGCCAACATTCCTAGGGCCTCACTTCCCTACTCAGACACCTCACCAGCCTTGTACTTTACCTAAGCACACCACAGGTAGTGATTCCCCATGGTGGAGACCCTCTTATACCCTTAGGGTGAGGGATTGCTTAGTGGACCATAAGACAGGGGGCAACCATGCTAGTGCAGGTGCTTCCTTATATGACCACTTAGTCAATGAAGGCTCAACTGGCCAAGGTTAGCCTTATCTCCTTTCGTTTGGGGGGGTTATGTAGGAAGGTGGAATCTGACTATATGGTTGCCCCCACTTTTTTATGGTGTTTTGCTGGTTTATGACTTAGTTGGACTGGGATCCTGCTATTCAGGGCCCCAGTCTATCTGCTTTCTCTGTAAAAGGTTTCCATGTGCCTTAGGCACATCTCTGATTGGAATCTGGAGTGCCCTTATAAGTCCCTAGTATATGGTATACTATGTACCAAGGGCATAGGTACCTCAGAGGCCTGCCAGGGGCTGCAGCATGTATTATGCCACCCCTGGAAGGCCATCCAAACTGACACCACAGGTCTGCTACTGCAGCCTGGGTAAGGTGGTGCATGCACCCCTTACTGTGATATAGGTTACCTATATCACTAAATACATACACACATATAAACCTATAAGTCACTCCTAAGGCAGGCCTTATCAATCCTAAAGGCAGAGTGCATGGTTCCTATGTGAGAGGGTGCCCCTGCATGAGCAGGGCCCCTCTGCAGCGTTCGGAGACCATCTCTGATGCTGTTTGTAGTGCAGCCTGACCATATACTCTTAAGCGCATTATATCCTCGCGGTAAAATGCTAACTTTGGAATGGCTGCACCTAAACATGTCGTGTTTGGTGTCAAACATCTTGGAATACTACCCCCCGCCAATTCTGGCAGCGGGGGTAGCATTCCACCCTTCTAGAGGGAAAGACATGTTAACTCTGACTAACCCGGTAACTTCTCTCCAAAGCCCTGGCATCACAAAATGGATGCTGCTGCCACAGACACGAGTCTGGCCTCCTGCTGCTGGACGAAACTCCGGCAGGGGAGGCCTGGACAATAGGTTTCCTGTCCCAGGGAGGTGTGACCACCTCCCCAGACAGGATAATGTGTATTGGGGCTGGGCGGGAGCACCATCTGTGTGCTTTGAAGTCCTGCACTGGGGGCACATTTGGTGTCCCTGTGCATACCCCAGTTCAAACCGGATCAGGGGCTTGCAGCCCCTGCTTTGGCGCGAACTGGACAAAGGGAAAGGGGTGTAGCCACCCCTCTGCCCTGACCCACCCATAGGTGGGGCCACAGAGTAGTCCAACCCCTATCTTTAGTATAAAGATAGGAACCCAGTCCTTAGGACTTTAGATTATACCTGGACGAAACTCTGAAACTGAATCCTGGACCTTCGACGCTCTACGACAAGATTAGAGGACTGAAGAATCTCCCTTGGGGTCAAGGAGTGACTCCCCTGCTTGGCAGGCACCAAAGAAGCATCTGTCCGGTTCGCATTTCTGAAGCTCCCGTCGGACGCCGAAGTCATCGCATCACCAGAGGTGGATTCTCAGACTTCCCCGAGGCTACCCTGAGTCCCCAGCAAAGCTGAGGCCCGTGGCTATCGTGGGTGACTTGAGACCGTGACCCCTGGACACCGAGCACATTTGCAAGTGCATCATCTTCTGGGTCTCCCAAGAAGTCGTGCTTTGGGCTCCGAGTAGCCCTAGCCTCCAGCACCACCTGCACCGAAGATCACTGGCCCCCACTCCACGAGTGTCCTGTAAGCCAGCTCCACGTGCGGCGTCACGAGGCTCCTTCGCGGTCGCTAGCCCGTTGGCTAGTAGCCCTTAACGAAGGCCAATCCTTTTCTTACTTGGCATCCTGGTTGCTCCAGGCCTGCCCTCACTTACCCTCGCTGGGTGAGTTCCACAGACCTTGCTGGTCTGCACCATCGACGATCTACATCTTCACCGAGACTTGCCGTTGCCAAGGCTTGTTGGGTCCAATCCGGTCGCCGACACCTCAGCACTCGACAGACATCGTGTACCAGCCCGAATCCTGCTCCTGGTCACCGACAACGCCTCCTGGACCTCGTGGCTGAAGAGTCAAGACAACCGTCAACGCACCTGAAGCACTCGACATCGGTGGGCATCTGTCCATCGCCTTCCTGGTCACTGGCTAGTGACCCAGACTCTGTCCCCTCTGCTTTCAGGTTCTTCAGAACTCCGATCCACTCTTGGATCCACCCGGACACTTTTCTCTTGGCCGCCAGCAGCACTTTGCAGCAGATCGCCATTCGAATCGACGACGAAACCCGACCCCGAAAGGCACCTATGCACCCGGCTTCCCTGGGTGAGGTAACACGAGTACTCCGGTGCTCCCGTGGGTAGAGACTCTTCAAAGTCCTAGATCTCAAAGGGTTTTGTCCTAGTCCTCTTTTAAGTGTCCCTTTTCTATAATTTCCCGATCCCGACTTTCTCCATAGAAGTCAACGGCGTATCGCGGTTGTGTATTTACACTGCACGCGTCTCCCGTAGGTCCCCTGTGTCACTACCTTGGGTGGTTCCTTGTGGTCCAAGCACTTCTAGAGGCTCTAGGCCTAGTGTCTAGTTCAGTCGTGGTTCGCATACCACTTTATTGGTATATGGTTTGGTACGCCCCTAGGGCCCAAACGTGTATTTGTGCTATTACTGTGATTTGATAACTTATAACTTATGTACTTCGAACTCTAGCCTCATAAAGAGACTAGAGGGGTGTGTTTAGCAATAAATACATATATTTTGAATATATACCTGGTGTGGTGCTCTTTCATTTGGTCACTCAAGAGATTATAGACTGGTAAAACAAGCTGCTTTACATTCCTTCAAGACTTAGCCTGAAGGCTGCTCTCCATAGCTACCACTAGGATAGCTTTCAATAAGGTTGTCTTTAACCTATCTCCAATAAGGGGTTGTTTGTACTGGTGCAAGGTGCCCACTATAATTAGTGGACAGCATATGCCAGGCCAACTTCTCACACCCAGAATCCCTAGGGCCCAATAGCTAGGGCCCAAAACATTTTGTGATAGGCCCAAAACATTTTGTGATAGGCAATTTTGATGTTGCCTCAATACGTTTTTGGCCCTTGCCTGTCGCGGGTACTTGGGCCTCCCACACGAGTGAGGCACCATTTTTATCGGGAGACCTTGGGGAACACTGGGTGGTAGGAAATGCGTGTCTGCCCAGCGATGCCACAACTTTCCCACACAAAAATGTGTGGAAAAAGTGATTTTTTCAGCTAAATTTGAGGTTTGCAGGGGATTCTGGGTAAGAAAACGTTGGGGGATTCACGCAAGCCATACCTCCCTGGAACCCCCCGGGTGTCTAGTTTTCAGAAATGTGTGGGTTTGATAGGTTTCCCTAGCTGGCCGCCGAGCACGGGGCCAAAAACCGAGGTGACCCCCCTTGCAAAACCAGGTTGTTTTGTGATAGGCAATTTTAATGTCACCTCAATACGTTTTGGGCCCTAGCCTGTCGCGGGTACTTGGGCCTCCCACACGAGTGAGGCACCATTTTTATTGGGAGACCTTGGGGAACACTGGGTGGTAGGAAATGCGTGTCTGCCCAGCGATGCCACAACTTTCCCACACAAAAATGTGTGGAAAAAGTGATTTTTTTCAGCTAAATTTGAGGTTTGCAGGGGATTCTGGGAAAGAAAACGTTGGGGGATCCACGCAAGCCATATCTTCCTGGAACCACCCGGGTGTCTAGTTTTCAGAAATGTGTGGGTTTGATAGGTTTCCCAAGCTGGCCGCCGAGCACGGGTCCAAAAACCGAGGTGACCCCCCTTGCACAACCAGGTTGTTTTGTGATAGTCAATTTTAATGTCACCTCAATACGTTTTAGGCCCTAGCCTGTCGAGGGTACTTGGGCCTCCCACACGAATGAGGCACCATTTTTATCGGGAGACCTTGGGGAACACTGGGTGGTAGGAAATGCGTGTCTGCCCGGCGATGCCACAACTTTCCCACACAAAAATGTGTGGAAAAAGTGATTTTTTTGAGCTAAATTTGAGGTTTGCAGGGGATTCTGGGTAAGAAAACGTTGGGGGATCCACGCAAGCCATACCTCCCTGGAACCACCTGGGTGTCTTGTTTTCAGAAATGTGTGGGTTTGATAGGTTTCCCAAGCTGGCCGCCAAGCACGGGGCCAAAAACCGAGGTGACCCCCCTTGCAAAACCAGGTTGTTTTGTGATAGGCAATTTTAATGTCACCTCAATACGTTTTGGGCCCTAGCCTGTCGCGGGTAATTGGGCCTCCCACACGAGTGAGGCACCATTTTTATCGGAAGACTTTGGGGAACGCGGGGTGGGTGGAATTTTGTGGATCCACGCAGATTCCAGAACTTTCCACCACAGAAATGTGAGGAAAATTTGTTTTTTTGGACAATTTTTTAGGTTTGCAAGGGATTCTGGGTAACAGAACCTGGTGAGAGGCAGTCAAGTCACCCCATCCTGGATTCCCCTCGGTGTCTAGTTTTCGAAAATGTATAGGTTTTCTAGGTTTCCCTAGGTGCTGGCAGAGCTATGGTTCAAAAACTACAGCTAGGCACTTTGCCAAATAAGGGTCATTTTTCACAGTGAAATTGAGGTGTGTCCACGTTGCGTTTTGTGCCGTTTCCTGATGCGGACACTAGGCCTACCCACACAAGTGAGGTACCATTTTTCTCGGAAGACTTTGGGGAACGCGGGGTGAGTAGAAATTTGTGGATCCACGCAGATTTCAGGACTTTCCACCACAGAAATGTGAGGAAAATGTGTTTTTTTTGACAATTTTTTAGGTTTGCAAGGGATTCTGGGTAACAGAACCTGGTGAGAGGCAGTAAAGTCACCCCATCCTGGATTCCCTGGGTGTCTAGTTTTCAAAAATATATAGGTTTGCTAGGTTTCCCTAGATGCAGGCAGAGCTAGGGTTCAAAAACTACAGCTAGGCACTTTGCCAAATAAGGGTCATTTTTCACAGTGAAATTGAGGTGTGTCCACGTTGCGTTTTGCGCCGTTTCCTGATGCGGACACTAGGCCTACCCACACAAGTGAGGGACCATTTTTCTCGGAACACTTTGGGGAACGCGGGGTGGGTAGAAATTTGTGGATCCTTGCAGATTCCAGGACTTTCCACCACAGAAATGTGAGGAAAATGTTGTTTTTTTTACAATTGTTTAGGTTTGCAAGGGATTCTGGGTAACAGAACCTGGTGAGAGGCAGTAAAGTCACCCCATCCTGGATTCCCCTGTGTGTCTAGTTTTCAAAAATATATAGGTTTGCTAGGTTTCCCTAGATGCAGGCAGAGCTAGGATTCAAAAACTACAGCTAGGCACTTTGCCAAAAAAGGGTCATTTTTCACTGTGAAATTGGGGTGTGTCCACGTTGCGTTTTGCGCGATTTCCTGTTGCGGGCTTTAGGCTTACCCACACAAGTGAGGTACCATTTTTATCGAAAGACTTTGGGGAACGCGGGGTGGGTAGAAATTTGTGGATCCACGCAGATTCCAGGACTTTCCACCACAGAAATGTGAGGAAAATGTGTTTTTTTTGACAATTTGTTAGGTTTGCAAGGGATTCTGGGTAACAGAACCTGGTGAGAGGCAGTAAAGTCACCCCATCCTGGATTCCCCTTGGTGTCTAGTTTTCAAAAATGTATAGGTTTGCTAGGTTTCCCTAGATGCCGGCAGAGCTAGGGTTCAAAAACTACAGCTAGGCACTTTGCCAAAAAAGGGTCGTTTTTCACTGTGAAATTGTGGTGTGTCCACGTTGCGTTTTGCACCGTTTCCTGTCGCGGGCACTAGGCCTACCCACACAAGTGAGATACCATTTTTCTCGGAAGACTTTGGGGAACATGTGGTGGGTAGAAATTTGTGGATCTACACAGATTACAGACCTTTCCACCACAGAAATGTGAGGAAAATGTGTTTTATTTGACAATTTTTTAGGTTTGCAAGGGATTCTGGGTAACAGAACCTGGTGGGAGCGAGTCAAGTCACCCCATCCTGGATTCCCCTGGGTGTCTAGGTTTCAAAAACATATAGGTTTGCTAGGTTTCCCTAGATGCCGGCAGAGCTAGGGTTAAAAACTACAGCTAGGCACTTTGCCAAAAAAGGGTCATTTTTCACTGTGAAATTGGGGTGTGTCCACGTTGCGTTTTGTGCCGTTTCCTGTCGTGGGCACTAGGCCTACCCACACAAGTGAGGTACCATTTTACTCGGAAGACTTTGGAGAACGCGGGGTGGGTGGAATTTGTGGATCCATGCAGATTTCAGAACTTTCCACCACAGAAATGTGAGGAAAATGTGTTTTTATGGACAATTGTTTAGGTTTGCAAGGGATTCTGGGTAACAGAACCTGGTGACAGCCAGTCAAGTCACCCCATCCTGGATTCCCCTGGGTGTCTAGTTTTCAAAAATGTATAGGTTTGCTAGGTTTCCCTGGGTGCCGGCAGAGCAAGGGTTCAAAAACTACAGCTAGGCACTTTGCAAAAAAAGGGTAATTTTTCATTGTGAAAATGTGGTGGGTTCACGTTGCGTTTTGAGCCGTTTCCTGTCGTGGGCACTATGCCTACCCACACAAGTGAGGTACCATTTTTATCGGGACACTTACGGTAATTCAGATTTGTAAAGCAACTGTTATTACCTATTGACTTTCGATGCATTTCTGCCTTCCAAATGAAAGACAATGTGTAAAAAAGAAGTTAGTTTGAAAAATGACCTATAATTCTCATGCTAGTATGAGTATTACCAATTTCAGAAATGTGCAAATATCTACTGTTTCTAAACTCTATATTGTGTTCCCATTTCAGAAATACATAGGAGTATTTCATACCGAATATTCCATTTATACATTTTCCCAGAATAATTGCTATATACCCGGTACATAATAAAAAACCATTGCAAGACGCTGCTCAGTTTTTGGCTCTGGGTTCGTCGGGTTCTTGGTGAACCTACAAGTCCTATATATCCCCACAACCAGTAAGGTCCAGTGGATGTAACGGTATATTGCTTTCAAAGAGCATTCATAATTAGAAGAAGTTACAGGTGAAAACGTTGACACAAAAGGCTGTTTTTTTCAACTAATTTTCCATTTTTCCTATATTTAACTGTTAGTTTCTATAAAGAAACCTTGATGGATTTACACAAATGACCCCTTGCTGAATTCAGAATTTTGTCTACTTTACTAAAATGTATAGATTTCCAGGATCCATTATTGCTTTCATACCCATTTCTACCATTAACTGGAAGGAGGTTGAAAGCACAAAAAATAGCAAAAATAGGCTATGTCCCAGAAAAATGCCAAAACTGTGTAAACTTTTTTGGTTTTCTGACAAAAGTCTGTCATTCCCTAAAAGCTGGGAAAATGGAGATTTCAGCCCCACAAACCCTTTTTTGAAACCATTTGCAGGGAAAAACCCAGACGCTTTCATATGCGGGACTTTTTTCCCCAAAAAAACAAAATTTAGCTGTATTTTGGCTAAAATCTGGGACCTCTCCAGGGGAATCCACAAACCCTGGGTACCTTTAGAATCCCCATGATGTTGGAAGAAAAGGACACAAATTTGGCGTGGATACCTTATGTGGTCAAAAAGTTACAGAGGCCTAATCGCGAACTACTACAAATAGCCAAAAAAGGGCTCAGCACTGGGGGGGAAAAGGCCCAGCAGTTAAGGGGTTAAGGTACTCATTCCTGGTGTTGAGCCATTGGTGAAAATTGCAAATGGTCTCAGGTTCACCTCTCCAGACGATGAACACGTCATCAATATACCGTTTCCAGAGGAGGATATGATTCCTGTAAGGGTTGTCCTCTGTCAGTATATGTTCCTGTTCAAATAGGTGGACATACAGATTGGCTAGGCTGGGCGCGAAAACGCTGCCCATGGAAGTGCCCGACGTCTGTAGATATAGAGTGTTCTCAAACCGAAAGAAGTTCTCCTTCATGGCTGTCCTTGCGCACTCCATGATGAAGTGCACCGGTGAGATGGTGTCAAGGTCTCTGTTGTTAAGTAATGACCGCACTGCATCTAATGTCTCGTCTTGAGGAATGCAGGTATAAAGTGACTCCACGTCAAACGAGACCATATAGTCTCTGGTGACGTCGAACAGAGTGTCTGGTAGCAGTCAAAGGATATCTTTAGTATCCTGAAGATACGTTGGCATCTCACGCACAATCAGGCGGAGGAAATGGTCAACAAAGGTGGACAAGGGTTCGAGAAGAGACCCAATGCCGAAGATGATGGGTCGCCCAGGTGGGGGTCTTTGTGCCTTATGTATTTTTTGGTAAAATATAAAAATAAGGCATCACTGTGTGTGAGGTAGCTTGCCTATTGAGATGTAACCCAGCCTTCGTCTTTGGCTTCTTCAGTGAGACTGGCAATCTCTTGCGTCAATCTGTTGGTCGGGTCTGCTTTGAGTGGTTGGTAAGAGCATCTGTCTTCAAGCTGGCGCAGGCATTCAGTGTGATATGTTGAGATGCTCATAAAACGATGGCACCCCCCTTGTCTGCCGGCTTGATAGTGATGGATTCGTCTTCAGCCAAAGCTTGCAGTGCCTTCTATTCTTTTTTAGGGAGGGTCTGGAAATGTCGTCTTCTGGATTCACATAAGGTGGACACCTCTGTAGTTACCGCTTTCTCAAAGGTCAAAACCTGAGCGGGAACCAGGTGAGCAGGAGGATTAAAGGTAGAGCGGTTTTTCAAACCGATATTAGTAGGTCCCGCTTCCATTGTTTCGCTGGTTTTGTCCTGGAAGAAGAAGTGCAACCGAATTTTCTGGAAGAAGTGTGCTAATTCACGTTGTACTTGGAAAGAATCACCTTTAAAAGTGGGAACAAATCCTAGACCTCTATTTAGTGCAGCCTGTTCATCAGGTGTATGAGCATGGTCACTCAAGTTGACTACTAGATCATTTCGCTGCTGGTCCCCAGTTGCGGTGGTGGTTTCTTCTTGCTCCGTGTATTCCTCTGGGAAGATGGAGGGCTCCAATGTTCTTGCGCTTGCTGGTTTCTTCTTCTGCCTCTCGAACGTCCTCGGCCAGGCCCTAAAAAAGGCTGGTTGCTGAAGAATTGGGGATGAGGCTGGTATGGTAACATAGTGATACCAAAGGGGGATGATGGACGGAGCGTTAGAGCAAATCAAACACTCACCCCCAGTCAACTGATCTGGGTTTAATCCATCATCATTCTTTAGCTCACTCCACCACCCCAGTTCAGACATGACCATATGCAAATCAGTCTGACCCTGTGCCTCATGGGAACAGTCCAGCCCGAACTGCCAAGACATGTCTTCCCTGGACCGGAAACAAGCATCCTGGGACCGGTTTCGGGTTCATAACCCTCATCAGCCAGGCTATCTTGAATCCAGTGGCAAAGTGAGCAAGGGACCCACGTCTGGGCATACCCTGCCAACTTAGGTCACAGGATGCTTGTTTCCGGTCCAGGGAAGACATGGCTTGGCAGTTCGGGCTGGACTGTTCCCATGAGGCACAGGGTCAGACTGATTTGCATAGGGACATGTCTGAACTGGGGTGGTGGAGTGAGCTAAAGAATGATGATGGATTAAACCCAGATCAGTTGACTGGGGGTGAGTGTTTGATTTGCTCTAACGCTCCGTCCATCATCCCCTTTGGTATCGGTATGGTAACATAGGCAGCTGAAAGGGCGGGTTAGGATAACCCCAAGGAGTGGGAGGCCACCATTGTGATTGTTGGGGACACGGTGGGCCACTCCTCCAATTTGTTCTGTTATTACGCCCTCGGCCTCTTTGCTGTTGTCCAATGTTGGTAGACGAGTCTGAGTAGCTCGACCAGTCATCAGTGCCTGAAGATGAATAATTGGAACCGTATCTTTGTCCCTTGTTGTTAAATTCTGGCCTGGTCCTGGGCCCGACCCGACCCCCAGGCCTCCTGCGCTCCCCATCCCACCTTCTCCTCACCTGGGCATCAATCCGCTGTTCTCTCTCCGAATCTGTGACTCAGCCAGCAGGTGCCTCAGCCAGACCGGATTTCACAAGCCTGGGTACAGCAGTCGCCGCCGATTCCTCTTGGGAACCTCCCAATGCAGTTGATGCATCTGGGCCCTCTTAGGCGCGAAGTTGCGGCGCTCCCAAAACACAAGTTTGGCTCAGCTCAGGGCCTTCATCCTCCACAGCGTCCGGCCAGCACCACCTCCTCCAGCCTGTGATTCAGAGAGGCAAAGCCCACCATCAGCAATCTCCTCCGTGCACCCCGGTGTAGTGGTTTCATATGTTATGCAATGCAGACCTCCCCACGTCGGTGCGCAGGAGTGCCTCTACTGATCACAGCTCAGAGGGACACCAGGGGGTCTTCTCACACAGGTCAGCAATGTGTCTCCATGCGACCTGCCAGACTTCGCCACCAGGTAAGGGCGATCGCCGACGCCACAATATATACCGCCGCGGCCCACAGGCTCAGGCCCAACGCGGCCCGCCTCCACTGTTAGGCCGCAGTAACTCCACAGTGCCAGGGTCTCCCACTCTGGGTCGCAGAGGCAGGCCCAGAGAGGCCTCCAGGCCCTGGGGACTGTCCGCGCTTCCAGGCATGAGCAGCCATGGTGTCGCAAGGATGGTGCAATGAAAAGTGCTGCAACACTGTTTTTCCCCACCGATGCGCCACTTTTCATAAATGAGTCCCTGATTCTGCATTTGACTCTGGCTGGTCATCCTACCTGTTGGGGGTTTGGGGGGGGGGTTGTTGACCTGTGCTGAACTTGGTCCTGGCTGCTCCATTCTGCATTCCGGTGGTTTTTGTTTTCCTTAGAGGTGTATTTGTCAGCTCTTTTTGCCTTTAGAGGCTGAAAAGTGATGTTGGGCTGACTAACTTGAATTTTTTTGCCCCTAATTGGCCGGCCGACACTTTTTTCAGGCAAGCATCAAGATTTTTATCTCTGTGATGCTAGAGTTAGCGGCATTTTCACCGCCGCTAGCTGATCCTAACGCCATGTAACGACATATTATAAATACGTCGCAAACATGGCGATGGATTTCGGCGATAGACAGCGGAAACAAATTGCCGGTAAGCAACGCCAAAACTGCTTAGCTGCAATTCTTTTAAATATACACCACTGTCCACAGAAAACTCAGAGACAACACAAACAGGTGCAATAGCTTTTCAAGGCTGACCATTTATGATCTTTTCCATGAAGGTAGCCTTATATGGGTACTGGGAAATTCCCTTGCGAGATTCCAACCTTATTGGAAGAGAAGGCCTCACCCACAAATGGTAAGCCTCAAAAAGCTATCACACCTGTTTGTGTTGTCTCTGGCTTTAAGATATTAACCAAACTTATTTTACAAGAAAGCAAAAAACACTGCACCTCTGCACCAGGATCTGCTTTATAATGCCACTGGCGTAATTTCTGTAGGACTGGTTACTAGAGTAACTATAACTTTACAGATGATTGGCACACTTACATATCAAATATGGATGCTCATCGCTTGTTACCAACAGCAGTGCCATAAACAGCAATGATGGATTACAGGTAGGGCTTTCGGTTTTATGGTATTTCTTTTTTTGACAATTCCGTCTGTATTTATCCATATTTATTTTTTGCTAATTTTATCTGTATTTATCCATATTTATTTTGGGTTTTTATAGTATTTTGGGTAATTAGTATATTTCCACAGTTATTTAATCGATAAACATGCACTCATGCTTGAATCCCTGCCAGGTTTCAATGCTGTTGTTAGACTTGGCTTTCTCAGCGGGTTTACCCCCAGACTTTTTGCTTTTTGGCCTCCTGTTTTTGACCCTGTATGTGTTGGTTTTAGGACTCTGGGCACTTTACCACTGCTAATCAGTGCTAAAGTGCATATGCTCTCTGTGTAAAATGTGTTATGGATTGGTGTTTCCATGATTGGCCTATTTGATTTATGTGTCAGTCCCTTGTAAAGTGCACTGAGAGTGCCAGGGCCTATAGATCAAATGCTGTTGGTGGGCTGCAGCACTGGATTGTGCCACCCACGCAAACAGCCTGTAAAGTGTAACTCTGGCCTGCCATTGCAGAGCCTGTGTGCAGCCTGGGGCTGCCATGTCGACTTGGCAAGTGCACACACTTGCAAGTCCCTAAATCTTCCCTTTTCTACATGTTAGTCACCCCTAAGGTAGGCCCAAGGTACCCCTGTGGGCAGGGTGTATTGTATGTGAAAGGTAGGACATGCCCTGGTGTGTGTGGCATGTCCTGATAGTGAATTACAGCCTATTTCGTTTTTCACTATTGCAAGGCTACCTGTCCCCCATAGGCCAGAATGGGCAGTTTTGATTATTACAGCTTATAATCCTAACTGACCCAGGGAACATGGTAGAAATTCGAGTTTAGTATGCCTGGACTCAGAATGATAAAATGCATCTTTTAGTGAAGTTGGTTTTAACATTCTGTGTTTGAAAATACCACTTTTAGAAAGTGGGTATTTTCTTGTCTAACCATCCAAGCCTGCCTCTGCTAGGTTGTGTATTCCTTGTCTGGAGTGTGAGTGACAGGGGCTGGGGGATGCCAGGAGACAGGGTGAGTCAGCACAGGGCTGAATAGCAAGATCTACATGTAGATGGGTGGGAGGAGATGCACCTGGGACCTGAATAGGGCTGGGCCTTCCCTCCACAATGCTGGCTCCACCTCCTGTGGTGCGTCTGATGTCCCTGGCCTGCACTGTGAAAGGAAAGAAGGAGACTTGTCAACAAAGTGCTCCAGGACTGACCAGAACTGGTTTGGACTAGGCAAAGGCCTCTCTGCCTTCAGAGGACAAAGAGAAATTGAGGCTAAAAAGGGGGACTCAAACCCCAGAAAATTGGAAATCTTTTGGATCAAGAAGACTGCCAAGAAGAAGAGCTGGAGAAGCTGTGAGGAGGAACTACCACTTTGCTGTGTGCTTTACTGTGTTGGCCTGCAATGGCTGCTTCTGTCTTGGGCAGTGAAAGGACTGGAACTGAACTTTCTGCAATCTACTTTGTGAGTGTCTCCAAGGGCTTGAGGTAGAGCTTGCCCCCTGTTTAAGAAGTCTCAGGAACAGCAAAGACTTCAAGCCCGACGCCGTCTACGACGCCGCTGCTGACTCCGTGTCCTGAAGGCACCGCAGAGGGCACCGCTGCAATGCCGCACCGCGACCCTGGTCTCACCGACGACTCCTGCTGATGCCGCCACCGAGCCGCTGCTCGCACCGCGACCTGTGGGCACCGCACTCCGCACCGCCTCGCTTCACGACGATGCCGTGGTATCCCCGACGACGCCGCTTCACGCCGGACTCGACGCCGCTGCTTGCACCGTGGTTCGGGGGCACCGCTCGTAAGTTACACGACGCACCGCCCTCATCCCGCACCGCAACCTTGGCCCACCGACGCCGGTGCCATCGACTCCAGTTCGTCAGCCGACGACAGCGCTGCAGCTACGACGACGCCGCTGCTGCACCGTGACCTGCCAGCACCGTGACGAGCACCGCCTTCATCTCACACCGCGACCCTGGTCTCACCGACGACGCCATCCGACACCGCCAACGAGCCGCTGCTCGCACCGCGACCTGAGGGCACCGCACACCGCACCGCTGCACTTCGCACCGCAGCACCCGACGCCGGCCGACGCCAGCGCTCCTGACTTCAATAGAGAGGAGTTCGATCCGCAACGAGTGTGACCTCCGGAACCGAAGCCTGCGGACGCCGTGTTTTCGGAAGCTCACTGGGAGGTCATCGACACCCTGCATTTCTGAAAGGTACTGTTTGCGGGTCTTCCCGACACCGTAGCTGACCCGCGACGCCGCGGTCAGCCAGAACTGTTTGGATTTGTTTGTTCTCGACGCCGTGATAGCCCCGGACGGAGCTATCGACATCAAGGAACTGTTTTTAAAGGACACTGTGATAACTGAAGATTTTTAAAGTACTGTACTGTGGATTTTTATCATATTGGTCTTGTTTAAAGTATATAAAAATATTGGATATTTTTCTAAACTGGTGTGGTGTCAGTTTGTAGTGCTTACACTGTATTACTGTTGGTTATGTGCAAATGCTTTACACACTGCCTCTAGAATAAGCCTGACTGCTCGTGCCAAGCTACCAAGGGGGTGAGCAGGGGTTATTTTAGGAGTGTAACTCCCTTATCCTGACTAGGAAGAAGGGTCCCTACTTGGACAAAGGTGCAAGCCCTTGCCAACTAGAGACCCCCATTTCTAACAGCTGTGAACACCCGCAGAAGAAAAATAAATGCACCTATATGAAAATATGCACATTTCAGTATCAACCTTGTGCATATCTACTGGTGTTAAAGCCTCTTTACTAAAATGCCTTCCTTTTTTATTCCCCTTACCTATCAATTCACAGAGCCATTGGCCTGACAGTCATGGCAGACAGTATTTAGAATTACTCAAAAAAGCAATGCAATTTCCGTTTTTATCCACATTTAAAAATAAATACAGACAAGAAAATAAATGTTTTCTGTCTGTATTTATCTGTAAAAATCTGTAAAAACGGAAAACAGGGAGCCTTAATTACAGGATATGCATTTTGCATAGCACAGTTGATAGCAGAACCGTGCTGTGAAGTTAGGCCGAATGAGAAGCCATACTGCATACGACAGAGCGCCAACAGGCTTTTTGCCTGTGTTGTTTCACAAATGTACTAAATAGAAATTAATGGCTATTTCCTATTGGCATATTTGTGGCGGAACCTCCTTCTATGTCCATGAAGTTCTTTCAGAATCCTCTTATTCTAAATGGCTGTTTCTGGTTATGGATTCAAAAGCAGGCAGAGATGATGTGCTGTCACGTGGTGCCTGCTTTTTCTCTGTTTCTTATGCAACGCTTCACTTGTGCAAGTGCAGGCCATTCACCTGAATTTATACAATTGCCTTTTGCTAAATCATATTTTAACTTTCTCTGACCAGTACTCTCTGTCATGAAAACCTACACCTGAATTTAATTGAGTTCCGTAAAAAAAAAAAAACGTATGTAATTGCTTTAGTGAACCAATTACCCACGAATTTAACCTTGCAGATCATTCGTTGGTATTTATGCAAAAAGTGTCTGACATTATTTATTTCTTTTGGCACTTTTGTGTGCTTCGAAATAGTCGGCCTTTTTTTTAATCATTTTTCTCTAGTCAGGGAATTGTCTGCCAGCCTGTGGTGCCAAGAATATTCACCGGCCTAAATATCGTATGCTAAATACCGTCTACATTTAAAAAAAATATAGCTCCATTGGAGGTAACATAAGAACATTTACAGCCAATGGGATGATGTTTTTGGAGAGGATATTTATGACATGAAATTTATGTCAGACAATATTGCTTCATAAATATTCTGACATACAAATGGCGACCATCGACCCATGCGGGATTCAAGTATTCTTTAATTGACACCTACATGTCATTAGCAAGGTTACTAAATATATTTAATAATAAAAGTCCACGTAGAAAATACATAATTATTATTGCCCCGGCATATTTGAACTTATTCTCCATGCAACCTGGTTCCAAAACTACAAATGCCCTGTTCTGAACCAAATAATCACATATTATTTACCTTATGGTTTAAAAAGTGGAATATATTCACCCGCTGCTCTAGCTAAAGAAGCAAAGTCGACAACAGGGAGATGATTGAAAGAGGAAGATGGTCTGATAAAGTGAGAAGGAGACACAGGGAGAGATGGATGGTGACAGCAGCAGGTGTCTTTTTTCTAATTAAGTGGAATCTGATTCTTGACATGCCCCCGTTGAGCAATGTGTCTTGAGGGCACCTTTGCTCTCAAGAAGCCTCGGCGGAGCAGATCATCGACGTGGCAGCTCTCTGATGATCAATTAGGGTAATGCGTCAGCGGAGGGAGCGCCTGATCCATCGCCCGGTGGGTGGGACTGTCTCGCGGAAGAGCACAAAGATAAAGTGGGCCCCGATCAATCATTCCGTACGAGTCAAGCTGAGAGACCGGCACCGCGGCACCTTCCAGGCGGGAAAGAGGAGCGAGTATTGTGCACTGTGCATATTAAAAATAAAACGTTGTGTCAATTGTTGAGGGACACCTGGGATGTGAGTTTCACTAGCTATGAGCTTATAAAGTAGCACAAAGTCCCGCAACACCCGCGGACGCAAATTTACACCGATTCCAGAGTCCCCACCATCTTATGTGAAATGGAGATCTTAATATACCCAGGGCACAAGTCCTAAAAAAAGAAGTGGGGGGACGCTCCACGTTAGGTGGTGTCACCGGAAGTGACGTCACGACAGGAAGTGACGTCACGAAAGGTGATGGGGGCAGGCTGCCAGCAGCAAACCTCGGCGTCATCACACTTCCTTCCTATTCCAAGCCCGGGCCCCTTGTTCTCTCACTGAGTCAGCCCGGACTCACGCAGCACACGAGGGGAGATGATACCATTTTAGACACTGAGGGTGAGCACAGCAAGTAACTGGTGCACTCCTCCCACCCGCTGACCAAAGGGGCGCACTCCAGGTCTGTGCACGTGCACAGTCTTCGGTGGACCAAATCCGCACCAGAAAAAGGTGGATGCTGGTGGCAAAAAGCATTCAAGATCGCGTCTCAGGTTCAGGCAAAAATTGGGTCGAGATGTTTTGTTTACCTCGATGTATCCAGCGAGCGCAGTCCCCACGCATATAAGGAGACAGAGGGTGACAGGAACAGTCCCCATGATGCGCATATCTTCTCTCTGCAGAGCCCAAGCCTTTACTTTAGTGAGGCTGTGTCTGCCTCACCAGTGCGGGCCCGCGCTGAAGTGAAAGCACTCCCCACAGCGGGAGACTGTGTTCGTGCCTGCCACGAGGTTTACTCTGATGGCAGTGCCCTCAATGCGGCCAGCTTTTGGGCAGGGGGGATGGCGTCCACCCGGTAAAATAAGTGGGGGGACGCCGTCCACCCGCGTGGTACCCCGACTCGAGCCCTGGATATACCACACATTCCACCCCCAAACAACCAGGCCGTCTTATGTGCACCATGCACAACTAGTTATTGGGATTGCAAACACGTTTTATGGCTTTTGCCAACTTTCCTTGTGCATGCTGGACATTTCTAAAGATAAAGCAAGCAGAGCATGGAGCTTGGACTGAGATGCCTGGCAGATCTCAAGGCTCTTTCTGTGCACAGAAGTTCTTAGGTGATGATTCAGCTGAACTGCGTTTGGGGTAGGGATGAGGCTTGTGTTCTCTTGCTCTGTTAGTTGGGTCACTGTATATTTCGATGCCTGCTTCGGCAATATGTGAATAGCTTTGCTCTGCACCTAAGCTCACAGAACATTCCTTCATCCTGCACTCAACTGTTCCAAGCGCACTGAGGCTAAAACACTATTCACCCCTGTTGTGGTACACTGTTTAGAGTGGCAGGTGGGAGAGACATAGGGATGGACCAAGTGACCTCTGACTGTGTTTCTCCACTGATGAACAGGCAACATTTGAATTTGATCCCGACACCCTTCACTAGGTGCCGCATATCTTGTCACGAGGGCTTTAAGTGGGCCGGGTCCTGCTGGGGCTCAGCACCGGCAGTTCTAAAAAGCAGGCGCTGAGACGGGTCCCTATCAGGCTCTCCATTTTTGCCCTCACCCTCAGGGTGAAAATAAAAATCTTAACTCTGCAGCAGTACCACCCTTCACTGCCTTTGATGTAACTTCAAAGAGACTCGTCTTAGTACTTTCACAGTCTCATCATTTCAGAACGGAAGCATTTTCAATATTATATACAGCAAAGCCATAGTTGTTGTTTATTTACCTTATGCAACTAACAACCATTGACAAAGCCAATAGTCCTGGCTTTTTGCAGGTATAATGTTACTTTTTGTATTATATATCTGGATGTAATGACAGAAACAGCAAAATTCCAGTCGGGCGGTGCACTATGCTAAAGCACAGATTTTTAGTTTAGGTGTTTTAAACCACGCCTTTAATTTCATCGGCCACGCCCCTCTGAGAGACCTCCCCCCCAGTTTTTTCATCCCACTTAAAGCCCTGCTTGTCACTCTTCTTCTCTACTCAGTAGTGCAGTGACTTTTGGATATCTGAGGATCTGTGCTGCAACCACGAGGAGTCTGAGTTTTTACAATTGCCCCCTGACAGAAAGCAAAGCCCACATTTATAGTTCACATTTGCAACATGGCTAGAGAATCTTCCTCCAGTTTGAGCCAGTGGCTGCTCATCCAACCTTGGCTCTCCTATAAGGGAGTTCTCAGGATAGTCAGCATATATATAACATTAAAAAGAATGCACTGAATGAATCGCACAAGCGACTCAACATAGACATTGCAGAGTCTGGGGGACGGAATGAAGATCTGGGGTACACCGCACAGAGATTCAATCAAGTTATGAATGGTGCTACTGTGACAAACCAGTTACATATGGCACATGCAAGACATTTTCTGAGTCAGTATGTCTGCGGCATGCAAAATTATGCAAACTTGCGTAATTTGGAATATTGCATAATGAAAAAATCACGAATTCCAGGATTTTTGCTGGTGATTTCTCCCAGATCTACTCAGTAGACTGTAAAATCAGAAGTCAATAGCCACATATAGATTAAAATAAATATAATCCACAAAGAAAGATGTAAGTTGTAGCTGAAAAACAATAAGTTTGCTTTATGCCTAGATCTATTTTGATTCCAGGATACATGCATAGCTACATAGATTAACAAGGTGACTGTAAGATATTTATAAAGATATTGCAAGGTCTTCACAATGTATTTCAGTTATTGGTTTAGTATTTGCTTAAGTATAACGGCTGAAGATTTTTTAACTGAGCCATATGCAACTTTGCTGGATAATTGCTCAGCCCTTGGCAACTTTGGGATGGATCCAATGTCTCAGCTAATTATTACTTTCTGAGCTATCATGGATATCAATAAAAAATCTAACATTCAAATGTTTAAAATTAACAATTCCTAAGCACTGGGTAACCGTGAAGGTAAATGTTTATGCATGTATGTGTGTGTGTGTGTAGGGGAGGTGGCAGGCTTGATGGTCATAGAATATGATCAGAACTCAATGAAAAGTAAATGTAGCAAGGCACTGAATCATTGTCATGCAATGTGTACTTTGTATCTTAATTACGACCCAGTACCATCTCCTTTAATAAGTACTTAAGTCTCTACCTCGTCACTGCTCAGAGTAAAGTCCCCAACTATGAGACTTAGGACTTCTGAGTGGCAGCAATCAGACGCAAGGGTGTCCTCTGATTATTCTAGAACTAAGCATTCTCATAATATGTAGCGTAATTGTAAAATAGCACAGAATAATAATGTGAACCAAGGAAATAATCACAATGAGTAATGGAACAAATAATAAACTATCAGTACCCCTGGAATTTTGCGCCGATGTAACCTACTGAGAATGTGCATTGGGTAAATGAGCGCAGTTGCAAGTTTGTTCCTACTAAAACAGGACCAAGGCTGATTTGCATATGGCTGATTCTTGCCTGAGGTGGCATGGTGAGTTAAAAAAGATGGATTCGAATATGCCCGAATAATTACCAGTGACTGAAACTGATTCACGCATTCCACCAATCAATATTTTGTTTTCCTCTGAGCACAGTTACATAGCATGAGAGGGAATCAGTGGTGTAATGAAACTTGATGTTGCCCCCCTGCAAAGAACATGGAGGTGGCCCCCCACGCTCTGTACACAGTCAGGAGATCTCAGGCCAGGGGCCCGCTGCCCGTGCACAGTACCGGAGGGGACCTTCTGGAGCTCGGGCCTCCTCGCCGCGGGGGCTAAGGAGGCTAATGCTACAGCACTGGAGGGAATGGGTTGGACTGCTGTTATACACAAGGGATCTCTCAGCTAAAGAAACACCACTCTCCTAGGAATTCCACTGTAAGATATGGGAGTATTAGTTGAGGGCGGTGAGACCCACCTTAAATCTCAAATAATAATCACAATCCAGTTCAGGGTGAACCACAAAAGTCACTAAATAAACCTTTACTTAACCCTTGCACACAAGCAGTCACACTTATCTTAGAGACAATGGGCCATATTTATTAAATTTGTGGCACAAGTCAGCTTAGCAAGTCACCTTGCTGTGCCTCCTTTCGTCACAGGAAAAGGACAGGAATGTGCCATATTTATCCAACATTACGCATTCCTGTCCTTCCCCCCTGCGCTGGTACCATTTT
Source organism: Calotriton arnoldi (assembly GCA_963921515.1). Lineage (NCBI taxonomy): Eukaryota > Metazoa > Chordata > Amphibia > Caudata > Salamandridae > Calotriton > Calotriton arnoldi. The sequence continues at coordinate 340,963 of CAWUFW010015304.1, read as the reverse complement.
GGCAGCCTAGCGCCAACGTGGGCATCCTTGCACCATTGTGCAAGGGTGCCTGTGTTGTAGCACATCCCTGAACAAAAACAATCCTGGGAGACGTTTTCCTTTTTCTCTGTGTGCTGTAAAATGAAGCACACAGAGAGGGAAAAACGAGGAGAAATAAAGATATTGCTCCTCGTTCCGCCTCACCTTGGGAAGTGTATCTTTTTGATGCATTCCAGGTTTACAAATCCTTGTAAATTTGGGAATGCGTGAAAGACCATGGGAGTTGCTTGGAAACACCCACCACAACGCCCATAGAATGCCTCCCTTGTGCACAGTAAGGCAATGCAATGATTTTTGCTGCTCTGCCTTATTCCAGCTGGGAGTGGCAATATGTGATGCAAGCTTCAGTGACCTCCTGGCGAGTGCCCTGGCACGTATTTTTTTTTGCAGATCAAGCACTGAGCGTAAATCTCCCCATTGCAAAGTATTATCTATCTGTTAATCTGTACCCAATGCATTAGCTAGAGACCTGCTTGTTTCTCTGTTAGGACTTGACCAACTCTGAATTACTAATAAGTCATACTCTGAACACTGGTAGATATTGTGCACAACGACTTTAGCCGAGACACAAGGATAGAGAGAAAAAAAAAGAAAAGGTAGAGACAGAGTGAGGAAAGCATACTTTCATTTTGCAATTCTCCACCACAGAATAACACAGTTTCTTGTCTAAAATGCATGTATTGTGTATTCATCCGCATAAAACAATTCAGATGAATTACTGACAGGTTTATAATCTAAAACAATGTAGCAACACATGATTTTTGTCACAGCTGTATGCTGAGGAGTCTGCCAGGATATAGCAGCCTCTTCGGCATTCTGTTTTGCTTTTTTTTATTTGCCTCCTACTGAAATGCAAGAGAAAAAGTCCTCTGACACGCAGGAAGTTTTCTTCCTGAAGGGTGAGGTACTTTTCTCACTTTTCCTGCCATGGTCCCCCAACCCTTGCTTCGCAGTGCTGGACATCAGAAATCTATGAACGATACACTGCCTTAAATGGGGCAGGACATCCACCACTGTGACCCAGCATCTGTTTGGCAGATGGGTCACTAAGGTAAGTGTGTGCGACAGCAGAGCCAGCTGCAGCTCTGCCATCACACAAGAGAGGTACCATTTTTGTCGGGATACATGTGGGAAGACAGAATAGTAGGGCATTTGTTATTACCAATTGGATTTCTCTGCATTGTGGCTTCCAAATGTAAGCCAGTGTGCAAGAAAGAAGTAATGTTGTCAAATGCCTCTGAATCACATAATAGTATGGGTAACCAAAACGTCAAAGATGTACAAGTAACCACTATTCTTGAACTCAGTATCTTGAATAGGTTTCAGAAATACATAGGTTTCCTTCATACCCGTTTTTCATTCATCACATTTTACCGTAAGACTTTCTGTGTAGTTGGTACACAATGAAAAATCATTGTAAGGTGAAGCTTAGCTGTTAGCTCTGGGTAGCACGCGTTTTTGGAGAACCTACAAACCTTATATATCACCAAGACTAGAACAGTCTGTTGAACATAACAGTATATTGCTTTTGCAATATCGGCCATCATGTTAAGAAGTTACAGATGAAAACGTTGTCACAAATTATTGTTTTTTTCTTGCTCATTTTCATTATTTTTTATTTCAAAGGTTAGGGCCAGATTTAGATCTTGGTGGTCCGACCGCAGGCCCACCACTGCGGCAGTCTTTGAAACACCATCTAGCTGACGGTGGTCTGTCCGCCCTATCTAGATGTATACGTGATAGACAGAAGACTGCTGCGGCCTTCTGTGCTGGCGAACTGCTCACTATTGCCGTCCTGACGGCGGGGTCCCACTGAGCAGATCTGGACAAAGGGCAGCAAGACAGGGGGGACCTGGATGAAGGAGAAGAGGAGGACAATGCAGCCTGAACCCCAAAGAAAGGTGAGTATTCACCCCTCTTTGTCAATTTCTGCCGACTTGAAGTAGGAGGAATTCCCATTGGAATTCCCTCTGAAACAAGCCAGAACCAAATACCGACGGTGGAAATCCTGGCTGCAGTCCCGCTGCAGTCTCCTACAGCCCATCCAGCCGAAGGGGTGTGGAGCGAAGTCCTGGCATAGCTGGCAGGATCGCAACAGGCCTTCCGCCCAGTGCAATGCAGCATCCAAATCGGGCAGGCAGACCGCCAGGTAGGCGGGTGGGAAGACCACCAAAAAAGCCCACTCCTTCACGGTCCCGCCAACATCTAAATCAGGCCCTCAGTTTCTTTCGGGAAACCTTTCGGGATCTACGCAAATTACCCTTAGCTGAATTCAGAATTTTGTCTACTTTGACCAAATGTGTAGTTTTCTGGAATCACGCATGGCTTTAACACCTGTTTCCACCACAAACTGAAAGCAGGGTGAAACCACAAAGATTAGGAAAAATTGACTACCACTCAGTAAAAAGCATAAACTATGGTAAAAAAATGTTTTTTGATAAAACTCTGTGGTTTTTGAAAACTGGGAGGATGGTGATCATAGCACAGCAAACCTTTTTTGACGCCATTTTTAGAAACAAAGTATGCTTCCATACACAGCACTTTTCCCCCAATTTTTAACACAAAAAAAAACAAGGTAGCTATATTGTGGTTGTTTTCTCGGCTCCCTTCAAGGAAATCTGCAAACCCTAGGTACCTTTAGAATCCCCTGCATGTTAGGAAAAATGTATGCAAATTAGGCGTGGATATCTTTTGAGGGAAAAAAGGAATGAAGGTTTAAATAAGAGGTACCCCTAAGATTCAAAAAAAGGGCTTACCACCAGGGGGAAGGAGCTAGAAGGTCTGAGTTTAAAACATATGGATTTTAAAACAGGGATTGCATCACTGACATGGAACACCTTATAGGTTTTTACAGTCATTGTTGAGCAATAAAAGTTAAGAAAGCAATGTGGCCCAAAGGCTAGAGCTGTTTACTTTGGAACTGAGAAATCAAGTTTGAAAAATGTTTTTTGATGCAACTCTGCTGTTCTTGAAAACTGGGAAGATGGTGATCCTAGCCAGCAAACCTTTTTTTATGCCATTTTTGGAGAAAAAAATATGCTTTCATACACAGCACATTTCCCCCATTTTTCATACAAAAAAAACATAAGGTAGCTATATTGTGGCTGTTTTCTCGGCTCCCTCTAAGGAAATCTGCAAACCCCTAGGTACCCGTAGAATCCCCTGCATGTTAGGAAAAATGTATGCAAATTTGGCATAGATACCTTTTGAGGAAAAAAAGGAATGAAGGTTTAAATGGGAGGTACCCATAAGATTCATAAAAGGGCTTAGCACCAGGGGGCAGCACCTAGGAGGCATGAGTTTAAAACATATGAATTGTAAACAAGGATTGCATCACTGACGTGGAACACCATGAAGGTTTATATATAGTCATTGCTGAGCAATTAAAGTTAAGGAAGCGATGTGGCACAGAGGCTAGAGCTGTTCACTTTGGAACTGAGGAACCAATTTTGAATCCTGGCCTCATCAGGGGGTCATTCATTAGGGGTCTCTTAGATATGCTTAGCAAGGATCATGCTGTCCACCTGATCAAAAAGGCTAAACAGGAAACCATACCTGCACTTATTGTAAGAATTGAAGCCATGAAGGAGTTCTCTTGGGTGGACTGGCACTTTTTTTTTAGTTTGTTGGAAAGAATCGGTTTGTATAGCCATGGCTATGCCGGGGTATAGGGCCAAGGTTTTGAGAGTGTCTGTGAACTAAGGAGTTTGGTGCTCCTTCCCTTTGGGGTTGGGGTGTGAGAAGTTGGCCTGGTATATGCTGTCCACTAATTAAAGTGGGCACCTTGCACCAGTCCAAACAACCCTTATGATGTATGAGGTCAAAGATAACCTTTAGAAAGCTATCCTAGTGGTAGCTGTGGAGAGCAGCCTTCAGGCTTAATCTTGAAGGAATGTAAAGCAGCTTGTTTTACCAGAATATCACCTACTATATTGACTATATGAAAGGAGAACCACACAGTAGGTATATAAAAATTTGTATTTATTAATATAACACTCTCTAGTATCCTCTATCCGAGGATAGAACACAAAGCGCACAATAAGAGATCAGTAGAACAGCTGACATAGCACAATACACAGTGGGCTCCAGGGGGAGTCCAAACCATATACTAAAATAGTGGTATAACAACCACGACTCGGGTCAAGACAAGGTCTGGAGCATGTAGAATTGTTGGGACCCCAAGGAACCACCCAAAGTGAGCAGATAGGGACCCCACGGAGGACGGGTGCAGTGTGTTAACACGACTGCGGGCTCTGTACAATTCTATGGGGAAGTCGCGGTTGCAATGTCACAGTTTAAGGACCCTTCTAGGAGGACTTTGAGGAAATCCTTTGGAACTTAGGAGGTTGGAGAGCCACCCCACCTGTTGATACCGTAGTACCCACGTTACCTATCCCAGAGGAGCAAGCATAGGCTTGGAGTGGTGTCGGAAACTGCTGTCGTTCTCAATGGAGGGCTGCGAAGAAGAGCTGCTGCTGTGAAGGTGAAAAGGGTCCGGTGGAATCCAAGGATGGATTCTTGAAGAAAGGAACCTGAAAGCAGAGGGGACAGAGTCTGGGTCACTTCAGGGTCACCAGGGGCTCGGGAGCCGAATGCCCACCGATGTCGGGTGCTTCAGGTGCGAAGAAGGGATGCTTGACTCTGCAGCCACGAGGACCAGGAGGCGTCGAGGATGACCAGGAGCCAGATGCGAGCTGTCCCACAAAGGATGTCGAGTGCTGAGGGGTCGATGTCCGGTGGAGCACCAACAAGTCTTGGCAAAAGCAACCCACGCAGGAAGGTCAAGCAGGTTACAGTGAGGACCAGCAAGGTCCTGGGGACTCTCCAAGCAATGGAGAGTCAGGGCATGACTGGAGCAACCAGGAAAGCCCAAGAGAATTCAAGATGACCCTCAGGAGGACCCACAGGTCAAATGACCAGGAGTCGCGAGGGGACCTTGAGCAAGATCACTAAGTACCAGCCCACGGAGCACTCGGTCCGAAAAGGCCGGAGTTCTTTGGTGGAAATACTGCTCGGGGTCAAGACTACATGGAGTCCAATGCACAAGCTCGGGAATTGTCAACAAGCATATGTACTTGCAAATATACGCGGTGTACAGGGGTTCGGGTTATGCGGTCCCCACGAGGGATACTGGCCTCAAACTCGGTGAGAGGGCAGCTCCACCTCAAGGAACTTCGGAACCCACCTTCTGTGTTGCTGGAGCCTTCGAAGTCCACAGGAGCTCAGGATCAGCAGACCGGTCAGTTGCGTTACGGTGCCTGCGAATGCAGGGGAGTGACTCCTTCATCCCAAGGGAGATTCTTCAGTTGTCCGTAGTGCACCACAGGTCCTGCACGGAGCCTGTATAGGGCAGGGGCACAGACGGAGCTTTGGACGGAGAGGGAGACAAAGTAGGGCCCAGTCGAAGTCCAGAGTGTCGAAGATCAGTGGTTTCTTCTTGTAGAATCTTGTCCACGTAAAATCTAAGGTCTTACAGCCAGGTAAGCCCTTTTGTACCCACGGGAGAGGGTTGGACAGATTCGGGGGACCCTCCTAGGGGAGGGTCAGGACAGAGGGGTGGTTACATCCATGTCCTTTGTCCAGTTTCGCACCAGAGCAGGAGCCAATGGCTCCCAGAACTGGTTTGAGCTGGACTATGCACAGGGACACCAAATGTTCCCCAGGTGCAGACTTTCAGGCACTCTCAGAGTGCACCCACCCAGCCCCAATACACTAAATCCTGTCTGGGAGGTGGTCAAACCTCCATGTGACAGGATGCCTATTGTGCTGCCTTCCTCTGCTCGAGCTTGGCTCAGCAGCAGGAGGGCAGAAATGTGTCTCTGGTCGGCAGCATCCATTTTGTGCTGACCGGGTCGAGAAGGCTGGCACCGGATAGACCAGTGACCCCACGAAGCTCGCTTCAGAAGGGTGGAATCATACCTCCCACACCGGTTACCGGTGTGGAGGTATGATTCCAAGGTGTTTGATACCAAACACGATATGTTTCTATGCAGCCGCTTTCGAGATAGCATTTACTGCGAGGTTATAATGCACCGCTACCTATATGTCCGGCTAAGTCACAGACAACCCGGGAGAATGGTCTCCGAAGGCTGCAGAGGGGCTCTGCTCATGCAGGGGCACCCTCTCATGTAAAACCCAGCACCCTGCCTTCAGGATTGTTAAGGCCTGCTATAGGGGTGACTTATAAGTTTTAAGTGTAGTGACCTATAGATATAGTGAACCTTTATCTAAAGTAAGTGGTGCAAGCACCAGCTTACACAGGTTTCAGTAGCAGACCTGTAGTTCCATTTTGCATGGCCTCTCATGGGTGGCATAATACATGTTTCAACCCATGGGAGGCCTCTGGGGTATCTATGCCCTGGGTACATGGGTACCATATACTAGGGACTTATAAGGGTACCCCAGTATCCAATCTGGAGTGTACCAAAGTACATGCATTACATTTTAGGGAGAAAGCAGATAGACTGGGGTCCTGATTAGCAGGATCCCAGTCAGACTAGTCAACAACCAGCAAAACACCAGGCAAAAAGTGGGGGTAACTATGCAGTCAGATCCTACCTTCCCACATAACCCCCCCCCAAACGAAAGGAGATAAGGCTAACCTTGCCTAGTTGAGACTTTATTTCCTAAGTGGCCATATAAGGAAGGTCCTGTACTAGCATGGATACTCCCTGTCTTATGGACCACTAAGGAGTCCCTACCCTGAAGGTTTTTGGGTGTTCTCCAAAATTTAGGATAACTACCTGTAGTTTGCTTTGGTAAAAGAATAGGCTGGTGGGGTGCCTGAGTAGGGAAGTGAGGCCCTAATAGGGTTGGTCTCAGCTTCCTCAGAGCACTGGTCACCATGGAGGCCTTTCTTTCCATGACTGAGTTATATCTGGCCCTAGGGGTCAACCTCTGGCTGCCTACAGCTGGGGGTTGAGTCCCTCTGGTTGGAACAATGGAGGGCCAGGGAAGGTTTGGGACAGCTTTGTCCCAGGTTTTCCTTTGCCCAACAGAGTCCATCTGGGGGATGTCACTACCTAAGGGTAAGAGGGTTCCCTCAGAATGTTGAGGAATATTCACCTTGCTAGTGCTACTAGACTGGGTGTCCCTAATCTGATGATGAGGGGGTTCCTCTGGACAGTGGGCCCCTAGGGGTCCACTGACCTCCCTGACCTCTGCAGCCCTAGGCTGACTGAGGCTGGGTAGAGAGGGGCAGGATACTTGCTCCAGACTGTGCACCTCCTTGGAAGGGTCCCCTGCCCTCAGTGGTTCTGCCAGGACAGGCCTGACCACCTCTGGGGCAGTTCCTTCAAAAGGGGTAGGATCAGTTCCCTGAATAAGCTGACCCTTACCTATAGTCTGGGGGGAAGAAGACTTTTCTTCATTTCCTGTGCTCTCTGGTGGAGCAGAGTGGTCCATTGTTTCAGGCTCCACTACTCCAAAAGTTTCCTGGGGTTGGACTGAGGCCCTAGCGGTCCCACCAACTCTCTCAGGGAGGCCTAACATCTGTAGATGGGCCTTTAGTTCTACTTCAGCCCAGGATGAAGTTTCCAAATCATTACCCTAGAGGCAATCTACAGGCAAGTTTGGGGACACTACCACTCTCTTTGGACCAGTGACCCCTCCCCAGCTGAGATTGACTATGGCCATGGGATGATCTGTTTTCACACCATCAGTATTGGTCACCTGGTACTTAAACTCAGGTAAAAGCTGAGCTGGGGGCACTAAGGTTCCTGTCACCATGGTGACACTAGCTCCTGTGTCTCTATAGGCTACAGTTTTCTGACCATTAATCAGAGGCTCTTGTCTGTACTTGCCCAAGGAATTGGGACTGACAGTAAAAGTGGCAAACCCCATGCCACCATCACAGACTGAAGTGGCCTGTGTGGGGGACCTGGCTAGGCCAGGGTCCACCTCAGTTCCCCAAGAAAACCAAACTAAATTTTTGGGTGCAATACCACCACCTGGGGGATTACTACCTGTAGTACCAGGAGGTGTAGAAGTAGTGTTTGGAGGAATAGTTTCCTTATTGCTGACCTTGGGGCAAAGGGCATAATTTTTCCTATGGCCTGGCTTCTTACAGACAAAGCAATAAGGTTTCTTTTCAGGGGAGGAAGGAGTTTGGGACCCACCCCCAGAAGAGGATTTTTGGGGCCCTTCAGAGGACTTATCTTTTGATTTATCCCCACCTTTCTCTTGGGTCTTGGAAGAATCTTTCTTCTGGTCACCACCCTGGTTCTTTTGTTTCACCCTGGTTCTGACCCATGTATCTGCTTTCTTTCCCAATTCTTGGGGAGAAGTCGGATCTGAGTCCACCAGGTACTGGTGCAAAAGCTGGTTTTGACAATTATTGAGGATCTGCTCCCTCATAATCAAATTGTACAATCCTAAATATTCATGCACTTTGCTGCCAAGTATCCAACCTTCCAGAGCCTTTGTAGCACAATCTACAAAGTCTACCCAGTCCTGAGTCTGTGCTTTCTGGGTGTCTCTGAACTTAATCATGTAATGTTCAGTGGTTAAGCCAAACCCATCAATGAGAGCACTCTTCAGTACTGAGTAATTGTCAGCATCCTCTTCTCTAACAGTGAGGAGCTTATCTCTACCTTTGTCAGCAAAGGAGAGTCACAAGATAGCTGCCCACTGCTCTTGGGGGACCCTCTGAACCTTACAGGCCCTCTCCAAAGCAGTTATCCATTTGTGGATGTCATCCCCACCATAGTAGGGAGGGACTATCTTGCTCAGGTTCCTATTGTCAAAAGAATGTTCCTTAACTCTAGGTACACTGTTGCTGCCACCATGGGACTCTAGTCCCAATCTTTTCCTAGCCTTCTGGATTTCTAGGGACACTTTATCTAAGGCCAATTGCTCTTGTCTGAGCCTAAGCTTAGCTTTCTCAAGCTCCAGAAATTGGCACTGCCTGTCATAAGAGTTATCCCTCTTATGAGATATGGAGGTCCCTGCAGACTGTCCTGAATGGTTAGATTCTGCAGAGGGAGATCTAGATCTCCTAGGTAAACTCTGCACTCTTCCAGGAGGAGTAAAGAGAGGGCCATTGTGGCCTTCTCCACCCTCTTCCTGAAGATCTGAGTTGTCCAGGTGGGAATCATCTTGATCCTCCTGGCCAGGGTTTGAGTCTAGGTCATAAAAGGTTTCACCTCGTAGCCTGTCTTCATTCCCTGCCCCACCCACTCTTTCTACCTCATCTGACCAAGGGGTCTTCCTAAGGTCATCTAAGAGTAACACCTCAATGAGACGTTGGGTGTTGGCATTTCTCCCGCTCTTCAGCTTTCTTGATACACACATGGCTTTCAATTCCTGGAATGTGAATTCATTGTACCTAGAAGGCAGAGAGCCACTGGCTTCTCCTTTAGAAGACATAACTAAGTGTGGTGTGGTGTATGCACCTACCTAACTTAGTGGGAACTAAACTCTCTTGAGTTGGAGCTGGGTGTGCTAGACCCTTGACTTACCCAACCCTAAGTTCAGTAGAACTTACTTATTCTAAACTTAAGTATTATATGTGCCTAATACTTTAGTGGTTTTCAGTTAATCAATACAAAGAGATTTATCTGGTAAAACAATGCAGGCTTGAATCCCAACCGCTGCACACCAATGTGAGAAGTTGGCCTGGTATATGCTGTCCACTAATTAAAGTGGGCACCTTGCACCAGTCCAAACAACCCTTATGGTGTATGAGGTCAAAGATAACCTTTAGAAAGCGATCCTAGTGGTAGTGATGGAGCAAGGTCTCGTAAGAAAGAGACTTGCTCGGAGGCAATCCACTTGTTTAACTCATTAACAAGTTACTAACCATGTTTGGTGGATAACTAATACGCACTACATGAACACGCGGGTTAGCGAAGCTTGCTTATGTGTGTACTAATGCGGATAACAATGAAAACGGACTAATACCGCTTTAAACGGGGAAACTGTTGTGCGCATGCGTCAACTGCATCTACGCAGTATGACGAGGTAACGCTTGGAGGGAAATTCTAGTGCATGAGCAGAAGACACTAAAATGGAGTCTTGAAGACTCGCGTGCATGGCATCTGCTTAGCTGAAATGAAAACAAGCTATTTTGCTAATGCGGGGAAAGTATTAACAAGAAAACGGGAATAGAGTAGAGGTGGGAGGTATACAGTGTGACCATTTATTTGTGAAATTAATATTTGTCTTTCTGACTTTATTATTAGTGCGCATTTGGGCCTCTCACGCATAGCTGAATTGAGCTGAGTAATTCAAAGATTGCGCATGTCCACTGAAAGTTAACCCGGAAGGATGACTTGGATGTTGAATGGGAGCCAAGGTCACAAATGATGTGCCCTGGGAACGGAGGGTGAAGAGTTCAGCGAAGAGGACTCTTATTCATAAACTTATAATAATGTTTCAAGTAAAATGTGGATATGTATGGGAACTCAAGACATGAATAAAAATTAAGGGGATGGGTTTGCGAACAATAGTTGAACTGATTTGGGGGGCGGAGCTTGCTCGCAACGAAGATGGCCGCTTGAGCAGAAAGCTCTGCGTCGCCATCACATAATCCTTAAAGTATCCGGCATCTGCGTGTTAAATACGGCACGACTGGGGCCGATCCTCATTCCGGAAGGGCTTGGGAGTGTAGGGAGCTGACTCCGGTCCCTGTACTCCCCCAGACAAGCGAGCGGGCAGACTCTGCCGGTGGTGACCCTACACGAGGCCGCTATACCCGGGCGAGCGTGAAGGAGGAGGGGCAGCCCGAAACCCGGCGGCTGCCCTGTTTCTGGCAATCCTGGAGCCGCAGCGGAGGTAGTGCACCTACCCGGCACTGACGGCGGCTGCGACGTGCCCTGCACCTCGGAACGCTGAGTGCCGGGAGGACCCTGAGGCTCGCGGAACCGGGAGAGCACAAGAAGCTCTGGTGTTCAGCGCGGCAGCGCTGACGAGGTCACACTATTGGGAGTTGGTGCAGACTGAGGTTCTCTCGGGGCACGGCGTTGCGGTGACCCAACTTGTTGCTGCGACACCCGGAGGTGCTAGCCAGAGGAGTGAAGGTGGAGTGAGTTCCCTGAGCGCCAAGAGCACGGCGAAGGGCCTCCGAACACTGAGAAGGTGCGGCAGGTGAGGCCAGCCATTTTGGGGCTTGAGGACACGAGAGACTCTCCTACGTAACATAGTCTCTGCGGCGCCCTGGGGGGGATGAATACTGGCTGTGAGTGGTGTCAACCAAGGAGGACTGCGTCGCACCGTGGGTCCCCTGCTCCTCCAGTCACCGGAGGCAGGTTGCAGAGAGTGGACAACTGGAAGTGGCCTGCTGCCTGAACAGATCCTAAGGGGAAGCCCGGAAGGTAACGACGCCATCTTGTGCTGAGCGCGGCGGGCCGGCGCTGACTGTCATTGTGCCTGGAGCCACATATGAAAGGACGGCCTCTCGAGGCTGGTGCTGGAAGGGCCACTCACTAAGCGCTGCAAGATTATCCCTGTGGCATGCTGCGGCGCAGGGTGTCACCCAAGAAGCAAAATCCCCAGATTAAGCCGCAGGGGGGTGCCCCTGGCAGCGGGGGCTTGCTGAAAGTGCCCTCTTAGGCAGAGGCTCAACCCCATGCATATTGAGGCTGGTCTATCTACCTGAGTTGCCAAAGAGGGCGAGGTGCTTGATCGTTGTCTTGGATTTGGTGTCCTACGGCAGCTACTCTGTGAGGGGGCGTGTCTGCGGGCTCACTACGCTACTCGCTCGCCCTGGTCAGTGCACAGTATTGTGGCCAAAGGTGGTAGCACAGGCTATACCTTGGATAAATTTGCGTGACTGTGGCCGCCTGCCTGGGTGGTCGGAGTATATAGAGCTTGGTTGCTGCTGCGGATTGGACATGATGGGCAGAGTGGATAAGACACAGCCTAAAATAACATTTGATCAAAGGAAAGCTAAGGTGCGGGACAATGCTGCAGAGGACGGGGACAACACGCAGGACCAGCCCCAGGAGGAAACAGACGGCGACATCCGTACTATGCTGACTGCCATGGAAAAAGGCTTGCAGAGTAGTCTCTCTGTGCTGGGCACTAAGATGGACTCCCTCTCATATCGGATGGACAGAATGTCCGAGAGAATGGACAAACATGCAGAGAGGTTGGATATGACGGAACGCCGGGTCGCTGAGGTAGAGGAGGCACAGACAAGGATGGACACTGAACACAAGCAAATGGGAAGGGTGCTGCAGGTACTACAGGATAAGGCCGAGGATCTCGAAGCGCGCTCCCGTCGCAACAACTTAAGGATTACGGGCCTTCCGGAGTCGACCCAGACTGGCAGCATGGAAATATTTGTTGAACAGCTCGCCGATTTCTTACACCTGGCCTGGACTTGCCCAGGGATATCAAAGTTTGGGGAGTTGGTTTTTAAGGAGTTGGGAGAGATGACTGAGCTAGAACTTACACCGCAGCCAGCACTAGCTCTGTTGGGCTACTCCAAACCAGTGCCTAGGGGAGTGCGCAGGTTGGTTGACATGGGATTGCTTCTGGCCAAGCGCAGGGTGGCGATTTGCTGGTCGCAAGGACCGACTCCTACGATAGCTCAGTGGGCGAACGACATGCTGTATTGCAGCACCCAAATGGAGAATTATAGTGACCTACTGCCTCCGCGTAGTAGACCTAAGAATTTTTGGGCATTGTATAACGCATACCGAGCGACCAAGGATGGTGGTGATACATCCACTGCTGTAGTGCTACAAGAGTCGAGAGAGACCGGATTGGATGTATAGCTGTTCAAGGCCGGGCCTAGTTTTGGTACAGGGACATGGGTGCTGTAGTCAGAAACTGTGGGGGGAACACTTGTTGAGTATCCCTACGACATCAATGTGAGTTGGTCCAAAACTGGTGGGTTGGCAATGGGGGGGTGTGTGGTGTGGACAGCCAACGTGTTGTCATGTGATAGAATATGTCTGCTACTTCTTTGGAACTGTGCCATATGATTCTGATCGCTACTTGTTATTGCTATTGACAATTTGCTGTAACTGAGTCTTATGTTTGTTTTGCATGAAAAAATTAATAAAAATAAAGAATAAAAAATAAAATTGTTGAACTGATTTTAATGACATGTAAGCATGGTGTGATGGAGCTTCCCCTTGCCTGACCAATCATAATTCATATTTTTACGATATTGAAACTTTAGTGGGTGGAACATGAAGAAACGAAGGTATAACTAAGGTAGCTTTAGTTAGTTAGTTGGAGTTGGAGTTCGAGATGCTGAAGTTCGGGGAGATGCTGTGAGTCGGAGATGCTGTTGCTGGGAGAGGTGCTGTGAGATGCAGATGAAGAATCGAATGCAGAATCTGAAGCAGAACTTTTTATCCTAACTTAATTGGGTTAGATCAGAAGATCGTGGAAGAATCTTGAGGAGGAAGAGAGTGTCAGAGAGGGGTGCGGCGTAATCGTCGGTATTCTAGAGAGGTCAACTAGCCTGTCCTGAATCCTGTCCTGAAGTCTTTGTCTCCTGACCTATTCTGGGGGACCCTTACCAGCCCTTTGGCCAGGGGGTTGGTCTTTCACACCATTCTTGGTAAATATAATTTCATGTTATTTGTAGATGTTCTTTTCTCTCTGTCCTCTTCCTTTCTGAGCATTAATTATTGTATGAGTCCAAAGTATATGCTTGATGTTTAATCAATTGAATTTTCTCTCCTAAGAATGATGGTGACTGCACTGTATTTTGAGATGGTTCACATGCATTTAATTTAGATAAAGATTTTAAAACTTCCTGAGTCTGTGATCATTTACTTCAAATAAAAGAATAGTTAAGGGTTATGTTAATTATCACCATCAACTAGTTCAACTAATGGTCCATCGACCAGAGGAAAGAACTTTTTGATCAGTGAAAGGTTAGTTAGGAAAATTAAATAACTAATTCTGAATATTGTGAAGAATATAAAACTTTAACCACTCCAGCGGTTTACTCAATTGTGTGTGTATTTTATGGGCCCAGGTGAGTATATGGTAGCGGAGTATCTGTTGTTGGTATACCGCTGGATCCATTTTCTGGTAGCAGAGTTATGGTTATTATTGACTAGTTTGGTGATAAATATTGATTATTGATTATTGATTTATGTTTAACAAAAGAGTTAGTGTCTTGTTTTATGTTGTCTAGAATCCCGGGAAAATGAATAGCGGGTGGTGACAGAAGCCATACTGCAGTGAGGTTACTCGTCTGTTGGAATAATGCTGAGAAGCTACGTAGGGCTGGCAGTATTAAACTAGGGACTATTTCATATAAAAGTAGAGTACGAATGATAGCAAAAGGGGTTCGCTGGTGAAACTTTGGTCTCATTTCCCAATACGGGTGACACTGAGGAAGTAACAGGTTCTCCCGAGCTTGAATGAAGAGTAAACAGGGGTTTTACTCGCAGTAGAAGAAGAGTAATTCTGAAACTCAAGAATAAGTTGAAATCTATCCTTTTGTTTAGTGGAACAGACAGAGTAGCGAATGTTTTTATGTTGTTATTAACGAAGAATTCAATGAAAAGTATTAAGAAATAAGTTTTTGTATTACCTTGTGAAGGGAGGGTCAGTCGCCGGAGTTGTACTGACGTCACAGAGAGTCGCGCTGGGATTGGTTGAAACAGCCGGGGGTGAGACAGAAGCAGATTGTAAAGGAGGGGTCAGTAGTAAGGAGCAATACTGACGTCACAAAAGGCCACGCTGTCATTGGTCAGAACACGAGTGTGAGCCTGAGTCTGATTGGTTGATAGATAGAAGCTGCGCTAGGATTGGTCGAAAAAGAATTGTATGTTGAGTCCTGATTTGACTACGGGTGTGAGTCGTGCTGACATAGGACGAGACGTAGGTAATAGAGCTAGAAGATATACGGAAGACTCTTTTCTATATCAACCGTCTGAAATGTTCGGAAGACCAAAGAAAATGACGTTAATGAAGAAAATTAAAAATTTCTTTAAGAAAGACAAGCCTGTAATGACTAGAGAAGGAATTCCTATTCCGCCACCCAAAACACCTGCTTCATTTATGATGATGGAGAAAGGATACCACACGTGTGTATGGTTGGAAAGTTGGGTAGAGTATACTAAAGGTGATGGTGTTTTGGCTTTTCCGGAGCATGGTACTTTTAATTTAAAGATACTTCAGAATTTGAGAGATAGAATGAATATGTTAGAACCAAATCCTAGAATGACACAGTATGAAGCTTTGGAAGAATGGGAAATTGAGGCATTTGATCGTGAAAAATACAGAAGTGGTCGGAGATTTAGAGGATTTTTACCTAGATATACGTATGAGTCAAGTAGAGATCAAATGAAGCGTTGGAGAAGAGCTGTGGTGACCGAGGGTTTATATCCAGTATTAATGGCTGAAGAACAGTTAGGAGGAAAGTGTAAAGAAAAAACAAAACACATGAATACAACAGGATATGGAGAATCAGATGATGAACTATTAGAGGATATTATGATTAAAAATCCTCCACCGTACCAAGAAGCACCTAGCAAGGTCACCCCAAGTGCACCAGTGATAGGAATGCCTTTAAACCCACAAATTGTACATGATGTGTCACTTAATAGAGTGTTGCAGGATAATGAAAAATAAATTTTAAACAAAACTAGAGAAGAATTAGTTCAGAAAGTAAGCCAATTGAATTTAAATGCCGAAGCTTTGACAGTACCAGTGACTATTGGTCCTGTAATCTCATTATATGGAGATAAAAAGACTTACCAGAAACCACAAACTGTGACATTTCCATTAAATAGTCCCAGAAGAGAAGTAATAATTACGGATGATCAAGCCAGTGAAAGTGAATCAGTTATTTCATTAATGGATCTCCCGAATATAGAACAATTAACTGAAAATCTGAAGAGAGTCATACCTCCAAATTTGAGAGAAAAGAGATCTTTGGTTCCTATAGGAACTGGAGGTTCAACAGCAGTTACCCCTGAAGATTTAGAGAGATGGGCACAGGAATTAGAAAATCGAAACCCAACACCAAAGATTCTAGATATCAGTAGATTGAAAGTAGATTTGGAAGAAATGATAACTGGCAATGTGAGCATAGAAAGATTGAGCGTTTATAATGATGAGGAATTGTTATTCTTATGTAAGAGTATAACCAGAAGAGCAAGAGTATTTCATGAGAAATTAACAGAAGTTGCCTCAGAGATTGGAATAAATATAGGGAAATCGAAACTATTGCAGAAACCATATCGAGTGGATTTTACTGATAAAGATTTAGAAAGTGTAAATGCTTCTGGTAAGAGACTACAAATAAAAGAGTTGATGAATATTTTACGAAAATGGGGAGACATTGACAAATGGAGAATTAGGTGGATAAGAAAGAAAGAGGAAGTACAAGCGAGAGAAGCATCATCTGCATTTCCAGTGAGAGAATCAGATAAGGTTGAGAAAATGTGTCCAATGAGAGAAGTTTCCGGATGGTGGATATGTTCATGTCCCTTGGAGTAGACAGGATATTTTGACATTTACGAATGATTTCCGCAGATTGAGAGAAAAACCAGTTGAATGGTATAAACAGGTAGAAAGATTTGTGAAGGTTTCGAAAGTTTTGTTGAAGGATCTGGATGGTTTATTTGATATTGTGGTACCTACTAACTTATGGACAGAGTGTAAGATCACAGTTGATTGGCCAAGTGAGGAGTATGCTAGAGACTCGAAAACAGGAGCACCCTCAGAGGAGGTGATGAAGAAATATCACCAAGTAATTACTTTCCTGAAAGGGATAATCCCTCCTAAAGAAACAGATTGGGTAAAAATAGATAGAACAACTCAAGAGCCAAATGAGTCCGAACATGCATATTATGAACGGTTACTGCAAGTGTTTAAGCATTATAGTGGTTTTGAGAACATTGGAGATAAGGATATGGGACATTTTGTGTATCGGTTTCTGTATGGTTTGAAACCGGAGATTAGTCAGATGATTCAGCAGCACATGTTGTGCTGGCAAAGTAAAACGATTGATGAAATTTTGAAATATGCCAAGTATTGTGGAGATGACATTGAGGCAAGGCGTAGAAAGCTAAAAGAGAAAATGATGTGGGCACAAGTAAAATTGGCAGAACAGCAGGAGAATAAATTAAATACCCAGACTGATAATCAAGTGAAAGACAGAGTCAGAATGATCAAGCGGCGAATGGTGGTAAAGTAAGAGGACGAATGAATAGAGAGGAAGCGAAGAAGAAGTTTCCTTGCCATGCGTGCGGAAAGATTGGACATTGGAAGAACGAGTGTAAGAATATTCAGAATAATAATGGGCCAAACCAAAATTTAATTCCACAGATGCAGAATGAAGTACTTATGAATCAGCCGCAGCAGGTAGTTACTCCACAGTATCAGGTGCCACCAGCTCCTATGCCAAACTTTGTGAACTCTCAAAAGTACAGTGCGAACACCGGATTTCACAGAGAAAGTGGTAAGAATAACAGAGTGGTTACACAATACTTTTTGCAGAATGATGAAGAAAATTCGGAATACGTGCAATGACGGTGCCTGAGGGGGGAGGAAGAGGAGTGCGTGCTTGGCGCATCCTTGCCGGTAGATCAGACAGGTCCATTTATTGATGGAAAAGTGGAAGGTAATGACATCACTTTTCTATTGGATATTGGTGCTACCCGGTCTACTGTGAGAACAGCAGACATCCCAAACCTACCCCTCTCGGGAGAATCTATCCAAGTTGTAGGAGTATCAAATCAACAGATTAGAACCCCAATCACAAAACCAATGGAGGTACATAACGGAAATTTGAAAGATATGCATCGGTTTGTAGTTTGCGATTCCAGTCCAGTAAATCTGTTGGGAAGAGATCTACTGTGCAAAATGAACTGCACGATCTACTGTACACCAGATGGTGTCACTTTCCAAACCCCTGATGAAGACGTTATATACAAAATGATGCTAGCTAAGCAAGGAACAGAAGTAGATGAGATGTTTTCATTGATAACTGAAAGTGAATTGCCGGAAGAGTTGAGAACCACAGTGAATCCAGAAGTGTGGGATTTTACAGGAAAGGATATTGGGCTGATGTCAAATGTAGATCCAGTTAAAGTGACGGTGAAAGAAGGTGCAGTTTATCCAAACACATGACAGTACAAAATGAGTCCAGAAGTGAAAGCAGGAATTGCTCCAGAAATTGACCGAATGATTAAACAAGGCATTTTAAAGGAGATAATGGGTAGTCCTTGTAATTCGCCAATAATGGGACTTAAAAAGCCTAGCGGAAAATACAGGATAGTGCAGGATTTGAGAAAAATCAACAAAATTGTAGTACCTTGTTGCCCAATAGTGCCAAATCCAGCAGTGATCCTTTATCAGATACCCTGGAATGCAGGCTGGTTTACAGTAATTGATTTGTGCCAAGCATTCTTTTCTATTCCTTTGCACCCAGACAGCCAGTATCTCTTCGCCGTCCGGTTTGAGGATCGTATTTTGGCATGGTGCCGAGTTCCTCAAGGGTACACAGAGGGTCCCTCAATTTTCAATCAGATACTGAAAAAGTGTCTGGAGTCATTGGTTATGCCCGGGAAATCAGTTCTGGTTCAGTACATTGATGACCTATTGGTGGCATCAAAAACACGAGAAGATTGTGTCACCGACACAATTGCATTACTGAACCATTTGGCCGAAGGAGGACACAAGGTGTCTCCAGAAAAATTGCAGTTTTGTCAACAAGAAGTTAGATATTTAGGGCATAAAATAGAAAGAGGAGTTAGAAAAGTGACACCGGAAAGAATAAAAATAATAAAAGAAATGCAGCTACCTCAGACACAGAAGGAGATGAGAATGTTTCTGGGAGTGGTTGGGTACTGTAGGCAGTGGATAAATAGCTTCTCCATGCTAGCAAAGCCATTGATACAGTTAACTCGGAAAAGAGCGAAAGATCCAATTGATTGGAATGATGATTGTTTGGAAGCCTTTGTGAAACTACAAAACTGTCTATGTGAGGCCCCTGCCTTGGGCATGCCTGATTATTCAAAAGAATTTGCGCTGTTTTGTTGTGAGAGAGAAAATTGTGCACTTTCAGTTTTAACACAGAGACATGGACTGAGTCGATGTCCAGTGGCGTATTTCTCTGCCACCTTGGATCCAGTGGCCTCAGCCTTACCTGGCTGCTTAAAAGCAGTAGCTGCTACTTGTATGAGTCTAGAGCAAAGTGAGTCAATAGTGATGGGACATCCCGTAAAAGTCTACGTTCCACACTCAGTTGAGATTCTTTTGACAAGAACGCGAACACAGCACCTCACTCCCAGTCGGCTGACTAAGTATGAAAGAGTGATTTTGGGAGCGGAAAATGTGACAGTGATAAGATGTACAATAATGAATCCGGCCACATTATTGCCAGATCCATGTTGTGAAGAAGTGAAAGATGAGATTGATCATGATTGTCTGGATGTGACTGAATTGTGTACTAAGCCCCGCCCAGACATAAAAGAAACACCATTGAAGGAATCTGATCATGAATTATTCGTGGATGGGTCATGTTTAAGAACAGAAGGAGGAGGATTAAGTGCTGCATATGCTGTATGTAAGATAACAGGGGTAGTTGAAGCATCCTGTTTACCGGGAGTCAGATCTGCAGAAGTAGCCGAATTGGTGGCCTTAACAAAGGCATGCAAAAAGGGAAAAATTGGAGAATAACCATATTTACGGACAGTCAATATGGTTTCGGGGTTGTGCATGATTTTGGCCAACTCTGGATGCAGAGGGGATTTCTGACTTCTTCAGGATCTCCTATCAGAAATAGTAAAAATGTAAAAGATTTGTTGGAAGCATTACAATTGCCAAAAGAAGTAGCAGTTGTTAAATGCGCTGCACATCAGTCAGGAAATGACTATGTGACGGCCGGTAATAGATATGCAGACCAAATTGCTCGATACTGTGCAAGAAATACAATGTCAATTAACAGAAAAATTGAAACGGGTGAAACCAGCTGCCTACTTATGTTTTTCTCAGTTCCAGAAACATGGCATGAGGTCAGACAATTACAGGAAGAAGTTGAGGAAAAAGAAAAGGAAATCTGGATAAAATCAAGTTGTACAAAAAGAACAGAAGATGAAGTGTGGGTGTACTTAGATGGTAGACCAGTCATGCCAGATTTTCTACTCTCTCAAATGGCAAGAGTATACCTTGGGACAACACACATTGGCAGGGATTCGATGATCAGATTATTCAGACAGAGCTGGTACAATCCGAAGTTTAGGGTAGTCGCAGAAAGCCTTTGCCAAAGATGCTTAATCTGTCAGCAGCAGAATCCAGGCAGGAAGACAGTGATTAGTTGGGGAAAGATTGGAAAGGCAGAAGGACCCTTCACCAGATTGCAGTTAGACTTCATTGAGTTGCCTCCTTGCAATGGATTGAAATATGTACTTGTCATAGTGTGCCTGTTCTCGAGTTGGGTAGAGGCATACCCCACTAGAAGAAATGACAGTCTTACAGTTGCTAAACTACTATTGAGGGAGTTGATACCTCGTTTCAGTTTTCCAGTCACTTTGGAATCAGATAGAGGACCTCATTTTAATAATGAGATAATTTGATTAATCTGTGCTGCATTTAACATTGAACAAAAACTGCACTGTGCTTATCGTCCAGAGGCTTCTGGAATAGTTGAACAGCTTAATGGCACGATCAAATCAAGATTAGGGAAGGTGTGTGCATCCACAATGCTGAAATGGCCAGATGCATTGCCTCTTGTACTGATGGGTCTCAGAAATATTCCTGACAGAAAAACAGGAATGAGTCCACATGAGGTACTCATGGGAAGGGCAATGAGACAAGCATTTATTCCTGGAAATAAATTAATGAATATAACTGATGATCTGGTATTGGACTATTGCAAAGGATTGGCTGAAATGGTGCATTCTGTCTCTCACCAGGTTGGAGAAGACGCAGTTGAAAGGCAGCCAGACCAAGCACATGATTTGAATCCTGGAGATTGGGTGTTAGTGAAGAAACATGCAAGGAAGTTGTGTCTAGCACCCAGGTGGAATAAACCACGTCAAGTCATACTAGTCACTACCACAGCAGTGAAGTGTGCAGGTTTACCCAATTGGATTCATGCTAGTCATACCAGAAGAGTTCCGAGCCCATCTGAACAACAAGACTGTTGAACAAGCTGAGACGTCAGAAGTTGAAAGTTGTGAAGCTGAAGAATCTAGAGTGATAGATTCTGAAAGACAACTATATGACGAACAGCCAAGTACAAGTCAGGAAGAGTGGATACCAGTGATTGAAATACCTGATGCTGTTGTCGAAACAAGAAGGAAAACTGAATTAAAGAGACAGGAAGGTAGAGAGGAAAAGACAGGGAAAGAAGAACACACTCAGGTAGAAATAAACAAAGCCATTCAGAAACCTGAGCAGGGAAAGATAGATCTAGAAGAACAAGTTCAGGCAGAAGAAGAACAAGTTGAAATAAGACCTGAACAGGAACAGATAGATCTAGAAGAACAAGTTCAGGCTGAAGAAGAACAAACTATAATAAGACCTGAACAGGTGCAAGTAGAGGAAGTTCCAAATACAGAAAATACAGAACAAAGACAATTAGAAAGGGAAGAAGAACCAGAACAGATTGTGCCCAGATTAAGTGAAAATAAGAGAACACTAGAAGAAGACAGAGAAGGTGAAAGTGCAGTTCAGGTCAAAAGAGTTAGAAAATGAGATAATTGGCCAGAAGGAGTGAAGAGACTAAAATATTATCTAAGAAAATCAGAAAAGAAACCAGAGCAAGTAAACGAAGTTACAAGTCAGACGCAATCTAAACAGACCTTAGTAAAATTTACACGAAGAAGCCCAAGATTGAGAATTCTGAACAGAAAATACAAGGCCCCTGAGTGGACATATGTTATACTAGAAGAATTTGAAAACTTAGATTTACGTGAAGAATCAGAAAGAATTCATGTTGCACAGATTGATGAAAGCAAATTAAAACCTCCTTAAAATAAAGACTGGATTTTAAGAAAATTTAGACAAAGAAAGAAAAGAGAAAAGAAATTTTCTCTGATTAAAATGGCAGAAATTGAAGACACGGAAAGACCGAAACGAAGTTTAAAAAGAAAATGTTTAAGATTTTGCTTATGTGGTATTATATTAGTAGTATTAGTTTGGTTATTTCTAACAATAGGAGTACCTTTGTTGATGGAAACAAGTAACAAGAATAGTACAATTACTAATGAGAAAGTAGATAGAATAAAGGGAACTAAAATAGAAATAGAGGTAGAAGATGAGATAAACTATCATAATGAATCAGACAATGATTCGTCTTTAAATGTGTTTACTAAATTGTTATTTCAGTACGTTAATACAATGGAGATTAGTAATTGTTATGTTTGTATGAAGTTACCCTCATCAGTGTCAGAAGGGTGACGTATCACCATATACCTTTAACATATGGTGTATCATGTAGTGTTTTATCAAGTTTATTTTACGTAACAGGGAAACTTCAGTATTTTTATTCAAACTTAGATGTAGTATTTTCAGAACTGCCTATTAGAAGGAATATGAATCCAGTGATTAGTAGTAAAAATGCACAGTTCATGGGTGAATTCTTTTTAACAATGAGTTCAATAGATATAGCTCAGGCATACAAGGATAACTTAACATGTACATTACGTGAAGAAGAAAAATAATTTTTGAATTTAGTAGAAGAAAGGAGACAGGATTTAACAAAGAAAGCTGCTGAACAGAAATCCCATGTACCTCCATGGGCTGAGAAAGAGGGAATTTATGCAAAGGGCGAAGCTCATGCTGCGATGTCCCTAGACTTTGTGAAAAGGGGAAAATTCTGCCTCCATAGGTTAAAGACAGATTATAATAACAATTTCATTGGTTCCAGTGAATGTGAACACAACTTCCTAATTTTAGGAGGGTGGGGACTAAAAGGGGGAACTGATCCTGTATTTCCAGGAGTTTATTATGTATGCGGGAATAATGCCTATTATAGGTTACCTGCAAGATGGTACGGGAGCTGTTATTTTGGAATAGTTTTTCCAAAAATCTACCATGTGGACAGAATCAATGGAATCAATGGAAAATCTAATGGACTAACACGAAAAAGAAGAGCTAGTTTTTCTGAAATAGTAGCTGATATATTTAGTGCATTGATACCCTCAGTTGGAGTCATTCTAAATTCACGTAAAATTTGCAAATTGTCAAACATAGTTGATCGTCTTTCTACAGATACTGCAGAAGGATTCTTAATGATTAATACAGAGATGGCTGCAATAAGGTCTATGGTTTTACAAAATCGTCTTGCTCTTGATATTTTATTGGCAAAAGAGGGCGGAGTCTATGGTATGTTGAAAATTCAACATTGCTGCACTTACCTTCCGGACAAAAGTAAGGAAATTAAAGGGTATATTAGAAATATTACAAGAATGCATAATGACTTGACCCAACTGGGGGTTGACAGTGTATGGGGAAGATTAACAAAAAGTATAACATCAATAGGGAATTGGTTTACTAATTTTGGAAATAGGTTTTCTAGGTCAAATAATCTTACCAGTAGTTGTGATAATGACAATAGTAATGATAGTAATGATCACATGTAAATGTTGCAGAAGCAAGGGAAAGAGAAGGATACATGCAGAGAGGGAAGGAAAAGGAAAGAAACGAAAAAGGAATATGAAGAAATTCAGCTAGAGCAAATGAAAGGAAAACTATACAAAAAGATGAAAGATTTAGAAGGAAAAGAAGTAACTGATGACATAAGGAGAGAAGAAGGAGAAAACTGAGATGTGCTAAAGTTGGCATCTGGGAAGGGATGAGTAATTTTGTGATGGCTCAAAATGCCATCAGAGAGGGGATTGATGGAGCAAGGTCTCGTAAGAAAGAGACTTGCTCGGAGGCAATCCACTCGTTTAACTCATTAACAAGTTACTAACCATGTTTGGTGGATAACTAATACGCACTACATGAACACGCGGGTTAGCGAAGCTTGCTTATGTGTGTACTAATGCGGATAACAATGAAAACGGACTAATACCGCTTTAAACGGGGAAACTGTTGTGCGCATGCGTCAACTGCATCTACGCAGTATGACGAGGTAACGCTTGGAGGGAAATTCTAGCGCATGAGCAGAAGACACTAAAATGGAGTCTTGAAGACTCGCGTGCATGGCATCTGCTTAGCTGAAATGAAAACAAGCTATTTTACTAATGCTAATGCGGGGAAAGTATTAACAAGAAAACGGGAATAGAGTAGAGGTGGGAGGTATACAGTGTGACCATTTATTTGTGAAATTAATATTTGTCTTTCTGACTTTATTATTAGTGCGCATTTGGGCCTCTCACGCATAGCTGAATTGAGCTGAGTAATTCAAAGATTGCGCACTGAAAGTTAACCCGGAAGGATGACTTGGATGTTGAACGGGAGCCAAGGTCGCAAATGATGTGCCCTGGGAACGGAGGGTGAAGAGTTCAGCGAAGAGGACTCTTATTCATAAACTTATAATAATGTTTCAAGTAAAATGTGGATATGTATGGGAAGTCAAGACATGAATAAAAATTAAGGGGATGGGTTTGCGAACAATAGTTGAACTAGATTTTAATGACATGTAAGCATGGTGTGATGGAGCTTCCCCCTTGCCTGACCAATCATAATTCGTATTTTTACGATATTGAAACTTTAGTGGGTGGAACATGAAGAAACGAAGGTATAACTAAGGTAGCTTTAGTTAGTTAGTTGGAGTTCGAGTTCGAGATGCTGAAGTTCGGGGAGATGCTGTGAGTCGGAGATGCTGTTGCTGGGAGAGGTGCTGTGAGATGCAGATGAAGAATCGAATGCAGAATCTGAAGCAGAACTTTTTATCCTAACTTAATTGGGTTAGATCAGAAGATCGTGGAAGAATCTTGAGGAGGAAGAGAGTGTCAGAGAGGGGTGCGGCGTAATCGTCGGTATTCTAGAGAGGTCAACTAGCCTGTCCTGAATCCTGTCCTGAAGTCTTTGTCTCCTGACCTATCCTGGGGGACCCTTACCAGCCCTTTGGCCAGGGGGTTGGTCTTTCACACCATTCTTGGTAAATATAATTTCATGTTATTTGTAGATGTTCTTTTCTCTCTGTCCTCTCCCTTTCTGAGCATTAATTATTGTATGAGTCCGAAGTATATGCTTGATGTTTA
Source organism: Calotriton arnoldi (assembly GCA_963921515.1). Lineage (NCBI taxonomy): Eukaryota > Metazoa > Chordata > Amphibia > Caudata > Salamandridae > Calotriton > Calotriton arnoldi. The sequence continues at coordinate 315,845 of CAWUFW010015304.1, read as the reverse complement.
ATCAATTGAATTTTCTCTCCTAAGAATGATGGTGACTGCACTGTATTTTGAGATGGTTCACATGCATTTAATTTAGATAAAGATTTTAAAACTTCCTGAGTCTGTGATCATTTACTTCAAATAAAAGAATAGTTAAGGGTTATGTTAATTATCACCATCAACTAGTTCAACTAATGGTCCATCGACCAGAGGAAAGAACTTTTTGATCAGCGAACGGTTAGTTGGGAAAATTAAATAACTAATCCTGAATATTGTGAAGAATATAAAACTTTAACCACTCCAGCGGTTTACTCAATTGTGTGTGTATTTTTGTGGGCCCAGGTGAGTATATGGTAGCGGAGTATCTGTTGTTGGTATACCGCTGGATCAGTAGCTGTGGAGAGCAGCCTTCAGGCTTAATCTTGAAGGAATGTAAAGCAGCTTGTTTTACCAGAATATCACCTCCTATATTGACTAAATGAAAGGAGAACCACACAGTAGTTATATAAAAATATGTATTTATTAATATAACACTCTCTAGTATCCTCTACCCGAGGATAGAACACAAAGCACACAATACGAGATCATTAGAACAGCTGTAAGTAGCACAATACACAGTGGGCTCCAGGGGGAGTCAAAACCATATACTAAAATAGTGGTATAACAACCACAACTCAGGTGAAGACAAGGTCTGGAGCACGTAGAATCATTGGGACCCCAAGAAACCACCCAAAGTGAGTAGACAGGGACCCCACAGAGGACGGGTGCAGTGTGTTAACCCGACCGCGGGCTCCGTACAATTCTATGGGGAAGTCGTGGTTGCAATATTACAGTTTAAGGACCCCTCTAGGAGGACTTCGAGGAAACCCTTTGCAACTTAGGAGGTTAGAGAGCCACCCCACCCGTGGATACCATAGTACCCGCGTTACCTATCCCAGAGGAGCGGGGTGCATAGGCCTGGAGTGGTGTCGGAAACCGCCGTCATTCTCAATGGAGGGCTGCAAAGAAGAGCTGCTGCCGTGAAGGTGAAAAGGGTTCGGTGGAATCCAAGGATGGATTCTTGAAGAAAGGAACCTGAAAGCAGAGGGGACAGAGTCTGGGTCACTTCAGGGTGACCAGGGGCTCGGGTGCCGAATGCCTACCGATGTCGGGTGCTTCAGGTGCGAAGAAGGGATGCTTGACTCTGCAACCACGAGGACCAGGAGTCGTCGAGGACAACCAGGAGCCAGATGCGAGCTGTACCATGAAGGATCCTGAGGGGTCGGTGTCCGGCTGGAGCACCAACAAGCCTTGGCAAAAGCAACCCACGCAGGAAGGTCAAGCAGGTTACGGTGAGGACCAGCAAGGTCCTGGGGACTCTCCAAGCAATGGAGAGTCAGGGCACCTCTGGAGCAACCAGGAAAGCCCAAGAGAATCCAAGATGACCCTCAGGAGGACCCACAGGTTGAATGGCCAGGAGTCGCGAGGGGACCTCAAGCAAGATCACTAAGTACCAGCCCACGGAGCACTCGGTGCGAAGAGGCCAGAGTTCTTTGGTGGAAATACTGCTTGGGGTCAGGACTACACTCCAATGCACAAGCTCGGGAACCGCCAACAAGCATATGCACTTGCAAATATACGCGGTGCACAGGGGTTCGGGTTATGCGGTCCCCACGAGGGATACTGGCCTCAAAGTCGGTGTGAGGGCAGCTCGACCTCAAGGAACTTCAGAACCCACCTCCTGTGTTGCTGGAGACTTCGGAGTTCGCAGGAGCTCAGGATCAGCAGACCGGTCAGTTGCGTTACAGTGCCTGCAAATGCAGGGGAGTGACACCTTCACCCCAAGGGAGATTCTTCAGTTGTCCTTAGTGCACCACAAGTCCTGCACGGAGCCTGTATGGAGCAAGGGCACAGACGGAGCTTTGGACGGAGAGAGAGACGAAGTCGGGCCCAGTCGAAGTCCAGCGAAGTCCAGAGTGTCCAGACGGTCGAAGATCAGTGGTTTCTTCTTGTAGAATCTTGTCCACATAAAATCTAAGGTCTTACAGCCAGGTAAGCCCTTTTGTACCCACGGGAGAGGGTTGGACAGATTCGCGGGACCCTCCTAGGGGAGGGTCAGGACAGAGGGGTGGTTACATTCATGTCCTTTGTCCAGTTTTGCACCAGAGCAGGAGCCAACGGCTCCCAGAACTGGTTTGAGCTGGACTATGCACAGGGACACCAAACGTGCCCCAGGTGCAGACTTTCAGGCAGTCTGAGTGCACCCACCCAGCCCCAATACACTAAATCCTGTCTGGGAGGTGGTCACACCTCCCTGTGACAGGATGCCTATTGTGCTGCCTTCCTCTGCTCTAGCTTGGCTCAGCAGCAGGAGGGCAGAAATGTGTCTCTGGTCAGCAGCATCCATTTTGTGCTGACCGGGTCGAGAAGGCCGGCACCGGATAGACCAGTGACCCCACGAAGCTCGCTTCAGAAGGGTGGAATCATACCTCCCACACCGGTTACCGGTGTGGAGGTATGATTCCAAGGTGTTTGATACCAAACACGATATGTTTCTATGCAGCCGCTTTCGAGATAGCATTTACCGCGAGGTTATAATGCACCTCTACCTATATGTCCGGCTGAGTCACAGACAACCCGGGAGAATGGTCTCCAAGGCTGCAGATGGGCTCTGCTCATGCTGGGGCACCCTCTCACATAAAACCCAGCACCCTGCCTTCAGGATTGTTAAGGCCTGCTATAGGCAAAAATAGGAGCCTCATTTGTGGTGATGATGGGCAGGAGGATGCCTGCAATTTTACATCTGCTTAACACAGATGGGAAAATGGATTTTCGCTCATCCCTAACATGGGCATCCCCAATGCCAAAGGTCCCAGTTCTGAAGAACACCCATAAAGAAATCACACCACGGAGGCGTGGAAACACGTCAACAAGATTGGGAGGGCATGGCCAGACCTGCCAACTCACACGGCCCCACTGTGTGTCACACGATATCGGCCTCTTTCACACAGTCGCTTGGTGAGGGGCCGATATCACAGAGGGGCAGACAATATGAGTCGGAAACCCCTGCAGAGAGTGTTTCCAAATCACATAGTGTGGAGGCTGAGCACAGCTGATGTCCATCAGGGGTTTGAGGCCTCCCAGGTCATCAGCTGCATCATTTGAAGCCTTGATGTGTTTTTCAGCGGCTTAGGGTGATTTACGAGCAGTGACCTGAACAAAGCCTGCCTCCTCTCATTGGCCATACCAAATCCGAAGTACTTTCATGGCTGGGGAGGAATTGGGCTCCAGGTTCCGCACCCTCCCCTGCCCCTCCTGGTCCCCTACTCTCACACTGTGAGTTTTTTGGGAGGTTGGCATTTCTGCAAGCCCCAAATATCCCCTGAATTCAATTCTGAGTGATAGATTAAATGTGATACAGATATATTTATAGTTATAATAGATCCCTCCAAAACCACAAAAAAATGAATGGCTTTTGTCTGGATGTGTATCGCATTCAAATGTGAGTATTATGATGTACTTCCATTATGCATCACTCTCCAGCTCAAAAAATGTAGGGTCCAGTTTAAGAAAAGCTAGACATACTCAAGTGTGAACAAAAGCTGGACATACTTGAGTGTGAACACTTTCTCCAACTACTAGTTGGTGTCTCATTGCTTCATAAATATGACACCACTCCAAATACTTGAATCATATTTCAAATAGTCTGCAAGTTTGTTCACTGTAATGTTCTATTTTGTTCTATATTGGGTACATTTTATTGCCAACCATATTCTGCTATTGGTATGAAATACACTTGTTAAATCGTCAAGGGAATGATCTAAGGAGCTAGGAATGGTATTCCATTAGAATATCTACCACACAATATCTTGGGTCAAAATTTTGTGGCAAAAGTACAGAGAACCAAAATATTGTGAAGGTACGTTTAAGCATATGTTTATTATGCTTAACTCCAGATATATGAACCTTGATGATATGTATTGCACGGTGTAGAAAAGAATACCCCATACCTTCACTTATATGACGAGAGGACATTTGTCAGCTATGGAATGAGTACCAGTGACCAGAGTAGAAATTGGAACACATTTTGGAGATGATTGGGAGATCTGTAACTGGATTTTTCAGAAATTCAGTCTATTAAAGTACAGTAATGAGTAATACCAATGAAACGTTTTAAAGAAGATAATCAAGGTGATTAAGCTAGGTTTGTGTCATTTAAAAACACATTATTACAACATTATGCTATTGAGATGAGCTTCTGTAGTGGTGTTCTACGGTGGATTAATTTGGGTAATTTCAGTGATATCGCATTGCACATGTGATGTGAAATTACCAAAAATTATGCAATTACGCCGGTTTGCATAATTTGGGACAAAAATGCCTTCCCAAGAGCCCAGGAGGATGCTCAAGCGTCTGCTGCGGTTCCTGTTCTGTTGCATAAAGCGCTATTATCTTAGCGCAAAATGGATCCTCAGGTTAATTTTGGACATGAGGGCGTATTTTACACTAAGAAAATAGAGCTAATGTTCACTATTTATGGCACTTACTCGAGGTTGTGGATAAACTGGTAGAAATCCCTGATATTCCCAATAGGTGTTAGGTCAGCTGGGGCTACATTACCCCTTCCGCTGAAAGTGGAAACTCGGTTCTTCAAATAGCTGGGTTTCTTGGTCTCCAGAGAGGGCTGTACGCATGAAACATATAACATAGGCCCCCGCTTCGGCGACCAGAGACTGATGTAAAACTTTGGAGGACCCTGCCACTCTCACTTATGGGAGGGCAGTTTTATTTAGGGTGATGGATTTACCCAGATTTACCTACATCTTGCAAAACAGCCCCTTTGCAATCCCTGACACCTTCTTCCAGGCCATGAATACACTGCTGCGGTCATTCCTCTGGATGGATGGCCTAGCAGGAATTGCACTTTCCACATTGCAGAGATCAGTTTTCGGGGGGGCATAGTGCTCCCGAACATGCTGAAAAACTATGAGGCAGCACAGGTGCATATCGTCAACATACGCCCCGCTGACTGACCCTGCGTTTTGGATGGGCTAGTTGATACTGGGACAGGGGGTTACTTTCATGGACCGGACGATACTGGGACAGGGGGTTACCTTCATTTGTTGTATGTGGGGGAAATACCACTAAATGCCCCCTGGCTACTGCAATGGTCATATCCACATCGTGCAAACTGACTAAAGAAGTGGGGTGCCAAAAGCGTTTGACACCACAAACCCTGTTGTGTGTGGGCGCAAGGCTCCACCCTGTACCGGACTTACCAGTATTAAGAAATAGGACTTGATTGGACTCTTAGTCCTGCAGGCCGTGTGGATGCTAATGGAATGGTTCCAATTACACACTTACAGGCTGAATATGGAATGGCCACCACCCAGATAGTTAAAAACCTGCAATTAAGACATGGGCAGGATCCCTAGGGACGAGGAAACAAAGGAAGACTTCCCACTAGAATGATGATTGTTAGATGGCCGCTTGGCTGCAAAAGCCATCTATCTCCCTTACATATGCTACACTGATGAGAAACACATAGGGAGAGCTAACATGATTGAGGGCTCGATGGCGAAATAGGGGAGCTTGAGGGTGAGGACTGGGCACCCTACAATTCCCGAGGAAAGTGGGCATTCGGGTCAACTTCTATCTCATCCAATTAAAAATCCTGCACAGAACATATTACACCCGGGTACTGCCACACAAGATAGGTAGGGCCTGGGACGATCATTGCTTCCGGCAGTGTGGACGTAGAGTGCCTTCTATCACACACTGGGGGGCTGCCCAAAAATTCAGCCCTTCTGGTAGGCGGTGACGAGGTACCTGGCAGAAGCTGCAGGAGTACCATTGCCACTGTCTGCATTGAGGTTGCAATGAGGGGTCTAGACGGACTCTGAGGCTACATCATACAATAAGCTACTGATTAACCTAGGCTATATAGTAGTGAAGAGAGATATTGCCAGACACTGTGGCAGCCCTCACTGCCAAGGGTTCCTGGAGTAGAGGGAAGGAAGGGAACTGTACAGGATCAGACATTTTTTTGTCTATGAGAGCAGGGGATGCACTCGCAAATATAAGAAAATATGGGGAACCTGGGAGGAGGGGGTCTAGGCAGCTGCCCAAGGGAAGGACAGATTGTGGTGCGCGACGGCTGAACAGGAAAGGGTGGGGACACATTTCGAACCAATGTACCACTGTGGGATGTCCTGATGAGACTCTGTGGGGGAAAAGGTCATAGGTCATAATTATATGCCAATAATCTATGCATATGAACAGGGAGAGGAGGAGGAGGCCGGGTCATGGTTGTTCCACGGTGGCTGCTGTGTTTGCTTGGATTTTAATTTTGTTGATATGTTTAATGACTTTGACCTTTTTTAAATCTGTAAAATGTTTTATAAAAAATAAAAGAGAACAGAGCTAAATGCAGGGATATATTCATTGCGTAATTCAGTATAATCTCGCATAATTGTGTTATAAATTCGCGCAATTAAATTCCAGTGAACTATTATAGTTACACCCTACCTAATGCTAACGCTGTTTTTAGGTCCTCATCCCGAACCTGTGGGCACTCCAGTTAACGCACAAACTCTTACTTCCCACAAAACGGGATTACGCTACACAAGGGCACATTCATTATTAATGCATTTATCTCCATTCCAAGGTGTCCATCAAATAATCGTGGGCACAATAAACACCAGCTAATTTGCGAAAACAGTGCAATCACAAACTAGCGGTTGCCCAATGTTCTCACAAATTTAGGTGGCCAATCACGATCGGGCTCTTAGTGTCGTGCTGCTAATTGAAAGTTAAGTGGAGGGAGATAAACAATCAAACTGACTAAATAAATGCTTCTGTCGGTTTGGGAGATGTGCTGGCAGTATGTGGCGGTGGGTGGAGCCTATTTCTCCCCCACCTAAACTAAAGTTGGTACGGTCTGGTCCAAGTGGAAGCTTGGCTCCGACAGGCGACAGCCTTTCCCCGGCATCCAGCATGTGCTAATATTTTTCCTTGATTCGCGCGCTTTTCCCTGAGCTGCCCCTGAGGCAGGGGTCAGCCAGTTTTGTGACCCATTCTTCCCAACCGTTAATTTAACACCTGCCCTCTCTGAAGCCCGCACATCCAATCCCATCAATGTTTGTCACAGTCAGTTAACAGTATCTCAACGCACTTTTCTGGCAACAGCTCATATTTCTCCCCTTCACTATGGAGTATGCAGAACAGGTCCTCCGATCGCTTCATTGCCAAAGTTTAATCATTTTACTGTAATGGCTTTTGGCAAAAATGCATATTATTTTACCAAACAGTTTATAGTTCAGGCTTTGAAAATTTGCTGGATATTAATGCCAATTTCTGAGACTGTGTAAGAGGATTTCTTCGTCTTGTTTTCGGTAAACATGGAAGCTCGACGTTGAGCACCAGAGAATTTTTACAATATCTGATTTATTTTGCAATCGTGAGGAATAAAGTGGTAATATTAAAATGCAAGCAAAAGACTTGAGCTGTGAGTTTTAGTTGAAGTGAAAGGTAGTTTTGAATGCTTTAAAGCAACAGTATTACATTCATAGTTGCCTAAAAAACGTAAATCACAGCTGCTTGTGGCCCACACAGTCAGTGTCCTGCATAGAAACTACTGCACAACTAAGCAGAAAACTGCTAAAAAACAAATCACTGTGTAGTACACTCTCTCCTCCACATGTACATGTTTGTTTCTTTGAGTTTCATTCTAAGGTAACAGCCTTAGATAAGGGGCAGTGTAGGAAGGAGTTTTATGGCTTCACCACAAGAGGGTGCCAGATTGTATGTAGCAAGTGCCCTACAAATCTCATTGTTGCTAGGAGAGTGGGAGCACCTAAACTGCAAAATAAAATTTTGCTTGTGGCTAAAAAATCTTGCGTATAGCTATTCTAAAGTCAAGTTTAAGCAGAACAAAACGGGGTAATTTTATAAGCAGATTGGCAAAAATGTTAACTCATAAGATTAATTGTATGCTTAAGAGAAATGTGTTATGTCCCAGGCAGATTACATTGGTAGACATGGCAATACTGATATTACTGTGATACCAAGTGGAACAAAGTTACCTTCAATTCAATTCAATATATTTATTACGATTTGGATTTCCAATGAGGTCCACATAGAATATACACACAATTATTACACAATAAAAATGCAAGCTCAGTTCTTTACCACAGTAAATAACATTAAAATGCATAAGCAGTTGATATAATAAAATTTCAATAAAATCACTTCAATTATTTTTAAAGTTCATTATGAGACAAAATTATAACTATATAACAGCAGCAGCTTATGTACCAGTTAATCCATCAAAGGAGATATCGAGATCCTTCATAACCAGTTCTAGGTTCTCCCTGAAGCAGCCATAAAGTATGTGCAAAGGCAGATGGAAGGCAGGCCAAGGCACAGAATGAGCAAAAAACGAGTAAGAGTAGTCACCATTAAAACGGAAAAAATACATTACGATATCATAATTAAATCCTTTACTGCAACAAATAAATCAAGTTAAGTACAAATACAATTTGTTAATGTTGAATTACCATTCAATAGCAGCTTCATAATTGATCCAATTTTAAATAAAGAGCTTCATGTAGCAGCAGAGGGTCATAGACCAAAAATAACTTTAAGAAAGAATCAAACACATTTATATCTAACATTTCATTTTCCCATAACAGCGATGGTTAAAAAGCAAAAATATATATCCCAATTTTTGTGCAAGAGGCAACTAAGTAGCAGCAATAACAAGTGCAAAATTTGATCCAGAGAGAAAAACTCAGATAGCCTTAAAAAGTACAAAAAGTCCCGGAACTTAAGAGCATAGTCATGAAGGGAGCCATGTATCCCATGAGATAAAAAGCCTAATCATGAAAAATACCATATATCCCAAGAGATAGCAGGAATCAAATAAAATTCTCGTAACTCATGCCACTGATCCTCCTCTTTGTTCATAAAAATAAATATGGTGTGTACTACTAAAGAAAGGACCTACTTAAGTAGAGTATACTGAAGACTAAAATATATTCATAAACTCCTTAAAAAAATTAAATAATTTTGTACACACTATTTCATTCTTTCGATATAGGAGAAATTTGTGAGCTGATGATACGCTTTTAATGTTGTTTTGTATAAACATTGGTCTAAGCCAACGAAACTGTAACAAAGCTGGGCAAACAAACAGAATATGATCAAGATTCTGGATGCCCAGGTTACATATGTTACAGTTTTTTCCAGTTTTCAAAGAGGAAGACTAATTTGTTGGTAGATCATTTAATGGTAAAAGATTCATGTGGCATAGAGTTAGCCAACGACGAATGGCATGGTCTAAATTCCAAGATAGGTATTTCTGGGCAACTCTCAAGGTACTTGAAATGGCTATTATCTTAAGTCTTTCATTTAACCTGAAATACTTGACATCTCTCTGATAACTAACCATACAACTTGTGTTTTGTAAAAAGGATTTAAGTTCTAAAAGCGGGAGCGAGATCACTGACTCCTCCTGTGCACCAAAACAATTCAGTTCCAAGGTGAAGTCACAGGAGAATGAGTATTTATATGCTTTTCCTCCAAAACTTTCTTGACATATATAGCCCCTTAAAGTGTACAACTCACTATTCTTTAACTGATATCCCCATCGTATTACCCTGGCTAAGCTTCGTACAAATGAACTTATCAAACCAAATTCCAATCTAATAGTGGGTTTCGGCACCAGAGTGTTAAAATTACATAGTTTACGTAAAATCTGGCCTTCCAACCTATCTAGGAAACTCCAGTCTTCTACTGGAACAGATTCAACAGCGTATAACAATGTGAAGGGGATTTTTGCTTTAAAAACTAATAGCAGATGTAAGAAATGTCTTTGACCCATTGCGCTATAGAATATATACGTAAGCCATTTGTCTGTGATGCCGCTTTACAAGAGCTATGTTCAATATGTGGTTTATTCCTTGTACTGCCCACTATTACTTTCCCCAAGTAGAGATAAGACACCTACAATCTCAAGATTTTCTGAGCCAATTCTCCAATTAAAGTTACAAAATGTTCTGCTCCTGATACATTTCATCATCAGAACTTTACTTTTAGAAACATTTATCTTCAGAAACTGTGCCATTGTATATTTCTGCTGTGACGCTAACTTCTTATTCAGCCCATTGGGAGTCAAATTCATAACTGCAATATCATCTGCACACAAGAGACATGCAGAAGGGCGGCCACCTATCTTCGGTGCATCTCCTTCTAGGGGAGAAAAGCATTCGGGTAAATCTGCTACATACAGAGAAAAGAGTAGTGGGGCTAGTAAACAGCCTTGTTTCATGCCATTTTCTGTGGGTATTACTGCAGATAGGCCCTGATTTCCCCCTATTAGCACCTGGCACCACATTTGCGAGTGCAGGGCAATAATTAGTGATAACAGGGGGGCAGGCACACCCATTTTTTGCAATTTCTTCCAAAGTAAACGCAGCCTGAACAGCCTTATCAAAGGCTGTTGAGAAGTCTATAAATGCCACATATACATTAGACCTGCGAAATAAAGTATACTTCTCCTCTCTTAATTTCAGCATACTGATGTTATCCAGGGTGGGATTTTTTTTCTGAATCCTGCTTGTTCTATGGGGAGAATTTTCTCCTCACCACCCAGTCAGTGAGATGGACTAGAATACTGCGTGCAAATATTTTCCCCACAGCGTCTAGTAAAGTAATTTGCCGGTAGTGAACTAGCGCTGGGAGGCCTTCTGGTAGCCATGCGCTCTATAAATGTCAATTCATTCATTCATTCATTCATTCAATGTGTCCTAGACCCTTTCTATATAATGGAATTAGGATGCTAGCAGACCATGAAGGGGCAGTCTTCCCTTGCAGGTAACAGCGGTTAAACAGAGGAATAAGGTATGTAGCCCACAACAGAGGCTCTTTTTTGATTATTGTCATAGGGATTTTGTCAGGTCCCATTGCTCCTGAAGCTCTCATGTTTTTTAATAAGACCTACAACTTCACTCTTTGAGGGTGAATAGCTTGATTCAGGGATATTAAGGGGATTAGTTAAAATAGAGGCAAAGCAAGAAGAGTTAGGGTTCACAGGATAAAGTTCTACAAGATGGGATTTCCATTCTTCTTCTTTTATAGGAATTGGGAGGGATTTTACTCTAGTGCTGCAACAATCTGCGATTATTTCCCAATACCTTTTGCCATTGTTTTTTGAGGCCGCCTCTTTCAACTGGACCCATTCATGATCTTCCTTTTTTTGTCTTAGAGAGTGTTTTTTTCTCGATCTTTTCCTCTTTAATAAATTTATTAATTTACTTTGTTTGAGAGTAAAGTTCAGGAATTGGACCCTCACTAATTTATTTATTTCCCTATTATATGAAGTAGTGGATTAGGAGGCGGTCCTCAATTTTAAATATATTATAAGCTAAACGGTTTCTTCACTGCCAATTCTGCATGATCTCTAACAATATAGAAAACCAAAAGAGAGAGCAAGGACTATATTCTAGGAATGTCCTTATCCCTGAATACTTATTTCATAAACAACATGGACGGACTCGCTGAGGACGACTCTGCTACAACTAATGGAGTGCCAGGCACCTCTTAGGTTTATAAAAAGAACCCTCACCCACCAACCTAGTTGGTGGCATGCTTCATCATAGAGTTCCCAACTGGGTTGCCGAATGCTACCCAGCTGTGCTACAATGCCTGATTACAGCGGAGCGGGTTTTTTTGGTGGTGTGAAGTGTTCAAAGTGGTGAAATTAAAAATATCTCTGGGATTCCTTACTGACTATTTTTTATTCCCAGCGGCCCAGGATATGGTTAAAAAAGAAAGGAATAAAGAGAAGACTACTAATTGGTTCTCATTACCCTGCTGGTCGACATGTTTCAGCCTCTTCAAAATGTTGCGGAGGCTTTCTTCAGGACCAATTTACGTGAAAAAGTGTTAAATAGTGAAGTAGTGGCAAAAATAAGCCACGTGTATTTTTTGCAGCACACACGCTAAGGTGTGCTGTGCATGCAGTGGTGTGACCGTACTTACGGGCCCACTGGTAGATAAAAACCTGTAAGATAAAAGAGGGAGAAGTAAAGACACAAACAACAAATAAAGCAAAAACGTAGTTGGTGCCATCTTCTGCCCATAAGTGCGGTTGCCAAAAAGCACTCTCTGAGTCATTCAATCACGTGTGTCCACACTCCTACTTCAGACATGCAACACTTTTCTAGTATGTACTAGATCATGCATTGTGGTTTCATGTGGGCATGCATGTCTAGTCACGTTGGCACTTTTGTGGCATGTTTATTCACATGTCACAGCGTTTATATGTTTAAGATTGAAGGTGGCTAGGCCATTGTACTTTGTGCAGCATGGCAACTAGCGTGAACTATATAGCAATGATTATGATGGTGTGTGCACATATACTATTGTTTCGTGCATGCGATACTATTTTGATGTCATATAAAGCATAATTACACTAGCTACGTGATTCTTGTAGCTTTTACAGATCCCGGGAGGAGTGTACACCTTTAGTCACACACTGTAGGAAAATAATGAGAAAATAACGAAAAATGCAGCGCTCGGCATATACTCAAGATATTAAGTTCTGGGAACTTGTGCGGTAGTTTGTAATTCGCCAGCTGTTTACCTTGCCCTGCAAAAGAGAAAGAAAAACCTTACTTCATCAAGGTTAGACGCCCGCTGCCAACACCTACTCCGGTCTCCTCGGGATCGCGACAATACCCGTGTCAGGAGTCGGCGTTGTTTAAAGGTGAGTGCGGCGGGAACGTCTTGGGGCGGGGTTACGTCCATACGTCAACGCGTGTGCGTGTGACGTGGAACGCTGTAAGTAAACACTAGAGCATATCCCGAATGGGGCAGGGAGTACGTCCGCAAGTCCGCAAGTCATTGCTGGTGCGTATGATGCGGAAAGACAGTGTCCGAATTATTGAACACTAGAGCATGTTCCGGATAGGTTCCTCTCAGTTATATGTTCTACCGGAAACCGTGAACAGATATATTAATAGGCTGAGTGTTAAATAATGAAAACTTCATCAACCTTCAAGATGAAAAAAATTGGATAGAAAATAAATACAAAAACGGAACTGTACCGCAAAAATTATGCTCTTATGGAGAGTTATTTTCAATGATGCAGGAATAGATCTTTTTACGAGGTTAATTAGAGTGCAGTGTTTTGACCATTGCTAGAAAAAAGTGGTCTTAAAGTACTTTGAAAAAGGTCTCAGATCACATAGGCTTGATACTGATGACTTGAGACACATATTTTATTCAGAGTTATGTGTGTATTTTTGTATGCAGATTTTTTATGTAGTCAATATTCAGGATGATATCATGGATATTTATTTATTTAGGCAATTCCATGGAATATTATCGTTAAGCCCATGTATATGGGTGGACAAACGATAAATCCATCGTTTTTCTTTCTCTAGAAGACGACTCTGGATGTTAGTTGTATTAGACTCCAGTTGTTCTATAACTACCCAGTCCATGTCATTGGTGGTGTGTCCAACTTCAAGAAAGTGGTTGGTCATCTGTGTGGTATTGCGTTTGCATTGGACGTTACTCCGATGTTCGCAGATGCGTGTTTTTATTTTTCGGCTGGTCATGCCGATATATTTCAACCCACACGGGCAAGTGATCAAATAAATGGCATTGATGGAGTTACAATTTGTATGTCTTCGTATTTGCCAAATTTTTCCTGGTTCCAAGTTCAGGCTCTTTGTGGGCTTTGTCAGATGGCACACACTACAATTCCCACACGGGAAATGACCTGTCACATTGGGAAGCCCCCATGCATTAAGAACGGTATTGGGTGGCTTGATATGTTGTTGTGGGCGTGTTGACACTAGACTGTCCTTTAAACTCCTTCCTCTTTTATAAGAAAATAGAGGCTTTTCCCAATCGAGTTTTCCGGTGTTCAATATCTTCCAATGTTTTTGTATGATGCATGATATTTTATTGGAGATCGGATTATAAGTGGTAACACATGTCAGAGGGATTGCGGACGATGTCCATTGTTTTGGTTCTAGCAGGCCATCTCGATTTTGATTGGTGCTCGTTTTTTTGCCGTGTTGATGATCTTATCAGGGTATCCACGTTCCTTCAGTTTCGTTGTCAGCGACTGTGCTTGATCTTTGAAATCTTGCAGATCACTGCAGTTTCTACGTAGCCGCAGGTATTGTCCATATGGCAAATTCTCTCTTAAAGCTCTGGGGTGGAAGCTTGTATAGTGAAGGAGAGAATTTTTTGCTGTTGCCTTAAAATGGGTTTTTGTCTCAAGCTTGCCATTTGAAGCCATTATGTCCAGGTCGAGGAAAGTGATGCTTTCTTTGTTCACACTATGGGTGAACTTAAGGTTGGGATCACAGCCATTGATCCAGGTGAGAAATGTTTGTAGCGAGTCTTCTGAACCTTCCCAAATGAGGAAAATGTCATCAATGTACCTTTTGTAAAATTTCATATTTGAAGCAAATGGCATATTGATGTTGAAAAGATGCGTTTTCTCAAAATTAAAGACATACAACCCAGCCACACTAGGGGCAAAGGTGCTGCCCATAGATGTACCGTACGTCTGTAAAAAGAGATCCCCTTCAAACTCAAAGAAGTTGTGTTTGAGCGCTAGTTCTGCGCATATAAGCACAAAAGATTTCGGGGTGTTGTAATCCCAATTCGTAGAGTCCAAAGATGTTTTTAGTACTTTTAGGGTCTCATCTTGAGGTAGACTAGTATATAAACTCTCTATGTCCAAGCTGACCAAAAATGATGTTGTGGGGTTGAAGGAGAGAGTTTTAATTTGGCCCAATAGATCCTTAGTGCCCTTCAGATAAGTTGTTGTAGTCTGCACGATGGGTTGGAGGAAGAAGTTGCAGAACCGTGAGAGGGGTTCTAGCAATGAACCGATGCCCGACACGATGGGGCGGCCAGGCGGTGGAATTTTTATTTTTGCCACTACTTCACTATTTAACACTTTTTCACATTAATTGGTCCTGAAGAAAGCCTCCTCAACATTTTTAAGAGGCTGAAACATGCCGACCAGCAGGGTAATGAAGACCAATTAGTAGTCTTCTCTTTATCCTTTCTTTTTTAACCATCTCCTGGGCCGCTGGGAATTAAAAATAGTCAGTAAGGAATCCCAGAGATATTTTTAATTTCACCACTTTGAACACTTCACACCAACAAAAAAATCCACTCCGCTGTAATCAGAAGTAGCACAGCTGGGTAGCATTCGGCTACCCAGTTGGGAACCCTATGATAAGCATGCCACCAACTAGGTTGGTGGGTGAGGGTTCTTTTTATAAACCTAAGAGGTGCCTAGCACTCCATTAGTTGTATCAGAGTTGATCTCTAACAATGTCACACAACTAAAGGACGTTAAAATGTTTTTAGGGAAATGTGCCTACCCTCAGTAGCAATAAACAAACCTTATGAAATTAGAGAAACAAAAAAACATATTTTGTTTCCTTTTCTTTTTACATGGAAATTTATTTTCCATGGAAAGTCTTTCCTTCTTCTATAACTCTTATAAAAATGTGAAATTCTGAGACACTTTCCCACTCTTATTACACCACTTACTTTTGAATGCCCCAGGTATAAGTTTAAAAATGCAGAGAAGTGTGAAATTGTCCATCACCCCCTGATTTTACAAGGATATGAGGGTATGGATGCTATACATTTTGATAAATCGCCACCCTGCAATTGTGGATGTTTCACAAAGTTGAAAATCAGCAGTCCAAGTGGTTCATTCTCATCCTATACAAATGTTGATTCAGCTGCAAGAGTTTGTGGCTGAATCAGAATTGTGGATTTTTTTTCTTGGTAATAAATGCTGCCCACTCCCTTCCCCCAAAAAAATTGCCAAGCTTTAACTCATGAAAGTTTTGCAGGCATGACACTTTCTGAGTTTGATCTCCACGAAACAGGTGAAAAAAATATGGGCAATTTGCATGTTGATCCCCATTCAGAAGCTCAAAACTCAGACTAGGGCATTGTTGATCCTGGCCCTCTCTGCAGGGTAACCACCAAACATTTTGCCTTCACTCTTTCTGTTTTTGACCCGTTTTTGTTGCCTTTTAGGACTCTGCGCTTTGCCTCTGCTAACCAGTGCTAAAATGCTTGTGCTGTCTCCTTTAAGCATGGTAGAAATTGGTATACACTCAATTGGCATATTTAACTTACTTGTAAATCCCTAGCAAAGTTGTACCACATATACCAGGGTCTGTAAATTAAATGCAACTAGTGGGCTTGCTCCCCAGATTGTTCCAGCCACTTAAGTAGCCTTTTAAAACATGTCCCAAGGACATCCTTGCAGCCTGTGTGTGCAGTTTTAAACCGTCGTTTCTACCCGGCAAAGTAAACCATTTTCCAAGCCAAAACCTTGCTTTTTAATACATATAGGTCACTCATAGGGTAGGCCCTGGACAGCCCAGAGAGCAGGCTGCAATGCATGTAAAAAGTTGGACATATACATTTAAGTTTACATGTCCTGGTAGTGGAAAACTCCTAAATTCGTTTTTCACCAATGCAAGGCCTACCTCTCCCAAAGGATAACATTGGGTTACCTTATTACATTTAATAAGTGATAACTTTTGATCGGGAGCAGCTAGGAAAGTCATGTTTGCCGTCTGAGGAATTGCAATTTAAAATCCTCTTTAATGGTAAAGTCGGATTTTAAGTCACAATTCTGAAAATGCCACTTTTAGAAAGTTGGGATTTTCTCGTCCTAACCATTTGGTGCCTGTAGACCTGTTTCTGGGTAACACAACTAGGTGTAGTTGTCAGTTGGCCTTTTATGTTTTCCTCCCAGACAGTGAGACAAAGGGGATTAGTGGTTGGCAGGATGGGCCATCTCTTGCAGGATGAGGAGGCAGAGCTGTCACCTACCACACTTGCACTTCAATGTGGTACTCAGCACTTACACAAAGGACTTCACACTAGCCTAGTGTGTCCCCAGACAGACTGGGACCAGGGCAGGGAAGCAGGAAATTCCAGACACCTCTGTAGGGGAAAGACTTCATAAGCTTCTCCCACTGCAAAGTGGGCACCAGGTATAAAAAGGAAACCCTCAGACCCACTCTTTAGTACACTCCTCTAAAGAATGGATGAATGAATGAATCAATCAATCAATCAATCAATCAATGATACTTCTATAGGGCACAGCTACTCAAAAGAGTGTCCCAGTGATTTTAGGCAGTGTGTGGGATCGCAGCAGAGATTCGAAGATCTCCTGACATCACTGAAGTCTGAATAACAGTGTTTTCAGTTCCTTTTTAAATTTTCCTTCCTCTGAGATAGATCTCAGGTAGGCAGGCAGCTGATTCCACATACCTGCCGCTCGGACAATGAAGGAAGCACCCCGTCCGTTGTCTTTGGAAGTGAGGAACCATGATAAGTCTAGCTTTACTGGAGCACAGGAACCTCACTGGGCTATATTCCTTAATCCATTCATTAAGGTACCCAGGCCCCCCTGTTGTGAAGGGCTTGATGTGTTAGCGTCAATGCCTTGTACCTTATCCCTTGATGAACTGGCAGCTAGTGGAGTTGCTCCCGAATATGATGACACTGATGCATGTTTCGTTATTTTATACAGTAGGAGGACTGCTATGTTCCGCATTACTTGTAAGCGCTGGATCAGATATTCCAGGAGACCCAGGTACAAGACATTGGCCCAAGTTACAGTGGTCAGGACACTGTAACCTGGGCCTCAAATTGAAGCAAGTGAAGAAACCTCTTCAACATGCAGAAGATCCAGAAGCAAGCTTTCACCACTGCTAAAAGCTGTGCCGCAAACAAGAGTTGGATGTTAAACATAACGCCCAAATTTCTAGCCACTGCAGTTGGGGGGGGGTGGGGAGAAACGCCATTGGGCCAAACTCCTACCCATCCTGGAAGGGGATCCCACCCAAACCATAAGATTTCTGTTTTGTCTGGGTTGAATTGTAGTCTGTTGATCTTCAGCCAATCAAGCAGCGCAATCATGTAACAAGCAAATGCAGCCTTTGCATCTGTGGAATCCCCTTCATACATGAGTAGGATTTTATCATCAGTGTATGAGATGATCTTGATGTTAAAGAATTCAACCAGATATGCCAGAGGAGACATGTAAATGTTGAATAGTGTGGGACTTAGGGTGGAGCCTTGCAACACTTCCCACTTCAACCTTTTTGCTCCTTAGACAAATGGCATCATCCAGACCACCTGTTCTCATCTCTTGAGGAAGGAGCCGAGCCAACTTGGTGCAGAGCCTGCTACTCCCAGATGTTCTAATTGGTGCCACAAGATGTTATGATCTACCATATCAAACATGGCTGTCAGGTCCAACAACACCACAGCCACATTGAGGCCAGAGTCCAGACTGGACTTGATGGCTTCTGAGACCATTAATAATGTGGTCTTTGTTCTGTGATGGGCTCCAAACACTGATTGGTAAGGGTGTAACAGGTTGTTCTCAGACAAAAACGTGGTAAGTTGTTAATTAACCAGATTCTCCAGCACCTTTGAGGCTGCTTGAAGCAGAGAGACTGGTTTAAAATTAGCTACGAATTCAGGATCGGCATTAGCCTATTTTTTAGCAGACGAATCAAATTAGCTCTTTTCCAGTCCTCAGGTATGACACCTGAATGGAGGGAGCTGGCGAATATCTCCAGATATATCGGAGCAATAATATCCAAAATAGACCTCAGAATGTGAGGAGGTAGGGGATCCATTGGGGATCCTGACTTACAATTTGCAAAAGAAGTTGTCACTTCCTCCAAGGACAGGGCCTGAAAGGTTGACAGATTAGAGTAAAATATAGGACCAGCGAAGCTTCTTATTTCAAGTCCAGTGGCATTATTCATCTCTGAAAGGTTGGACTGAATTCTGAGGATTTTATCCTCAAAAAAATCACTAAGACAGGAACATAGGGACTGGCTGGGCTCCAACACCGGAGACATAAACTTGGGACCCATAAAATTGGCTACAATTTTGAAAATCTCCTTCCTTTCGTTGTCAGCCTCCTTAATGAATTGCGCGAAGAAGGTACTGAGGTCTTCTTAAGATTTTTATGGTAAAATTTCAAGGCCATTTTGTAGCGGGCTTTATCTGATTCCTGATAAAAACACTGCCATGCTCTTTCTAGTTTCTTGCATGCAGCTCTTTCCAGCAATAGTTCCTGTGAGAATCAGCTATCTGAGCGGGTCTTAGTAGCCTTTTTAAAGGACGTAGTAGGGACAACCAGATCTGCTGCCCTCTTCAGCCAGTAATTAATGACAGTATCATCCTCCATTACCACGTCTGGGCTTACTGTTTTTAACTCCAGCAGGGTGTTCCTTAAATCAGTCAGGGGTATCTTACTCCAGCATCTATTCTCGCTCTGCGGCAGGGAAGGTCGGGGCTCCTTAAAATAGTCAAATTGCCAAGAGAAGGAGAGTAGGAAGGGATCTGACCATGGCACTGGCTGGGGGACTCCCATTTTAATGCTACATTTGAGAATATGCCATCAATACCATGACCAGCTGTATGAGTAGGTCCAGTAGCAGATTCCATAAAGTAAATAGGCTACGGTTTCCCCCAAGCGCATACATAAGGGATCCTCAGCCTTCTCTAGGTGAATGTTAAAGTCACAGAGCATAGTGAAATTGGCATAGGAGATACAGTTAGGGGCTAGTGCTTGGTCAAGAGATGCAACAAACACTCCTGCATATACAGGGACGGTAGACAAAGACCACTGAAAAGCAGTGTTGTCCATCAGTGGATAAGCTAAAGCCTAGAGCTTCTGCTCATGCTCGACCTGCGGATATTACAGAAGAAGGACTGCCCAGCTTTCCTGCTGCACTTGACCTGCTTGGACCTGAAACTGGACCTGCCTGAGACCTTCCCAGCTGTCTGAGAAGGAAGACGAATTTGCACCCTTCATCCCAGGCTATAGTAACTCCAATGGTCAGCCAACTGACCCCCTGTTCTGAGCTGCAGGGGCACAACAAGCTCCTGAGGCCTCCCTGCAACTGCCAGCGGAACCTGCTGCACTGGACCTGCAACTGGAACTGTCTGAGCCCTGTTCGCCTCTGATGGAGTGAATTCCGGATCCCCAAGAGCTTCCTCCTAGGCCCTGGGCCTTTAGTGCAGCATCATTTGAGCTCTTCCTGAAAGAAAAGGAGAAATCCTGAAGTACCGGGCCTTTTGCAACCGCAAATGGGTCCGTCCACACAAGATCTTGCTGCCTGTGCCAACCGCCAGCATGAAGTTCCAGTGAACTCGGCTCTTCGCGCTACAGCAACCGCCAGAAAGGACTGCCAATGCCAGATCTGCACTTTGCACTACAGCATTGACAGCCCGCAGTGACCACCAACGCAAATCTCTAGCAACCACCGACTGTGGCACCCAACAAGATCTTTGCACTACACTGACGACAGTCCATGATGCTCTCTTTGCCCCTCGTTGCTTCCTCCCCTGCAAACTGAACTCTTTGTGTTGGACTTTAGAAGGTAACCTTTTCAGCAGGACTGACCTGGTCTCTGTATCCGGCCCACATTCCATTGTGGTGAGCCTGAACTTGTGACTTTGATCTAGTCTCACAAGACCAGATACCCGCGTGTTCTACTGATTGGGTTTTTGTTGCTTTGGTGTGAAATAATGTATTACCTTGGTGGTGGATTTTTTGTGTGTTTTCTTGTGTTATGTTTTCACTTTATACTGTTTAAGTGCTGCATACATACTTTACAGATTGCCTGTAAATTAAACCTGACGGCTTTTTGTACCAAGCTACCAGAGGGTTAAGCACAGGTTAATTTGGTAACTTTGTGGTTCACCCTGATGAGGATTGTTGTTGCTGCTTGAGAAGGGCTCACACCCCCCTGAACCAACAACCCAATTTCCCGCAGACATTAATACTGCACCCGCAAAATATGATATCTCCAATTCCAGCCAGTACCCCGGTGCCAAAATTTGGTAATTATGAGATTTGTCTCTGGAATAGGGAATAATCACACAGACCTGGGGATACTAGAAACTTTTCCCTGATTTCAAGGACAAAACCGTTGAGATTTTCCACCTGTTCATAGCAAGTTTGAAAATGCCTGTAAGGGGGGCGGGGTTCATGAGGGTCAGCACAGTAGGGGAAAAGGGAAGTTTCCGTCCGGAGCAATGGCACTAGAACAAATTTCTGAGTGAGGATTCTGCCATCAATTTTACATAACTGGACTGGATAGGGAGAGTGGAAAATTCAAGTGTCATACAAACAACAAGTGTCGCAAATGAGCAAGGCCTATTCAGCTGGATAGTGGTAAGACTGTAATATGTAGCAAATGGTGCACTTTGGAGCACACTGGTGAAAATATGGTGTGGTAGAGCACGCATTTACAGACAGTGCATCTTCCATTGAAAAGGGCACTTCATTTGCAAAGACATACAGTTTTACTGACCAAACTAAATAGCTCACAAGCGCAGTGGCGTAGCTAGTCTTTAGGCCGCCCGTGGCGGCCCCTGAGTTTGCTGCCCACGGCGGCCTG
The DNA here is from genome assembly GCA_963921515.1 of Calotriton arnoldi. Lineage (NCBI taxonomy): Eukaryota > Metazoa > Chordata > Amphibia > Caudata > Salamandridae > Calotriton > Calotriton arnoldi. The sequence continues at coordinate 294,384 of CAWUFW010015304.1, read as the reverse complement.
ATTGAAGAGCGGGGATGGGGGGATGCTGGCGATTCTTGCGGCCACGACGGCTGCAGGTAGGAGGGGTGCCACCAATTCTTGCGGCTGCGATGGCCGCAGGTAAGCGGGGGCACCGCCCCCAAAACTTGTGCCACCTGGGGTGATCCGCCCCCACCACCTCCCCCCCTAGCTGCGCCACTGCACAAGCATCAATGTGTGGAATTTTGATTCAGCACATATTTGTCATTTGCACATTACCAAGTAAAGTGTCTACATTTATTTTGATCCTATGAAAATTTATATTTTCATCATGCTTCAGAATTACAAAAAGCACTTCATTTGTGCTTTCCTAATTGTTGAAATATTTTTAAATATTTGTACAGTTCACTTATAGATATTTAAATGTTGTTGTGTGTTAGAAAAAAAATACCTCCTGCAGCCTTTCCTTTCACATCAGCAAGATGTAACATAGCTCATTTTATAAAACACTCTCACTTTAATGTCAGAAAAGGTAAAGTAAACAGAAATTTCCATGGTAAAAGAACAAGTAGTAATTAGTTTGAAGATATAGGCCGACAATTGACCTGTCTTTGAGCACACAGCCAATTTGACAAGATAGAAACAAAGGGGCTTACAAGCCCCTTGCGCCACTGGTGCGTCACTTTTTGTGACGTACCGGCGGCATAACCTGTTGCCCCACATTTACAAGGACACGTAAAGCCTGCCTGTGTGTCTTTTTGTGTCCTTGTAAATATGGCCCCTTTACACGCAACACTTAGCGTGAAAGGGGCGTGCCATGGGTGTTGCTGTGGGTGTTCCCACGCAACACCCACGGCTTCTGACACATTTCCGAATTTACGAGAAATCGTAAACTTGGAAATGCATCAGAATGCTACATCTCCCCAGGAGAGGCGTAGGGAGGCACAACGAGGAGCAATGTTTTCATTTATCCTCGTTTTTTACCTCTTTCATTCTACAGCACACATAGAACGAGGAAATCACCTCTTGCGATTGTTTATGTGCAGGAAGGTGTCCCTTCCTGCACATAAACAATCATTTCATACGCTGATGATACGCAGCTGGTGTTCTCATTTAAAGATTCCAAGATGGCTGCATTTGACAGCTTTAGGCAATGCCTAATTAAGATTGTTTCATGGATGACAGATAACTGTCTTAAATTGAATACCGATAAAACTGAGGTGATGTTCTTCAACCAACCATCACCTCCACCGGCTGATTTATGGTGGCCACTGCAGTTGAATCCCCTCCCACCCCAGTTTTATCTGTCAGAAATTTGGGATTTAGATTTGACTCGGAATTGTCGGTGAAAGCCCAGATTGGCCAAGTTTCTAGAGCATGCTTTTGGAAGCTCAAAAGCTTGCGTAGATTTCTTTATTTACTACCGATGAACTGTCGGGCCACCATAGTCCATGCTTTGGTTACGTCCCAGCTGGACTATGCCAATAGCTTGTATCTTGGCCTCCCTGCCTATCTTATTCAAAAGCTCCAGACAGTTCAAAATGCTGCTGCTAGGTTTCTTAGAAACGTGCCTCTCCGGCATCACATTTCCCCCACCTGCGCAGTCTTCACTGGCTTCCAGTAAAGAGAAGAATCGAATTTAAGGCCTTGTTACTTGCTTTTAGAGCTACTAGAGAAAGTGGACCGGGTTATCTGAGGCTCAGACTTCGGAAATACCACCAAAATAGGACCCTGCGCTCGAACTCCCAGTTTCTTCTCTGCTCTCCTTCCTACCGTAAAGCCAGGATGGGAGGGCGCGCCTTTGCAGTAAGAACAGCCGCTCTTTGGAATGCGATGCCGCTCTACTTGCGCAAAGCAGAATCTGAAACTACTTTTAGGAGTGCTCTGAAAACTTGGCTTTTTGATCTCCCTTAGCCTGCCTTCTTCTCTTTCTTCTTCTTCCTTTGTCTCTGTGTAGCGCCGGGACACCGCCGTTGGTGGTAGCCGAGCGCTTTATAAATGTCTTGGTATGGTATGGTATTTAAAAAAATGACGTTTTGCAACTTCTATGTGTGCTGCATTGAGCAGCACACATAGAAGCTTCAACACGCCATTTCAGATTGTTTATGTGCAGGAAGGGACACCTGCGTGCATATAAACAATCACTCCCCTCAATGCAGGCACCCTTGCACAATGGTGCAAGGGTGCCAGCGTCGGCGCATAGCAGCTAATTGTGCGCCAGCACAGAAGAGAGCAAAGGGATCCGTCATATCGTTGTAGATATGATGCATCCCTGTGGTTTGGAATTATCGCAGCGCGGCACAGCCAAATGGCTTGTGGCACCGTGCTGCATTAATTCCTTGTAAATAAGTTCCCAAATGTAAAGGCATCTCTATTTTTCATTAATTTTGGAAACTCCAGCATTTTCGAGGTGCTGCAGCGCCGCCAGCAGGGGTGTGTTTTGGTCCGTAAGATTGGGGGTATGTGAGCTGCAGATTTTCTAACAATCATGCTGGCATAAAATGTTAAAATACATTATATGACAAGCAGGGCGCACTAGAAGGGCTGTAGTTGAACTTTGAAGGGAGAGGAATGTGGACTGGTAGGTGTACTAAGTGAGAGAAAACAATATTTTGTAAAATAACCAACATTTTTTAAAGACTTTGAAATCCGAAAGAGGGAGAGAGTATGTGTGCGATTTGTCCGTGTGTATATAAAAATTCCTGGTGAAATCTGTGAGACACCTCACAATACCCGACTGAAAGCCCCTGTACCCAACTACTAATCTGAAAATATTTTTTTAGGGGGGTGTTACACCCCAAACAGCCCCTGCAGGTTCGCCCCTGACCGCCAGCACCCCTACATCCAGCGCCTATGGTCCACAGGTAGCATTGTCTGCTCCCCCATGTTATTTTGTTTGTGGGTGAGGTTTGGGTCGCACTCTGTCCAGTACTTTGCTAGTGGTGATTTGAAACGCTCCATGCAACCCCCCTCCCCCTGAGTTAACGTCCTGGGTGGAATACTGTCACTCTCAATGAGGGCCTTATTGTTAGATGACTGATGCCCAATCCAAGTGAGGTATAGAAGGCATGAGTTTTTCCTGGCGTACACCTGAGGTCTGTGTGAATCAGGCTTGAGGTTGTATATTTCGGGGCTTATTTACAAGGCCCTTGCGCTACTTTTGCGTCATTTTTAACATGGGAAAAGTGACGCAAAAGTGGCGCACGGGGCTTGTAAATCTGCTCCTTCATACCTAAAGTAATCCATCTCTCTTCGGATGGGTGGGAATGACGGCGCAGTAGTCGTTGTATAGAGGCTGTAGAGGAAGTTTGCGTTCATGAGAATGAACACTCTTTGGCTTGCTTCGTAGAAGTGGGGGTTGTCTTTTGGACACCCCACACATCACATCGGGTGTCATTGGAACCCACATAACCCCCACTTACACAGCTCCAAAGTAAAGCTGTGGTGTAGTAGCAATGGACAAACGGGCCCTGATGTAAGCAAGGACAATGCCCCCACCGAACTGTTGTTTGACAGTGAAAAAACAGTCCCTCCCACCCCATATCCCAGTTGCATCTGCTGCTGTAATGACAGCTACGTCCCTCCAGGGTGCGCCCGCGGCTCTCCGTCATTGCCTTTCAAATATTAATTGAATGGAATTAAAACGCTCGAATCGCTCTTAATTCAAATCAACTCAGGCTATAATGTAGTTTGTTTTTCGAATTGCGACATAACTGAAAATCTTTCTCATTGTCAACAAGGGTTGGATAGCTGTTTAATGACAATCGTGCAGTCGGGGCTTGTAAAGGGGCTGCGAGGCTGCGGTTTGCCGCCATTTGTTTTTATGTCTTGGCCTCGGAGCAGGAGCAGGTGCGTTTCGAAGCATAATAAGAAATAGCGTTCCCGGTGGAAACATTCAGCTGTGGGAAACACACCGAAATCTATTACAAATGTGAGCAGAGTGTCAATGTTTACAGAGGGAGGTCAAATAACAGAACTCTGTTTGATAAATGTCAGCGCTCGTTGAGCGCATCACATTAGGGCCTTCGCCAGCCTTGTCAGGCAGATGCCCCGCCATGCTCGCCTACACTGCGAACTTATTCGAGTTTCATTTATTTCCTTTCTGCCTCAGTTTGATCCAATCAAATCAGACGTGCTCTTTTCACTTCCAGGGTGAGATTGGTCTCATCTATTTAGATGGTCTCCGGCCGCATTAAAATGCTGATTCGTAATTCTTATGCATATTATACATTTGTGCCGCTGGGCCGAGGCGCGATGGTTGTGATTGCAGACCGATGACCGTCAGTCTCAGAAGACAAATTCTTTATGGCAAGCAAGCCCCAGCCTCTGGCATCACTGACTGACACTGAATACGCAGTAGCGCATAATGAGCAGTAGGTACGGTGAAACACCTCAGACAGCAACAAAGCTAAGAGGAAGTTGACATGTACTGCTTAAACAGGGGAGTAAAACAAGCCCCTGCAGCTCAGAGGGGCCCCAGAATTTCAGGGGGCCCTTATGCCTTCAGGGGGCCCCCATCCAGACCAAGGCCAATTAATATTTGTGAGATATTGGCGGTTAGGGGGCCTTCTTCACATTCTACAGGGGGCCCCATAACTTTGTGTTTTGTCACTGTTTTTTAGCCGCTTGGAATAAGTCATGTAACTGACTTTGGGCCCTATCCTGAGTCCAACGGGCATAGTGGGTGGTGAAATTGCCTGTAGAGAAATCCATTACTGCTACGGGTGGTGATTTTACCACACTGTTCAGAGGCCGTTATTTACTGATTGCTGTGCGTGGGCACTTGCGTGGCGTGAAGTGGAGCAAAGAATTCCATCGTCTACATACCTTTATAAAAGTCAGTGGGTACAGCACAGAGTTGTGTAGTGCCAGATATGTGGCTCTGCAACCCTTAGTAAATAAGTCTTTGAGTTGTTCAGGTTTGAATGCGAATATCTTACACTTTTACAACACCCAAATCCTGCAAATTTTCCCCACTGCCAACCTCTTGATGGAGCGCAGATAGCTGAACCTCAATCTCTTTGTGAAATTGTCAAATATATTTCCTCATTGGTCGTATGGCCATTTGTTAGTGAACTTGAAGTGAGGTAAAGGAGCTAGCATCTGAGATACATTTCAAATTTTGTGAAGTCTATGTGACTCCACAATGAAACCAAGAATCAATAAATTCAACCATAAAGTATATTTTTGAAAATTAATCCAAACAGTATCTATGCAAAGCAGAAATAAATTCAAAAGGTATAACATTACGGTCTGGAGACCAAAATGTGCCAGTAAATTAAGACGCAATAAAATGAGATACAGCCATAATGCAAAGGAAACAGATTGATGCGCTCAGGTGTTCCATAAAGAAACTTTCCCTTTCTACTCTAAACATAGGCTAAGAACATTTCTTAAGGACATTTCTAAAGGGGAGCCTACAAGATGTCAGCATAAGATAGAACCTCAATAGAATTTGGAGAAAATAGAAAGAGTGTTCAGTTTAAAACTTGACAGTCAGAGAAGCCCGGCAGAGAGAGATCTGATCCCTCTCGAAGTCCGGATGAAATCAAGCTAACTAACTAGGGAACACCAATTAAAAATACATTCAACAGTTTCTAGAACATTCATGTCTCATTCCCACCACTGAGAGCCAATCAGGTAGCCACAAGCAAGGGGAGTCGACATACTCCCTAAGTTCCCATCTCTACACCGTCAGAAACGCATCTGTTGGACTTGGGTGTTGCATCCTCCTTGTACACCGAGAATAGGAGGCCTTCTCTCATTATCACCACTCCTCTCTCGCTGCCAACTTTCTCTTCCCAGGCCTCACTATCCGGTGTCTAATACATACAATAAACCTTTCTCTAGCTAACAAGAAACATGATGACACACCTGCAGAGGAGAGGAAACAGCATACTAGCATAGCAATGTGAAGGAAAACAGTTTCAGCTAAGGCCTAAAGGCAAGCTAAGTTAACTCGAGAATCAAAATTGATGTGCATTACAGCATTATAAATCAGTGAAGGCAAGCAATGACTTTTAAACGTAAATGTGCAATGAACATGATTACATCATTCTATTAATCAACCTAAAACACTTGTGTGTAAACTCTTAAGGCCTCATTTACAAGAAAGTGACACAGTGTGGCATCGCAAGCCATTTGGCTGCACCGCACTGTGTCACTTTCAAAGCAGAGGGATGTGTCATATTTACAGCAATATGTCGCATCCCTGAGCTTTCCCCTGCGCTGGCCCACAATTGGCTGCCATGTGCCAATGCATGCACCCTTGTGCCATGGTGCGAGGGTGTCTGCGTTTTAGGGGAGATCCACAAAAACAATCATGTGAGGTGTTTGCTGCAGAATGCAGTACTCATAGAAAGAGGAAAAAACAAGGAGAAATAAAAGTATTTCTTCTTGTTGCGCCTCCTTACGCCTCCCCTGGGGAGGCATAGGATTCTGACGCATTTCCAGGTTTACGAAATGCTGTAAATCTGGGAATACGGCAGAATCCATGGGTGTTGCGTGGGAACACCAACAGCAACATCCATGACATGCTCCTTTCATGCAAAGTGCTGCACGAAAAGGGCCCTATTTACAAGGCCACGAAAAGCCATGCAGGGTGGCTTTATGTGGCCTTGTAAATATGGAGCACCACACTGCACCACCGGTGCATCAAAAAAGTGACACACCGGCAGCGCAAGGGGCATGTAAATATGCCCCCATAGTGGCTATCATGGCTACATACTGTCAATTAATTTAATTGTGTCATACATGTTAACGAAGTTAATCCACACGTTGAATACAAATGTCATACATGAGTGCATAACTATATATACATGACGTAAATAGGGTTAATCCTAAATGACTCTGCTCCAATCTCCTCTTTCATGGCTAGGATAGTCATCACAATATCACATGAAGCATTCTCAGCTCAGAACCTTGCTGTTTTCAGCATCTTACGCCTTGTTTTTTCCAGGTGCTACATCTCATCATAGAACCTACACTGGCTTTCCTCCAGTTCTACATCCCTTCTCTTCCTTTTGACTGCCTTTCCAAGTTCTCATCTTTTCCTTGCTTTCAAGCACTTGTACCCCTTAAACGTAACAAAAAAACAAATCACACAGATTGCAAGAACTATGATAGGTCGCAATATAGCGCCAAAAGGTCCAGCACCTAAATTCCTAAACCAACTGCCTACAGCAGCAATTGCTTCCTATGCATCTGTAGCTTTCAACTCTCCCAAATCCTTCTTTAATTCAGTGATGTTCTTTATGAACTTCTTTTTCTCCTCACTCTTGTCAGGTATGTAGGTACAACATTGTTGAACCTTCAACATATTACATATGTCACTCTCCTTTTCTAGTAGAGTGTCTAACGCAAGGTGATTTTAAAGAACCATAGACCTAATAGCTATCATTTCAGTATTAATAGCTAACAATGATCCAGATGTAATAGTAGCTAATTTATCAACTATAGAAGAAAGCTTTCTAATCTTAAGGCCATTCAAAATGACTCCAACAGAGGAAATCATTGTGCCAAAAATGTCCCCTACTATCTCGGAGGCACTGATATTATTTTATGGTTTACCAGGAAATCCATAAGGATTATCATCTAAAAGTTCTACAGGATAAATGTTTGGAAAGACTTTAGCCAAATAGCAAGTGCCATACCAATTACTAAGGCATAAAAAATGAGCATGTTCTCCACACACATAATACACTACGGTAATAAAGGGATCCTTTCCTCCTAGAATTTGCTCTAGATTTCCTCCCATTTAAAAAATATGCTTGCAGTCACTCCTTCCCATAAAATGACTGTGGACTACAGATTTAACCCTGTGTACACACAGCTTGCCTTTATGCTGCCAATCTAAAGTCAATGTGGGTTGAACCCCTAATTCCTTGTGTTCAAGTTCTTCCTTAGCCCACTTTTCTTTCCCTATGTCTTGTACTGTCTTCTTCTTTTCCTCAATCACCCTTATTCTGTCCTCCAACTCATCTATGAATTTCTTTTCAACTTCAGTCAGAGAATAAGTCAAATTCTGCCTATGAACATAAGCAGTATCAAGCTTCTTAACACATTGGAAGAAACTCCAAACAGTGTCCACGTCCTTAGCATCGATTCAAATGTTTGTACATGGGGACTTCTGCAAAGACCAAATCGTAGTTTGAAAAATAGTATTCAAAATTACCTCGTCTGTATAAAAGGTAGGTGAAATACCATAGGTAGGAGGAATATGGTGGTAGGTAATGTCCTCAACTACAGAAGCAGGTTACTGTGTACAAACATAACAATCGTTAGCGTCCATAGTATCGATATACTCAGAAAGCAATCTAAAATAAGCATTAGAAGAAAACTCTCTCTGTGTGCAAAAATGTATAATTAAAGGTGCATACATTTCCCACAGCAGAAGCAGGAGTACTAAGGGTGATTCTAGGCTTCGACCTAATAGGACCTGAAGGGGTTGGTGAAAGTAACCCTGCAAGCAATATGACTAAAACTATAACCACTATTATTGGTATGCCAGCTACCATAAACCTACGTTTATTTGGGTGATTGATTTTCATAACTACACTACAATCAGACCATTTTGCGTAGAAAACAGCAGCAATTAGGTTTCCTCTGAACCTTTCTACTTGTGCAAATGGCAAAACTGAGTTAAACGATGAAATGTGATCAACTTATTTACAACAGTCTTCGTGAGTTATCCCTATCCCTACTTCATCTTCTTCTAAAATGACACCCTTACACTCCTTCTATAGCCTTGAACATAGGAAGTCTTCTCAATTCTTTAAACAAAGTTCATTGAATTGTCACAGTGCAAAAGAAAAGTCAAAATTCAGTTCAGAAGTTAACCAATGACAAAATTCAGTTCAGTTCATTCAGTGTTGGAATGATTTCAAAGCAACACTCCACAATAAGTTTAAGTTCACAGAGGTTTGACTGATACTGCACTGTCATCATCTAAATCACAAAACACTCTATCTCGGTCATAGGCCCCAAAATAGGTCCACTCTGGCGCTGAGTAAGGCACCCATGCTCTTTTCAATCTCCTGAGTGAGGGTTGTTCGCCTTCACTGTCACTTAGATCATTAGCCTCAGATTCTTCTGTGACACTATGTATTATGCATTCAACAGACAGATTCGGTCTCATACTTCCTTGCCTTCTCAGCCATTTGTCCCCAGCTTCAACTCTGGGGTCCCTCCACTCTGCCCTTTGCCAGGATCAAGGTCAGTCCCCACCTGCACCAACGGCCAGGATCCTTCATCTGTCTCGACTCCAGATGCGGACACATCAAGAACCCCCCACAGGCCAAATGTGTGATACTTCAGATTCTTGGACTGCCAACGAGTCTCAGATCTCTCGCTCATTCTCTAACCTCTTGTTCTCTCTAGAGTTCTACAGTTGCAGTAGGTTCTTCTGGGAGAGGCACTGTCACATCATCAAGTGACACTCCACTCTCTGCATGTGCAAGGCGTGCACCCAGTTGGGTAATACGACACACTTGACAGCAGTATTAGGCACTAGGATAACCTGGAACAGTCCTCTCCAAAAAGGTTCCAAGCACGTCTTGCGAACGTATTTCTTCACCAAGCCCCAGTCTTCTGGACTGAGGTCATGGCACTGTTCCTGGTGAGGGAGAGTGGTGGCAGCTCCAACCTAGTGAGAGACAGAATGCACCACATCAGCCAATCCTTTGCAGTAGTCGACAATCATATCATCTGTAATATTCACAAACACATGCGCATGCACAGCAGGCAACCTCATTGCTCACCCCATGATAATCTCATGGAAGACAGTCCTGTCCTTCGATCAGGAATACTGCGAAGACTCATCAACACCAAAGCCACAGCATCCGACCACTTCAGTGACATCGACGCACACACTTTGGCTAAATGAGATTTCATCGTGCTATTGACCTGCTATGCAATTCCAGAAGGCTCAGGCCAAAAGCTAGAGTGCAGTCTCTGTTCCACTTGCAATGCTGTGCACATTTTCAGGATCTCATTATTAAAATGAGTTTCACGGTCTGACTCCAGCGAAGTCAGGAAACCAAAACGGAGAATGAGTTCTCTCAGCAATAACTTCACTATCATTTCTCCTTGTGGTGTGAGCTTCAAGCCAACGTAAGAAGATACACACAATCACCAGGACATCTCAGCATATTACACACTGGCATTTCGATGAAGTCTATCTGCATCCTGTTGAATGGACCTCCTGATCTTCCTATGTAACTCATCGTCATATGAGTCCTACTTACTACATTCTTTTGCTAGATTACAACACATCTGTGACTTAAACTCTCAGCCATCAACCTAAACCGGGGATTGAACCAATTCTGTCAAAAAAAACAGACCATCGCATCCCTCCCAATGTCTGTGGGACCATGAAAATGTCCAGCCATTGGGGACAGCAAGCTATCAGGCAATACAGGTCTCCCATCCGTTGACACCTAAAAACCATCATCCCTCTTGACACATCCTGCTCTGACTCAAACCTACTGTTCTGCTTCTGGTACTTCTTCTTGCAGCCTCTTAATTTCCTCACAAATGTCAGCCACGGTCAACAAAAGGTTAAAGTCGGTCTAATTTTCAAATTCATTTGCATGTTCTCCATTGAATGTTCGAGACCCATGAGCGCAATACTGTGCAACCTCATCTGCATAATGATTGCCGACTGTCACATAGTCGTTTTCACTCCTGTGTGCTGAACACTTTGCAACAGCAATCTCTTTCGGAAATTGCAATGCTTCCAATAATTTCATGATATATTCCCTAATTATAATGAGGGATCCCTAGGACATCATAAATCCTCTCTGGGGACCACAACTGTCCAAAGTCATGGACCACACCAAGGCCGTACTGGCTAGCAATAAAAAATAGTCACTCTCAGTTGGTCTGAAACACAGCAGGTCCTAGTAAGAGCAACCAGTTCAGCCACTTGTGCAGAGGCTACACCTCAGTACCAGGAGTTTTCCACTGCTCCTCCCACAGTACAGACTGCATATGCAGCTCTCAAAGTCTCCCCATCATCTCTTATACAAGAATCATTTACAAACAGTAAAAAATCTGACTCTGTCTGAGGCTCATCCCGAATGTTTGGGCTCAGCTTGGTGCATAGTTCTGTGATGTTTAGACAGGTATGCACCATCTCTCTGTCATCTTTTTCATTTTCAGGCAATGGCAACAGTGTAGCAGGATTCAGTGAGGTACACCTCCTAAGGGTGATGTTCTCTGTGGCAGGTATAATCTGTTCATATTTAGTCAACCTGCTATTTATAAGAACATGGGTGCGAGTAGGCCTCATCAGTATTTCAACAGAGTAGGGCACCATGCCAGTAAGGGGGTGTCCCTTGACTATGCTCTCACATCTTTTAATGCTGACACCTACTGCTGCTACAGATTTAAGGGAACAGGGCAGTCCTGCGGCTACAGGATCAAGAATAGCAGAAAAATATGCCACAGGTCTTATAGCATCCCCATGCATCTGTGTAGGCACTGAGAGAGTGCAGCCCTCCCTCTCACTGCAGAGAAGCATAAAAGCTTTACTGTAATTTGACATCTGTAGTGCTGGGGCATGACATAGACTTTCTCTCAGCTCTAGAAAATTAATGCAGCTAAACAGTCCTTGTCACATGGTAGCGGATCAGGCACATCTTTGTGGATTAGCTCCTGTAAAGGCTTGGCTACTAGGGAAAAGTTGGGCATCCACTGGTGACTGTAGCCCAACACTCCTAAAAACATCCTGACTTCTCTTTATGTCATTGGCGGACTCATTTCTTTTTACAATTGCAGAGATTGTTTCTTGTGACACCAACATCGCTCCCTTCTTTATGTGTTATCCTAAGTACAGGACTTCCCTTTTACAATATTGAATTTACTCGGGGACACTTTATGTCCATTTTCAGCCAAGTGGCTCAGTAACACAATGGTTTCTTGTTTACGAGCGTCTTATTTAAAATGTGGTCGTGTCCCGACTCTCTCACCTGTTTCTGGCCTGCAAACCAACAAAATTGTGTCCGATCGTTAAAATCCCTCGTTGCAAGAGTTAACGCGAACTCCGTCAACCCTAGGAGCTGTTATACTCTTGTGCTTCAAATCCAAATTGAAAAAAAAACTTTTCCAATATGGCCGCTACGCAAGGTCACGCAGCGTGCCTTTGCGCGATGACATCACCACGTGTGCAGTGCCATTCCGTATGCCCCTTGACGTCCACCAGCAACACTCGAACTTGGAATTGCGCCTCCGCTCGAAAGATGCGGCCGATGGCGATTCCCAACTGTCAACCCAAGTAACGAGGTAATCTTACCGCTTCCAGACTTCCTGAATAGCGATGTCCGATTTGAACGAAAGGTCGGAACAGCTGAGACTTTTCCAGAGATACTTGCTCTTCTCCGTCCCTTTGATCCGATTTCCTTTAAATATGATTTTTCCGTTTAATAAAAAAAAATTAAAACTGTAGTTCGAAGAGGTTCCGTCCCGAGATTGTCGCCAATTGTAGTGATCGGAAGACTCAGGTTCGCTTAAGGATGTTTATTACCAAACAGGATAATACAGAAACAGGCAAGCGCCAGGTAACACGGCTCCCACTCCAGGGCACCAACACCAACTGACCGCCCTAGAATGGAACTCTGTTACCTGCGGCACGTTCTATGGCTCGCTCAGCTCACGAGCCCTTAAAGAGAACCCTATACAACCAACTAGGTAGAACACGAAGTAAAGTGTACACCACACATCTGTATCTGATGCGACTATTGGGTCGTCTATATACTATACCAGGACAGAATTATAGAGCATCACTGAAAACTCAAGTTTCTTCTTGAGAATCTGATTAAAGATGGAAAGTCTCTCCGTATACCCTTGTGGGACTCGGCACCATGCCAAAACATGGTTCTGGAGCCGGAAGACGAAAAAGTACTCACTATCCTCATGCAAAGATATAGAGAAGAAAGCCTGATGACCTCAGTGAACCACTCAGTCTCATATGGAATTTGAAACAATATCAAAGCTGGATTTCAGTACCACAGGACAACAAGGGATAACAATGTTGTTACTCTTCCTATGGTCCTGCACAATCCGGTATTTACTATTCAGTTATACCTAGCACAAAAGCAGCCCATGTGTGACCCCAGAGCAAGACCACAAGTACTACACTCTCCACCATTACAAAAAACACAACAAACACCAACATACAATTAATATTCTAGCAACATTGTCTAAATTCCCATGATACCAACTAGTGACTCAATTATTAAGAAGCTGCAGGAGACGGACATTCTCTGCCTGCAAGAGCACCTGTTGGTGAGAAAGATCAGATGCAACATGCGCAATGCAGCTAAACTATTGGCTTGGAAGAATGATCAGGAAAGCAGAATGACTGGTATGAACTTTATACCCACAATTAACAACTGGGCCAAATGGATCAGGGACCTACGATCCGCTCTGCTGGGGAGAGGCAGGAGGAAGATAAACACATTACAGTGACAAACAAGGCTCAACTTGAAGCACAACAAAAACCTCAGAGATTGCACCCGCAATCTGAGGCCGATGAAACAAGTCCATCAGAAGGCAGGAACAACGCACTCTGGGAGAAAGCTAAACGAATTAAACCAGGAACGTAGAATACTCATTTGGAAGCTAAAACAAAAGCACTATGAAGCAGAATGGATTAAAATCAATGAGTTAACCAAAAGCAACAAACACCATCAATTCTGGGAATTCATTACCCTGCAGGACAATGAAAAAACTGACAGGCACAACTCTGTGACTGCGGAAGCTTGGTTAACCCATGTAGAAAATATATATGCACAGAAACCAGGTGAGATACCACCAGGAAAAATGAATGTACCACTCACTGATAGGGTCAACAACGCAAGTGATCCTCCCATGGACACAGGAGATTAAGCACAGGACAAGCAGTCAGTCATGAAAATCATAAAAAAGATAAGAAAGGAAGGGCTCCGGGCCCCAATAGATTTCTAGGTGGAATGTTCAGGGATGATCCTGCGTGCCCGTCAGGGATTTTGTCCACGTTGTTCACAGAATGCAGACTGCAAGCAGATGTTCCAGATTCATTGCGAGGTTCTCTGTTGCAGCCAATATTTAAGAAAGGCAACATACCGACACCAAGAACTATAGACTAATTGCCTTCCTAGACATTGAAGAAAAAGCGTACGCAAGCCACTGCTAATCGAACTTACAGGATGGATTGACGAAGAACAAGAGATAATACCCTTTTATGAAACTGGATTCCACAATGGCGGATCAACAATTGATAACATTGTTGCTCTAGCCTACATTGCACACCAAGCAAACGGAACAAAAAAATATGCTGGTATTTGCTTGCTTTGTAGATTACTCCACCACGTTCGATGAGGTCACGTGTAACAAGTTATGGAGGAAACTTAGAATCTGGAAGATCCTCGATAACCTCCTGAACACCATCATTTCACTTTATAGCAGGACAAGAGTAAGAGTAAAACTGGCTGGCGACATGGTATTCTCAAAACTCCACACAGATCGAGGATTAAAACACGGTTGTTTCCTCGCCCCAAACTCTTCAACTTATACATGGCTGATCTGGGCAAGGAGTTATACAGAGCAATTTAGCCACCCAGAAAATAGATCAGAAAAAGGTGTATTTATTGCAGTATGCAGATTACCTTGTAATATTCAACCACACAAAAACAGGTCTCCAGAAGGGGCTAGGCACCCTACACATGGACAATGAACTCAATGATTTGGTGGCCAACCCAAACAAGACCAAAGTGGTGATTTTCGGCCACTATGCAAAAAAGCCTTCACACAGATGCAGATTGGGATCCCAGACCATAGCAGCCGCACACACCTACAACTACCTGGGGGCATGGTTTAGTGACACAGGGAAGTTGACAACACACCAAGGGACAACATATGCACTGTGCAAATGCTATGGGAAGCTATGCAGCTCAATAACCGTACCGATCAGGAGAGTCATTAAAGCAAACCTACTGGCTATGGCAGGAAACGCACAACAAGCATTTCCAAGCCAAATAGGTGCTTTGCCGGAGAAGGCCCAGTGCCTGGCCAACAAGCGTATTTTCTGGCTACCAAAATACATGTGCAACACCCTGATTTGCCTGGAGTTCAGCCTTATGCAGCAAAAATATGAATGTCTGGCCACTCAGGTGAAATATTACTATTGGGTCCTGAATGCTCCAGTAGGATCCATAAAGGAAGTGCTAAAACCAATCTACATAGCAAAGGAGGACCCTTGGAACAGCTATCTGCAAAAAGTGGTCGCCTCCCTAAATTTGGCAATCGAAAACTGGACAACAGATGGCATAAGTTCCATGGCCATAAAGAGTGCATTAAACAAACAAGTCCACCATCTATCATGGGAAGCGGACATCGCCAGATATAAGGGAAAAATGGGCTGTCAGCCCTTATTTCATTCTATGATGCCCATAAAATACAGCCATACCTGAGCAGGTCCCGGGTAAGAAATGTCTGAAAGTGATCCAGTGGTCCAGGCTGGTGCCCTTGCAGATAAAAGAGTTAAATTCCGAGTGGAAAGCACTGTCACACATTGTCAGTTATAGACTTTGCAACTATAGAGAGGAATCCCTTTTGCATCTCACATGCTGCTGCCCACTCTTGTTACAACAACAAAGCAAATTACTAAGACTGATCTTTCTGTCCACAGGGGCACGGACATGTGTTGCGGCAGTAACAACTCTCCCCTCTAACACTGCCCCCATGGACCTTGCCAAATTTGGGAAATTTATGTTGGAGGCAAGAACCCTGCTGAGTGAAGCCAAGCGACTAGGCAACAATAAAGATAAAAGGGACATACGAGTCCTAGTCAGTTCAACGACCATAACCTGATGTTTCACTCAGACTTACTTGTACTGTTAATTGCACTGTTAATAGTTTGAATGACTTAAAGCTTCAACAAATTAATATAGAGCGAATCCAAACACTTGAAGACCCAGCCATGCAAATTCGGCTGCTGACTTTGCACTTATAATTTATATTCTTACATTATTTTAATCTCCCTTCACACTTTTGGCATCAGCCACCCTTATGGTTTAGGTAACATACTGCACAACCCCATGAGGGTGACCCCGCACCCTACCTTTCTAATTTATACACTTCTCTAAGGAATGCTAGCTTTTAACAAATAACTGTGCAAGGGGTCTGAGTAAACATTACAAATCGCACGAGGGACATCCTGCACCGTATTCTGCTAATTTCCACATTACCCCAGAGAAGGCAGCTGATCCCAGGTTCTTTTTTTTTTTTTTAATTATCTTTATTGGTTTTCAACAAATTGTACAAATAACATCTATATGACGGGAATCATATGCCAGCATTACAATGACAGTAGCTTAAGTGGCATAGGTGGCATATCGAGAGAATCCAATACAGTGAAGATTAACACTTTGTTAGCAGTGGTCGTCTCACATTTCCACAGCAAGGTTCATTTACAGTCAGTTACATAGGATAAAAAGAAAAGGTCACCGGTGTGACACAAGCCAATTTAACCATTTAACTGTATATGAATAACAGAAGGAGATAAAAAAGAAACTTAAAATCGATCTCTATGTATTAGTTCGATCATAATCACACTTACTGGTGAAGTGTGTCACAGGGCATCATATGTGGCTGAACGGGTATGGTGACCCGCGTGGTGGAGAGGAAGAAGGGGGGAGAGTGGAGGGAGAGGGGGGCATGAGCGCAGTCGAGGGGTCCGTTCAGCGAACCCGGAAGTACTCTCTCACCTCGGTTCAAACATGTACTACAGCTATGTGTGTGCAGGAATGTGGTTCTACAGAGTCTGTTGACTGAGCAATATGCTGGGGCTAGGGGGGCCGCGCCGCGGCTAACTTGGTCTCCACTAGTGTCAGGAAGTCCTGCCACTGAGTGGGGTTCAGGCGCGGGGGTGCAGACGCTCACGCTGCATTAGCCAATTGATTTGTGTGTTCTGACACCAATGCCCTGCGGAGGTCGAGCAGCCATGAGTGTGTACTGGGACCTAGTTGCGCCTTCCATGCCATGGCTATTTTGCGTTTGGCGAGGCCCAGGGCTAGATCTAGAAATTTATTGAGGCCTTTGTGGAGGCACTGCGTTTTGTAATTCCCAGCAAGAAGTGAGTGGGTTGAACCACCACTAGGGCCTCTGCAGGTTCCGTAAGTATTGCAGCAATTCTGTCCAGTATGACTGAATACATGTGCATGTCCATACCGGCACGTGGGGCATGTATCAATGGTGGTAGGGTACATTCGCGCCAGCCTGTGAGGCGTCAGGTACGTATGGTGCAAATAACCAACTCACTTTACTGAGTAAACCTTCATGTATACAAAGCCTTACTGAACATAGACCTAGCACCTTAAAATCCTTTGGTTTGCCCACCTGTAAAAAACAAGGATAAATAACATCTTTGGGCCAATTGCACAAGGGCACCCTTGAACCTCATCCTGCTAAGTTGCACACTGTGTGTAGCAAGCTATTAGACCTGGCATCTTTTGGCATGTTTTCCCTGTCTTTTTGCTTTCTGACCTCCTGTTTTTGATGGTATGCTGGACTTCATTTTCGCTGGTTTGGTGTCTCTGCGCACTTTTTCATTGCTATTCAGTGCTAAAGTGCTAGTGTTCCTACTGTAAATTGTGTTATGATTGGATCTCCATGATTGGCATATTTTATTTTACTGATAAGTCCCTAGTAAAGTGCACTGCATGTGCCCAGGGCCTATAAATCAAATGCTATTAGTGGGCCTCCAACACTGATTCTGCCACCCACACAAGTAGCCTTTCAAATGTGTCTCAGACCTGCCACTACAGTGTATGTGTGTGCAGTTTTTAACTGCCATGTCGACCTGGCAAGTTCACCCACTTGTCAGGCCTAACCCCTCCCTTTTATTACATATGTCACCCCTAAGGTAGGCTCAAGGCAGACCCATGGGCAGGTTGCAGCGTATTTAAAAGGTAGGACATGTAGTGGTGTGTTTTTACATGTCCTAATAGTGAAATACTGTGCATTTCGTTTATCACTAGTAAAAAGGCTACTTCTTCCATAGATTAACATGGGGTCTGCCTTGAAACATCTTTCAAGTGCAGATTCCCATAGGAAGATGATAGAAAGTTGGAGTTTGGGATCTCTCAACCCACAATTTAAAAAGATACCTTTCAGTGAAGATGGTTTTTAAATTGCATGTTTGAAAATGCCACTTTTAGAAAGTGGACATTTTCCTGCTTAACCATTCTGTACCGGCCTGTGGAATCCACGTCTGTGTAGCTGACAGCTGGGGCCTCCTGCTTACACTCTAGACAGACACACCAAGGGAGCTTAGGTGTGCCTCACATATCCTGATGACCCATCACCAGGCTTATGGGCCTTCCTGTGCTAAGAGTAGTGAAAGGGGTTGTCACTAACACATGAACATGAACAGGCTGTGCCTGTTCTTTTACCTCTTGGGGGCGAATAGGGAAGAGCAGGACAGAAATGGATTTTTGTGCACAACAAGGACCTTCTTTGAAGTTTGCCACCTTTAATCAATCAATCAATCAGGGGTTTGTAAAGCGCACTACTCACCTGTTAGGGTCTCAAGGACAGAACTGGTATAAGTATTGGGGAACAAACCCCACATCTTCAGAACTCTTTTGAACTAAGGAACCTGCAAAGAAGAAGAGCTGGAGAAGCTGTCAGGAGGAACTACCTCTGCTGTGGTTGCCTGCAGTGACTGCTTCTGTCTTGGGTAGTGAAAGGACTGGACCGAGCTTTCTGCAACTTATTGCCTGAGTTTCTATAAGGGCTTGAAGTAGAGCTTGCCTCCTGTTGGAAGTCTCAGGAACATCAAAGACTTCAGGTTCTTCTGCCAGCAGCACCGAGAACTGTGTGTTTTGTGCTGCAACAGAAGAAAAACAAATATGATGCCTTCAACAACGCCCCTGCCGGCTTCATAACCTGAGGCACAACCTGGAGCATGGCCTCGCTTCACAACGCAACCCTGGTCTCAGCGACGCCTTCATTGAGCTGCTGCTTGCACCGTGACCAGTGGGCACCGCACCTCGCATCTCCATGGTTCACATCGCAGCCTTTTATCACCATGACGCAACTTCATCACCAATGCCGCTGCCAGCACCGTGACCTGTGGACACCCCTTGTGGAGAACACGAAGCATGGCTCCACTTCACACCTCAGCCCTAGTCTCTCTGATGACGAAGCACCCCGCTGACATCGACGCCATTGCCTGCACTGTGGCCTGTGGACACCGCTCGTGAGGTACACGAAGCATCGCCCCATTCCACAGCTCTGGTCTACCGACGTCAGCGCCATCGACTCCAGCCTCATCAACCGATGCCACTGCTTGCACTGTGACCTGTGGGACCGCACGAAGCATCGCCCCGATTCGCATGGCGACCTTGGATCTACTGACGACAGCACTTCAGCAACGACGACGACGCTGCCTGCACTGATATCTGTGGTATACGTACCCAAACACATGACAACACAAGTTTTAACAGCACAATGCTAAATGACCAAACTGCACAAAAGCGCCGCATTATGTTGCTCTCTCTCGCACTGTTCCTCTTTAAAATTATGACTGCATTAATCGTAAAAATTGTATGAAACTTCTGTAAGATGTTGGCCTTTGCTTCACTTCATTTAACAAAGTGAGTATACCAATTGAAAGATTTGCAATGATTTTAAGTAATTACGCAATACATCTTTCATTCATTCATTCATTGGTCCATTATTGGGATAATGTTGGAAAGTTTTTCAGCTCAAATGGCAAGAACAACATCCATGGAAATAAACAAACATCACTCACCTTGACTGTGTGCTGCATAAATAATGAACGGTGAAAAGGGCAGTGAAAGACATCAGAGACATCCATTTTGAAAAAGGTAACAACAAGGCCTAAATTGAGGACTAGTTAACAAGTGCTAAGAAAACACACTTCTACATGTCACAGGAATTTCGTTTAAAATGCAATAGCACCATATCACTGTGTACATGTAGAATGGACAGTGAATCCATATCCTGCACATTGCTTATAATGCATAAAAATATAAACACAGAAAAACTCTAAAATCCCTAACAATATAACTCACTACACACAGATGATCCAGCGCCAATACCATTAATTTATCAGGGATTGATATTCAACAACATCACCACAATGGCCCATACACATTCACCCAGTATCCCTGATGCGCTGGGGTCAATTTGTTCATTCCATCAAATGTTTCTTTTTATGAGTCCTTTAGACATCCGTTAAATAACTAATGTTGATATCAACTTTCCTTCTATTTGGTCGATGGACCAATTAGTTGAATAGTTGATGGCAATGATAAATACTAACTTACTAACCATTTAGTAAATTGATTACAGACTCTCGGTAAGGTTAATAATGAATTTTTTTATCTCAATTTTTAAAGTAAATGCTCATCTGCATTAGGTCACAATTATAAACATCAAACCTCACGACAGGAGAAATTATGCATGTAACACAGACTCAATTTGCAATGACATTCTGCAATGAAGGAGTGGATAGGGTAAGAGACAAAAGTTGAGCAAATAATTATGCTAGACAATAATGTTCCTAATCGGAGGGATAGATGAAGAGACAATAGGTTCATCTAAATAATGCATTTCAATATATTGTTGACGGAATGGATAGGTGGAGAGACAAAAGATTCAGAGACAAATACATAAATGCTGAGATTCTGAGAACGATATAGGCTAGATACAAACCTATCGGTCTGTAGGGTAACTACCCCCTAGACCCAGGGGATGATGGGGTTCCCAGACAAAAAAAAGGAATCAGGAAACACAAGATATTAGGTCAGGAACAGGACAGGATAAGAACAGCTAGGCCTCTCTGCAAACCGACGAACAGCGACGCATCTCCCCTCTTCTCTCCTGTCAGCCTAAGCTTCGCCTACACACCACACCCCTAAAGGCACCCTAATTATAGTCTAAATTGACATGTCCATCCCTTAAATGTTGCATTTTACCCTCTAACTCGCACAGGGATTGGTGGGCTGGGGAGGTGGTGTTGTCACGCCACCATGACTTTACATTTATTCAACAGCCTTATTGTGTACAACCGTTCCCATGGTCTAAATCTCAACTTATTCACACGTTCCCCACATCAGTTACAAATTGTACATTTCTTTATTTGTGAATCAAAGTCATTCGCAGAGGACATCTCCGGTCCCACGCTCATGTACAGCAATTGGCAGGTGGCGGACACACTGGCCTTCACTCTTTCATGTCATCTGCGGTGCGCAGCATCTTCTCTCCTCATGGCAGAACGAGCTTGCTCCTAACAATTCCCCCTCCCACCATAGCTAAGTTAAATAAGATGGTGTCTTCCTCCAGTACACTAAAGTAAATAGAAAGGAACATTTATTAATTATGTGATAATGAAACCATTACTGTTTTCCTCCCACCATTCACTACCTCCCGTTAATGTTACCTAGCATAAGCCTAATGCGAAAAGCGGCATTAATCATTTCCTTTTAAGCACAATGCGACATGCAAATACTGAAGCACTTGTGGCCTATTCATGCAATTTCTTCATTTCTTCAAAAGCATAAAAGTTATTACAATACTGCGTGATTACGTGTTAAGTTCAGGCATGCGCAAAGCAGTTTCCCTGTGTTTATGTGGGTGCACGTTAGGTTCACTACGTCTACTTACTGTTAGTACGTTGTATGGGGGTACTCGATTCGAGCAGGTTTCATTTTCGCGAAACCCTGCTCCATCAATTCCCCCCTCTGATGGCTTTTAGGAGCCATCATAAAATACCTACCATACCGAGTACCATCTTTATTCAATTTTTTAAAACTCCGTACTCTTCTCTCTTCTTATGGCACCCTCATTTAAATCTTTCATTAAATCATAGTATTCTCCTTTCATCTCTTCTAATTCTATTTCTTCTCATTTTCTCTTTCTTGCTCTTCTTTTATTCTTAAATTCTGTTATTTCCTTTCTTTCATCTTTCCACTTACAACATTTATATGTTGTTATTATTGCTAGAACTATTATTGCTATTGAGACTATTGGTATTATTATTTTCCCTAATAGGCTACTTTCAAAGGTCGAAAACCATTTACCTATTGAGGAGAAACTCTTACCAAGTCTTTCCCAAACACCGTCAACCTCCAGTTGGGTCAATTCCTCATGTAATTTCGTAATATTCTTTATATATCCCTCGATTCCTTTACTCTTAGCAGGGATATAAGTGCAGCAATGTTGGACTTTCAACATACCACAGACTCCACCCTCTTTTGCCAATAAGATATCAAGGGCAAGTCGATTTTGCAAAACCATTGATCTGATAGCAACCATTTCTGTGTCAATCATCAAGAACCCACCAGAAGTATCTGTAGATAAACGATCAACCACTGTGGACAATTTTCGAATTTTGTGTGAATTCAAAACAACTCCAACTGAGGGTATCAGTGCACCAAAATATCACCTACTATTTCTGAAAAACGTGCTCTTTTGTTACGTGTTAGACCTTGCTTTATTTCGTTCAGCTTATGATTGCTTCGGTCCATATGATACACTTTAGGAAAAACGATAGCAAAATAGCAACTTCCATACCAATGTGCAGGCAATCTATAATAGGCTTTCTTGCCACACACATAATAAATTCCCGGAAAAACAGGATCAGTTCCACCCTTCAACCCCCATCCTCCAGTAATTTGGAAGAATTGCTCACATTCACTAGAGCCAATAAAGTAGTTATTATAGTTAGTCTTAGTTCTAAGCAGACAAATCTTTCCTTTCTGCGACCAGTCCAGAGACATTGCAGCGTATTGTTCGCCCTTTTCATAATTTCCTTCTCTAAAGTCCCATGGTGGTATTCGGGACTTTTGTTCAGCAGCTTTCTTTTGGAAACTTTCTCTTCTATTTTCTACCATTTCTACGAAGATTTTCTCTTCAACCCTTAAATTACATGTTAAATTATTCTTATAAGCATATTCTATGTCTATAGTTTTAGTAATATGAAAAAATTCTCCCATATATCGTGCGTTCTTACCACTTAACACATTATTTTATTCTTTAATAACAGGAATTTCAAAAAATACTAAGTCTATATTAGAGAAGTGATACTCAAGTTTCCCGTTACATAGAACAAGCTGGTAAGTATACTACAAGACACACCATAGGTTAATGGAAGGTGGTGATAAGTCACTCCTTCAGAGACAGACAAAGGTAATTGCATGCACACATAACAATCACTCACATTCATTGTTTCAAAATACTCATAAAGTAACTTGGTAAAGACTTTTAACGAGAAATCATTAATTGATTTATCATGATGGAGTACGCTTCCATCAAAGGGAACTATTTTAGTACTTGGGGTTTCGTTAGTGACATCATTCATTCTTTCACTTGTTACTTCATTAGTATTGTTTCGTTGGTCAGTTATTATTAGAATAGGTATAAGGACAGTTAATAGTATCCACATAAAGGTTAATAATATGACACTACATAAGCAAGCTTTAATACACCTACGTTTTAGACTAGGTTTTGGAAGTTCAGTCACTTCTGCTTCAGCCATTTTCCTTTCTATAAAAAAATTAAAATCTATCTATACCTCTAAAAAAAAACTAAAAAAAAAACTAGTAGTGTAATCCTACACTTCAAGGCTTTCTTCTTTACACCCTTTCGTTTAATTTTTTTCTCTTCTTTGGTCTTCTTTGAATTTTTATTTTATTTTCTTTCAATCGCCAAGGTTGCACATTAATTTGGCACAGTTCTTTAAGGAGGTCTTAGTTTGCTTTCATCAACTTGCTCAGTGTCAGAATTTTCTTTTTCTTCACTTGGTTCTGAACTTTCAATTTCTTCCAGTATCACGTAGGTCCATTCAGGTGCTCTGTATTTTTTACTTGGAATTCTCACTCTTTGAGGTCGATTCCGATTCGGGCCGGAAAAAGCACCGACCGACTCGGAGCCGGAAAAATTACCGACCGACACGTACCAGTGGCGCCCGACACGCCAAGTACGATGCAAGCCGCGATAAATCCGACCGACACGTCAGGAAACCAAGCCGACCGACCGAGCCGCTCGGAAAATAGCAATCCGGCCGGAAAAACACGCGAATCCAACCGACCGACACGCACCCGGAACAAATCCGACCGAATCGTACCCGCCAACTCCAACCCGCAAAGTACGATGCAAGGCGCGAAAAACACGACCGAGTCGGACGGAGGACAAGCCGTACGACCGACACGCATACAAAACCGAGCCGAAGCAACACAATACACCGCGACCGACGCGTACGCAGCATACAAAACTGCACAAACACAGCGTGAACGAAACGGAAAACACCGTACGAGACCAATGCAGGGTCCGACTCGGTCACAAGAACGTTTCCAACATACACAAACAGCACAAAGGAAAAATCAACCAAAAAAAGGCCAAACAAGCAATTACCAAGCCAATAAATACTGGGGGGGTGGGGACAGAGAACAAAGACACACCCACAACTCCACCTATATAAAGGACACAAATCACTACCATGAGCCTTTGCAAATGCCATTCCACTGCCAGCACCCAAGAGAAAGCAACCACACACCCACAGCTCATCCCTCACACAAGCCACACACCAGCAGCACACCAACAAATACCTACCTCACATACACCCAGCACAACACACACCCACACACCCTCACCTGCACACCAACACACACATCACCCACCATCACCACCCATCACCATGCCCCCAAGAAGAATCCCAAGTTCCTAGATAGTGAATTGGAAGTCATGGTAGACGAGATCCTCAGGGTGGAGCCACAGCTGTTTGGCACTCTGGTCCAACAGACCCCCATGTCGCAGAAAACCAAGATGTGGGAGAGGATCATCAACAGGGTGAACGCCCAATCACCATGTCGGCGCACAAAGACGGACATCCAGAACAGGTGGTATGACGTGCGCAGGAGGGTACGGGACCTGCTGAAGATAGACTACATCAACAGCCAACACACCGGCAGTGGCCCTCCTGCCAAGCCAATATACCTCAGGCCCTGGGAGGAGAAGGTGCGGGCCATCCTTCCGCCAGTGAGCGTATATGGACTAGAGAACATCCCAGAGCCTGGTGAGTACACAACAAATGTACACAATAAACTGCCACAAAACACACACATCACTGTCAAGGGGAGAGTCAAACCATGCACTCATAGCAATTACACAGCAACTAGAACAGAATCATCCCAAAATGTGTATGTCAGTCAGATAAACACAACACATGCCATCAAAAAAGTCACATCCAACTGTGCCAACACATGTACAAACACAACCACAACTACAGCTAGGCAGTGGCACAAATAGAACTAACACACACATCCACACATGTAGCCACCACAACAACACCAACACACAGTGAAGACCACTCAAAGGAAGGAATTCTGTGTATGCTGGCCAAGTCAGTGTAGCCAATAGCATCATGGGAGTCGCAGTCACACATATTGCCCCCCCCACAACTGTCCCATCAACACCACCATGAACCATGCGCACATCACAGGGAGTGGAGAAGGACTCACAAGATGGCTGACACTGGCTACTGCTGTGAGGAGCACAAGGCCCTGCTGGCAACTGTGCACCAACAAACAGCAGGACACCACTGACTGACATCCTGAGAGACAACTTCCACTCCCTGCAATGCAAGCACGTTCCATGGTGGGATATCTGGCTGGCTGGGTGGGAAGGGGGACTTGCAGCACTGACCATAGTCACCAGCACCTCCCCTCACACCCCCCCAACACAAACTCCACAGTACCCACCTGGTAGAATGCAATGCCCTCCATCCTAACACAAGATCCCACAAAGCACCACCACCCTGGGTTATGTTGTGTGAAGCACAGGGACACTCTTGGGACTCTTAGCCAAACAACTGCCAGGACAACACTCCCAGCCATCCTGTCAGCACAGCCAGCCCACCCCACAGGGAAGCAGAGTCAAAAGGAAGGAAGCATGGGCATGCTGGGAAGGGGGTGGAGGCAATAGCATGATGGGAGTCGTAGTCACAGACATTGCTCAGCCTCACAACTGGCCCATCAACACCACCCTGAACCATGCTCACATCACAGGGAGTGGAGAAGGACTCACAAGATGGCTGACACTGGCTACTGCTGTGGGGAGCACAAGGCCCTGCTGGCAACTGTGCACCAACAAACAGCAGGACACCACTGACTGACATCCTGAGAGACAACTTACACTCCCTGCAATGCAAGCACGTTCCATGGTGGGATATCCGGCTAGCTGGGTGGGAAGGGGGACTTGCAGCACTGACCATAGTCACAAGCACCTCCCCTCACACACCCCCCCACACAAACTCCACAGTACCCACCTGGTAGAATGCAATGCCCTCCATCCTAACACAAGATCCCACAAAGCACCACCACCCTGGGTTATGTTGTGTGAAGCACAGGGACACTCTTGGGACTCTTAGCCAAACAACTGCCAGGACAACACTCCCAGCCATCCTGTCAGCACAGCCAGCCCACCCCACAGGGAAGCAGAGTCAAAAGGAAGGAAGCATGGGCATGCTGGGAAGGGGGGTGGAGGCAATAGCATGATGGGAGTCGTAGTCACAGACATTGCTCAGCCTCACAACTGGCCCATCAACACCACCCTGAACCATGCTCACATCACAGGGAGTGGAGAAGGACTCACAAGATGGCTGACACTGGCTACTGCTGTGGGGAGCACAAGGCCCTGCTGGCAACTGTGCACCAACAAACAGCAGGACACCACTGACTGACATCCTGAGAGACAACTTACACTCCCTGCAATGCAAGCACGTTCCATGGTGGGATATCCGGCTAGCTGGGTGGGAAGGGGGACTTGCAGCACTGACCATAGTCACAAGCACCTCTCCTCACACCCCCCCCACACAAACTCCACAGTACCCACCTGGTAGAATGCAATGCCCTCCATCCTAACACAAGATCCCACAAAGCACCACCACCCTGGGTTATGTTGTGTGAAGCACAGGGACACTCTTGGGACTCTTAGCCAAACAACTGCCAGGACAACACTCCCAGCCATCCTGTCAGCACAGCCAGCCCACCCCACAGGGAAGCAGAGTCAAAAGGAAGGAAGCATGGGCATGCTGGGAAGGGGGGTGGAGGCAATAGCATGATGGGAGTCGTAGTCACAGACATTGCTCAGCCTCACAACATGCCCATCAACACCACCCTGAACCATGCTCACATCACAGGGAGTGGAGAAGGACTCACAAGATGGCTGACACTGGCTACTGCTGTGGGGAGCACAAGGCCCTGCTGCCAACTGTGCACCAACAAACAGCAGGATACCACTGACTGACATCCTGAGAGACAACTTCCACTCCCTGCAATGCAAGCACGTTCCATGGTGGGATAACTGACTGGGTGGGTGGGTGGGTGGGAAGGAGGTCTGGCTGTCAACCAAACACAATCAATGCAGACCATGTTCACACCCCAGAGAATACATAGAAATGCCCAAATAATGCAGGACAATGTGCCACACCAATATCAACCCCTGACTGTGACGACTTAGGACAATACAATGTACAGGCCCGCACCCCGAGGCACAGTCACAACTGTCAGGTGTGTCAACCACTGATGCCTGCAGAAACATGACATACATTGTTTGTGTCTCCCAAAAACAGGTGATGATAGGGACACAGCAGCAGACGCTGAGGAGTCCCAGTCCCAGGCTCAAGAGGATGCCGAGCTCACTGGCGTCGTACAGCCTCTGTCCTCCTCGGACGATGAAGAACAACCTGGCACATCCGGTGCAAGTCAACATGCTGCACCAGCAGGACCACCAGCTGCAGCACCAGCAGGTCCACCAGCTGCACCCCCTGCACCCACCCCTCCAACGACTGTCACCACGAATACCATCCCTGCCGACATGGACAGAATAAGGAACAACACCAGCGCAGTGACCCTGGACCAACCTGGGGCCATGGACACCACCAACCCCCAAGGTGGACCAGGGTTATCTGTGCGTGCAACTGCACACACTGCACATGTCAGCAGGGGTGGTGGGAGGGGTGGGAGACAGAGGTCGCTGCTTGCAGACGTTGCTGGTGTGCATGAAGACCCACAACTGGTACGCATAGCTGATGCGTACCAGTCCAGCACCGGAGAGCTCAGCCAGGTAGTGGGGCTCCTCAGAGACATCAAACAGCAGCAGGCTGCCCATCATGCCCGCTTGGACTCCCACATGTCCCACGTGGAGTCACACATGTCACGTGTGGACTCCCACATGTCCCGCGTGGAGTCCAAGTGGGATGTACTACATGAGATGACGGCGGTGCACAGGGACATTTTACAATGCCTCCGCCAGATGAACAGCAACCAGTCCACACCTCCCTGTGTGCCAACAACATCTGGTACCGAACAAACTGCAACTGCCACAGGGAGGGAGGAGGACTCTGGCGGAGAGTCCCCTGCACCGCAGCAGCCTGCACTTGAGGGCCCCCCCCAAGAAGAGGGGTCGTCCGAGGAGGGAAAGTGAGAGGCTGATGGCCAAGCGCAACTCCCAGGAAGCCTGAACCTGTTCTGGATTTTCGCCTTTGTGCACAGACTGTTCACCCTGTTGATGGCAACACTACTCCCACACATTGCATGGGGAGTACAAGTTGGAACAATGTGTCAGACAACTGTGGCCCCGATACTGGGGATCCTGTCTACCTGGACTTTCTATTCATCTAGGAACTTGGGATTGCAAGATTCATGTACAGCACAATCCATCCTATGCACTATTATCACAGATGTATCACAATAAACACAATAATACACCATACTTGCCTCTGTCGTGATTCCAACGTGGGTGCTGTTATGGGGATGATGAACAGCAAAATTACACTGTGTATGCGAACTGCAACAGCAAGGACAACACAGGCATGTGAGTACAGGCAACGTGACACATATGAGGGAGACACACCACCAGGGCTACACAACACATACACACCTAGGCCATCTGACTCATTGCCTACACTGATGTTGCCAGGGAAGACGGTGCAATGCACAGACACCACACCCATTCCCAGTTGTAGTCAAGTAGCCCACAGGTGCAGTAAGCAAATGGCAGTCAAATGTGTGACCACAGACAACGCACATCACTAAGTGAAGCACAGGTTTATTACACAGTAGCAACATGCCGTAACCACTACAGATGCAAGGTAACCCCACCTGGTAGCGGGCACACAGTCAACAACTGCAGACAGAAGGAAGTCCATGGGTGTGGCGCACATCACCTGTAGGGACACAACAGCTACCAGCCTGGATGTGCAATCACGTCGTCGGTGGACACAGTTGACCAAACGAATCTGAAAGTACCCTGTGAAGGACAGAAATGACACACAGTCAAAAGCAATGCAATACAGGACAGAACAGCAAAACTCATGCACAATACATGTTACAAGATACCCACCCAGAACCAAGTTAGCATGTCAACACTGTTGGGGAGTACAGCCCACCTGTCACCACACATCGCAACACACATCCTGTCAAGTAGCCCATGGACACACTCCAACAGCACCAGAGCACCACCCACACATCATGCCAACTCACATCATTCACATGACACCTCAGGATACTCACATTCAGCTAAAGAAGTTGGTGATGAGCTGTGTGCGGACATCACCATCACCATCATCATCATCATCGTCACTGGCATCGTGGTCCAGGCCAGGATCCTCCACAGGTGGCGGATGTTGGTCATCGTCATCCTGGATGAGAGGCAACTCCTTCCGCACTGCCAGGTTGTGGAGCATGCAGCAGACGATGATAATCTTGCACACTTTCGCAGGGGCATATGGGAGGGACCCTCCGGTCTTGTCCAGGCAGCGGAAGCGGCTCTTCAGGAGACCAAAGGTCCGCTCAATCACTCTCCTGGTCCGACCATGTGCCTCATTGTAGCGCATCTGGGCAGGTGTCACAGGGTTCCTGAGGGGTGTAAGCAACCACGGCATGTTGGGGTATCCCGAGTCACCTACGGACAGACAAGTGCACATCAGCTGACTTGGAAAAGTGGGCGGAATACTACAGATCAGATCACACACAATGGCACAAAGTCAGTACACACCGACAAGCCAGGCACGCTGGTTCTGCATCTGTGCCATCAACCTGGGGATGCGACTACTCCTCATCACAAAGGCATCGTGTGCTGAACCAGGGAAACGGGCACACACGTGTGTGATGGTCATGTCTGCAAGACACACCACCAGTGCATTGACCGAGTGGTAGTGCTTGCGGTTCCTGTAGGCCTGCTCCTGGGCCTGTGGTGGTACCAAAGCCACATGTGTCCCATCAATGGAGCCAATGACATGCGGCATCCTCCCCAGGGCATAAAAGTCACTCTTCACGTCAGTGAGTCGTCGCAGTCTAGGGAAATATATGTACCGGTTCAGGAAGAGCAACATTGCCGCCAAGAAATCGCGGAGCACACGGCTGAACATGGTCTGTGACATCCCACCAGCAGACGCCACAGTATGTTGGAAGGTACCGGTGGCAAAGAAGTGTAGGGCTGCCATCACCTTCACCTTGGGGGTCAGCGCTGTAGGATACGGCCGGCCAGGCTGCAAATGTGGGGACAACTGCACTGCCAAATCCTCAATCAGCTGCCTGGTGAAGCGGTACCGTCGGATGCTGTCCCGTTCCACCATCGTTGCCAGGTCTGGGAATGGCCGATGGACAGCAGGAGCCCTGCAGTGCAGAGGAGAAGTAAGCAAGATCGTCAGTCACCCCACATATGCGGCATTGAACACACTCAAGATCCCAACATACATCATCATGAGGCACAACTACATGAAGTGTGCAGTACCGGAACGACATGTATGGTACATACATGGCCAACATCTGTCAACACGGTCCTACAGGTGGCATCAATTTGTCCCAGGTTGGCCCATTGGATATCATGATGCTGTGTCACAGTCACCCCCCAGTGACATGTGAGGACAGATGTGCCCCAGGCACCACAGCTCAATGACAGGCACATTCCCAGGGACCCTGTAATGCCACATGGACACTGGCATCACCTGGAGTATCATGTGTACACCACAACAAAACAAACATGACCCCCACAGGTAGTGGCCACACTTGCCATGGCAGGAGAGCCATGGACGTCTGTGACACACACGCACAACATCAGAGTCCATGCACACACAACGTGGATGTGGAGACTGTCTCCCATTGTGCACATGAAATCAGAGACATTGTAAACACTACATGCACAAAGACTGTGGAGGGCCATCACTATTGTGCCACTGGGACACCCTGGCTCAAACATACCGTCCCACATGGGACTCACGGGGTATGTGACATGACATACACAAACACCACTGTGAAATGTGACCATGGCACATGCACAGATATGAACAGTTGCACATCACAGTGGTCACGTACACGTAACACCCAGGATCCTGTCCCCATTAACACGTGCACAGCCTGGGGGTGGCTGCCCACAGGTGACCCACAGGACAACATGTACACCAACATACACACAATAGGAAATGCAGCCTTACATGCCTTATGATAAGGTTTGGACAGGCTGTCGTGATGTAGGTGTGCCCCTCACTCCCTGGGAGCTATCTGTGGCTGGCATATGTCCATCTGAGACAGGCATGCTGACATATGCCAGTCACATGTACAGTGATGCGTTGAACAGCAATGGACCGATCGGTGTCTCCGGCCGGCCCATTGCTTTCAATGTGTGCGGGTACGCGTTGTACCCCTGTGCGCGTTGTACTGCAATGGACCGATCGGTGCCTCCGGCCGGCCCATTGCATTCAATGTGTCGGGTACGCGTTGTACCCCTGTGCGCGTTGAACAGCAATGGACCGATCGGTGCCTCCGGCCGGCCCATTGCATTCAATGTGTCGGGTACGCGTTGTACCCCTGTGCGCGTTGAACAGCAATGGACCGATCGGTGCCTCCGGCCGGCCCATTGCTTTCAATGTGTGCGGGTACGCGTTGTACCCCTGTGCGCGTTGTACTGCAATGGACCGATCGGTGCCTCCGGCCGGCCCATTGCATTCAATGTGTGCGGGTACGCGTTGTACCCCTGTGCGCGTTGAACAGCAATGGACCGACCGGTGCCTCCGGCCGGCCCATTGCTTTCAATGTGTGCGGGTACGCGTTGTACCCCTGTGCGCGTTGTACTGCAATGGACCGATCGGTGCCTCCGGCCGGCCCATTGCATTCAATGTGTGCGGGTACGCGTTGTACCCCTGTGCGCGTTGAACAGCAATGGACCGATCGGTGCCTCCGGCCGGCCCATTGCATTCAATGTGTGCGGGTACGCGTTGTACCCCTGTGCGCGTTGAACAGCAATGGACCGATCGGTGCCTCCGGCCGGCCCATTGCATTCAATGTGTGCGGGTACTCGTTGTACCCCTGTGCGCGTTGA
Source organism: Calotriton arnoldi (assembly GCA_963921515.1). NCBI lineage: Eukaryota > Metazoa > Chordata > Amphibia > Caudata > Salamandridae > Calotriton > Calotriton arnoldi. The sequence continues at coordinate 262,041 of CAWUFW010015304.1, read as the reverse complement.
ACAGCAATGGACCAATCGGTGCCTCCGGCCGGCCCATTGCTTTCAATGTGTGCGGGTACGCGTTGTACCCCTGTGCGCGTTGAACAGCAATGGACCGATCGGTGCCTCCGGCCGGCCCATTGCTTTCAATGTGTGCGGGTATGCGTTGTACCCCTGTGCGCGTTGTACCTCAATGGACCGATCGGTGCGCACCCATTGACAATGGGCTTGCCTGGCAACGGACGCGTTTTCGAATATTCGAACGAGTCGGTTGCTGGAAAATCAGTTGGTCACCCACAACAATGTTGCAAAATCATGTATGTCATGAAGTTGAAATTTTGAAGGATGCTGTGGGCGTGTTTTGGTGCTGCTATTCCATGGATTGGCCAGATTCAGAAGATGCAAACGACTTGGACCTATCACTTTGGACACAAGGGACAGTATCTGCCTCTCCAGCACATATATATTGCTGCATGTTCCCCTGAGAGCCCACTTGCCTGCACTACATGCTCCAGGACGACATCTGCCACTGCACTGCTGCTGTCTCTGCCCCTCTGGACCCTGCAATGGCACGTACTGTGGAGAGAGCCCCAGCCTTCAGCCTTGAAGAGAACCAGGCCCTGCTGGACAGCCTACTTCCACAGTACAGCAAGCTGTATGGGACACCAGGGGAGCAGGTGAGTGTTCTGTGCACTGCCTTTCTGAATGTGCATTTTGTCTGACTAGCAAGGCTGAGAGTCAGCACACCACTGGCTAGCAGGCTCACTGAGTAGTTGTCACCCCCATAGTGTGTAGTGACTTGCACTGGACAGGTATGGTGCAGTGACAGTGCTTCTGAACAGGGTTTTACTCCCCATGCAATGATACCATGTAGTGACTTCTGGAAAACTGTCCATGGGCAGCCGTGCACTGCCTGGGTACACCATGTGCGCCTGTGATTGCGACATGTATATGCAACTGTGTCATGCACGGATATGTTGCATGTGTAGTAATGGCCTTATCACTTTGTCATCCTGACAGGCTTCTGCCCATCGGAAGCATGAGATCTGGAAGGACATCGTCCGGGCTGTCCGGTCCGTGGGGGTCTACAAGCGCCGGATCCGCAACTGCCAAAAGAGGTGGCAGGACCTTCGGGGCTGGACCCGGAGGATTGCACGGGTCCAGCTGAAGCTGTCGCCTCCTCGCAGGAGGGGCGGAACACGGACCCTGACCCCCCACATGCTCAGGATCCTGGCGGTGGTCTTTCCAGACCTGGATGGGCAGCTGAAGGCCAGAGAGCAGCATGGAGGGGGTGAGTCAAAGACTGCACTGTGTACTCTGTCTAACATGCTATGTGCCCTCCTCGGGCCAGGTTGAACTGCCACAGTACAGCAGTCATGTTGTCCAGGAGCCATGTCCCTCTATTGTGCATCACCTGGAGTATCATGTGTACACCACAACAAAACAAACATGACCCCCACAGGTAGTGGCCACACTTGCCATGGCAGGAGAGCCATGGACGTCTGTGACACACACGCACAACATCAGAGTCCATGCACACACAACGTGGATGTGGAGACTGTCTCCCATTGTGCACATGAAATCAGAGACATTGTAAACACTACATGCACAAAGACTGTGGAGGGCCATCACTATTGTGCCACTGGGACACCCTGGCTCAAACATACCGTCCCACATGGGACTCACGGGGTATGTGACATGACATACACAAACACCACTGTGAAATGTGACCATGGCACATGCACAGATATGAACAGTTGCACATCACAGTGGTCACGTACACGTAACACCCAGGATCCTGTCCCCATTAACACGTGCACAGCCTGGGGGTGGCTGCCCACAGGTGACACCCACAGGACAACATGTACACCAACATACACACAATAGGAAATGCAGCCTTACATGCCTTATGATAAGGTTTGGACAGGCTGTCGTGATGTAGGTGTGCCCCTCACTCCCTGGGAGCTATCTGTGGCTGGCATATGTCCATCTGAGACAGGCATGCTGACATATGCCAGTCACATGTACAGTGATGCGTTGAACAGCAATGGACCGATCGGTGTCTCCGGCCGGCCCATTGCTTTCAATGTGTGCGGGTACGCGTTGTACCCCTGTGCGCGTTGTACTGCAATGGACCGATCGGTGCCTCCGGCCGGCCCATTGCATTCAATGTGTGCGGTACGCGTTGTACCCCTGTGCGCGTTGAACAGCAATGGACCGATCGGTGCCTCCGGCCGGCCCATTGCATTCAATGTGTGCGGGTACGCGTTGTACCCCTGTCGCAGCGTTGAACAGCAATGGACCGATCGGTGCCTCCGGCCGGCCCATTGCTTTCAATGTGTGCGGGTACGCGTTGTACCCCTGTGCGCGTTGTACTGCAATGGACCGATCGGTGCCTCCGGCCGGCCCATTGCATTCAATGTGTGCGGGTACGCGTTGTACCCCTGTGCGCGTTGAACAGCAATGGACCGATCGGTGCCTCCGGCCGGCCCATTGCTTTCAATGTGTGCGGGTACGCGTTGTACCCCTGTGCGCGTTGTACTGCAATGGACCGATCGGTGCCTCCGGCCGGCCCATTGCATTCAATGTGTGCGGGTACGCGTTGTACCCCTGTGCGCGTTGTACTGCAATGGACCGATCGGTGCCTCCGGCCGGCCCATTGCATTCAATGTGTGCGGGTACGCGTTGTACCCCTGTGCGCGTTGTACTGCAATGGACCGATCGGTGCCTCCGGCCGGCCCATTGCATTCAATGTGTGCGGGTACGCGTTGTACCCCTGTGCGCGTTGAACAGCAATGGACCGATCGGTGCCTCCGGCCGGCCCATTGCATTCAATGTGTGCGGGTACGCGTTGTACCCATGTGCGCGTTGAACAGCAATGGACCGATCGGTGCCTCCGGCCGGCCCATTGCATTCAATGTGTGCGGGTACTCGTTGTACCCCTGTGCGCGTTGAACAGCAATGGACCAATCGGTGCCTCCGGCCGGCCCATTGCTTTCAATGTGTGCGGGTACGCGTTGTACCCCTGTGCGCGTTGAACAGCAATGGACCGATCGGTGCCTCCGGCCGGCCCATTGCATTCAATGTGTGCGGGTACGCGTTGTACCCCTGTGCGCGTTGTACCTCAATGGACCGATCGGTGCGCACCCATTGACAATGGGCTTGCCTGGCAACGGACGCGTTTTCGAATATTCGAACGAGTCGGTTGCTGGAAAATCAGTTGGTCACCCACAACAATGTTGCAAAATCATGTATGTCATGAAGTTGAAATTTTGAAGGATGCTGTGGGCGTGTTTTGGTGCTGCTATTCCATGGATTGGCCAGATTCAGAAGATGCAAACGACTTGGACCTATCACTTTGGACACAAGGGACAGTATCTGCCTCTCCAGCACATATATATTGCTGCATGTTCCCCTGAGAGCCCACTTGCCTGCACTACATGCTCCAGGACGACATCTGCCACTGCACTGCTGCTGTCTCTGCCCCTCTGGACCCTGCAATGGCACGTACTGTGGAGAGAGCCCCAGCCTTCAGCCTTGAAGAGAACCAGGCCCTGCTGGACAGCCTACTTCCACAGTACAGCAAGCTGTATGGGACACCAGGGGAGCAGGTGAGTGTTCTGTGCACTGCCTTTCTGAATGTGCATTTTGTCTGACTAGCAAGGCTGAGAGTCAGCACACCACTGGCTAGCAGGCTCACTGAGTAGTTGTCACCCCCATAGTGTGTAGTGCCTTGCACTGGACAGGTATGGTGCAGTGACAGTGCTTCTGAACAGGGTTTTACTCCCCATGCAATGATACCATGTAGTGACTTCTGGAAAACTGTCCATGGGCAGCCGTGCACTGCCTGGGTACACCATGTGCCCCTGTGATTGCGACATGTATATGCAACTGTGTCATGCACGGATATGTTGCATGTGTAGTAATGGCCTTATCACTTTGTCATCCTGACAGGCTTCTGCCCATCGGAAGCATGAGATCTGGAAGGACATCGTCCGGGCTGTCCGGTCCGTGGGGGTCTACAAGCGCCGGATCCGCAACTGCCAAAAGAGGTGGCAGGACCTTCGGGGCTGGACCCGGAGGATTGCACGGGTCCAGCTGAAGCTGTCGCCTCCTCGCAGGAGGGGCGGAACACGGACCCTGACCCCCCACATGCTCAGGATCCTGGCGGTGGTCTTTCCAGACCTGGATGGGCAGCTGAAGGCCAGAGAGCAGCATGGAGGGGTGAGTCAAAGACTGCACTGTGTACTCTGTCTAACATGCTATGTGCCCTCCTCGGGCCAGGTTGAACTGCCACAGTACAGCAGTCATGTTGTCCAGGAGCCATGTCCCTCTATTGTGCACTGCCCACTCCTCATCTGATACCCAGGTGTGGCCCTTACATGCAGGGAATTCTGTCACTTAGGACTGTGTCCTTGCAGTTTGCTTGACTCAAGGTGGGAGACAGCATCTGTTTCCCTGACTCTGTGGTGGGCATCATGGGTGGGTCCATTGCTTACACAATGCCTGTATTCTGACATGTATTCAGCGTGTTACTTTGATCTGTGGTCCAATTGCTGAGCTGATCCACCACATGTGGCTGGGGTACCTGGCACACACCCATGCTGCGGGTGGGAACAATGTTTGGGCCCCAGGAGTATGTATATGACGTGTGTCACACATACTTAGCCAGCTGCCTACAGTCCAGGGCTCATCCCTCATTCATGTGGGGCTGGACAGTCATGCCTACTCCAGGCCATACAATACACTCTGTACTCCCACTCCCGTGTATCAGAGGACACATTGTGCACAGTGATTTGACCCCTCAGGTGTCTGCCTCTGTGTCAGTGTGCTGTGGATTAGTCGCCAGGACTGCTGTGGAGTTTCTTGGTAGGGGCTCAGCATGCCACTGGAGATGTGACCATAGGAGACGATACTTGTGTGACACATAGGTGTCTGATCAGCTGCCCATGCAGACTGGGGCATGTAAATGTGAAGTTCAGGCAGCTGTTCCCCATGCACAGCAGAGTGTGAGGGGCTCAGGTTCAGAGGGTAGTGTCACAGGTCTCCCATATGTCCAATAGGTATGACCTGGACAGATGAGGGTTAAGAGGATGTGTTGTGGGGGGATGTACATGTGCACTTGTGCAGCTCCAGGACTTGCATTCCCCATGACCTACTATTGTGACACAGTGCAGAGTGTTGTTGTCTGGCTGCAAAGTCATACATCACTGAGACAGTGATGTATGACTTTGCAGTCATGCCTCCGCCATGGCATGTGTCTACTGATTGGTGATCCTGCAGGGGAGTGACATGTGCTACATGCACACCATAGTGGCGCTGGCTATCAGGACATGGGTGCATCATGGTGTCTGTCGCTGGTATGCATCACATGCATTTCCTATTTGACTCTGGGCATCCCTTACATCCGTAAACCTGTACTGACTCAGTGGCAAGAGCTGTGATGTGTCCACACCGTGTCCTCTGCACTGTCCAACTACTGTGTACTTGGTGCATGTGTCAACACTGGGGTGTTGCAATCCAACAGACACCAGACAGATGGGTGCAAGGCCATGTGGGATGTGAGTGCCATGCTTGGCATCAGACTGACAATTGACTTCTCCTGTTCAATTAGTGCACTTTTAGCAATGTACAACTAATGATGCCAGGGCTTGCTCTGTGATGTGCTGTGCTCACAGTGGTGTGTGCGTTATGTGCAGGTGACTGATGTCTGTCTGTTTCCCCATTGTTTGCAGATACATCCACGGCCACGGAAGGGGACAGCTCCACGGACCAGGAGGAGCCGGAGAGCCAGACTGGGTCAGCAGCCGAGGAGTGGTCGGAGGGACCCAGTGGCACGGAGGGCGAGGGGAGCCACACCGAGGAGTCCTCAGCAGCATCCACCTCAGCTGAGGACCAGAGCAACTCGGAGGATGACTCCCTTGTGGAGGCGGGTGTCAGCAGCCACCACACCCCAGCTAGTGTTGCTGTCCCCGCCACCACCAGCACCACCACCGCCCTCCCATCGGCTCCCATTCCCCAGGTCCGTGGAGGCTCCCATGTCCGGGAGCGTGTCTCCTTTGGGCCAGGCACCGCACCCCCTGCCCCTGTGTCCCCTGCTGCCCTGAGTGAGGAGTCTGTGTACCTCCTTCGCCAGCTCCATGTAGGGCAGACAGCCATGCTGAGTGTCCTCCATGCGCACACCGCGCTGTTGACTCAGCTGGTGTCGTTCATGGAGGGCATCTCATCGGGCATGTCTGACCTACAGAGGGGCAATAGGTCCATGGACTCCTCCCTGACGGCAGCAGTGTCCCTCCTCAAACGGTCCCTCACCCCTCCTGCCTCTGCTCCATCCACACTCCCCAGCACCTTACCCATCCCAGGCACACACACACTGGCACAGGCACACACACCAGCACACACACATCCAGCACACTGACACACACGCCAATGACAAAACGCACACGCACGCACATTCAGGGGACTGAAGCCAGACTCACAGGGGATGGGGCCCTGGAACACACACACGCATCCACATGCACTGCGCAGTCCTCAGTTCCCTCTCCCTCCAAAGCACCCTCCCTTGCCTCACCTGCAACCCCAAAGTCACAGCAGCTCTTCCTCTGTGACCTCGGCCTCTTCCCCACCGATGAAGCTGCTCCAGCATCCCGGGGGAAGAGGAAGCCCACCCACACGGAGCAGAGTGCCCCTCGCCCCCGGACACCCTCCCCCAGGCGCAGACGGACTGAGGCCCCCACCCGCAAGTCCCCCGGAGTGCTAAGAGCAAGACCCCGCCACCGCCCTGCAGCTCAGGCACAAGGTCTCCGTCCTCCATCCCTCAGGCCCCCACTGCACAGGTGCCCCCACCACACCCTGCCCCAGGTTCCCCACCCACAGATATACCATCCCCAAGATGCTCCGGCCTTCTCCCCCTGCCACTTGCTCTCCCAGCACCACACCCCCGCTGCGCTTGTCTGTGCCACTGATGTGGTGAGGGTGTCCTCCCCTCTGTCCAACCCACCTTGCCTGTTCCCCATTCTCCTCCCCTGGAGGTAGGCACTGCAGTGGAGTCCACTACCGCCCTGTCTGACTTGGGCACTGCAGTGGCGGACCTGTCCACCCCATCTGCAGGGTCCACTGCAGTTGTGCCGGCACCCACGACATCTGTGTCATGCCCCCAGTTGTGCCGGCACACACCATGTCAGACACCTCCACTGCAGTTGTCAGTGGCTCTCCAGCACCCACCACCCCTTCCCTGACTCCCCTGGTGAGCCCTGATCCTGTCCCTGCGGTGCCTGGCCTGCCCCCCGGTTGCCCCTCCTAGTGGATTGTCCCTGGTATTGTGCAGGCATGCGTAGGGTGACATCTGCCAGTGTCACCCTGTTTGAACTTTGACAATGGACTGGCCATTGGCCTTTGCTCTAATTTCTTCTGGACGTCGTTATCAAACAACACATATGCTGAATAAAGCAACTTTCTTTTCTCTAGTGCTCATGCTTCAGATGTACATGTTGTTGGTGCAGCTAACCATGCCCTTGCTGCAGTGATGGTGATATCTGGTCTCATGATTATGAAGTGTTACTGTGCAGGAACCCATGTGGTCCAGGGGGAATGTGTCCTATCATGTGGTGTATCCATGTCATCAATAGCAGCATCTGAGGGTGTCATGTGTTCAGTATTTGGCAATGGGTTTCCTACTTACATTGGCAATTTCATATCTGTGGCTTCCACCCCTGCACATCTGTTGTGCCTGCCATCGTTGCATTTGTCTACTTCCCTGACCGTGTTGCCATCTCCAGTGGACATGCAGGTTTGGGCATCAATGGGGAGGGACTCATCCGTGTAGTCAGTGCAACATTGCTATACAAGTGTGTTGGATCTGTGCTGATGATTCCGTTGGCACATCCATGACCAGGCTGATGTGATGGGAGCCCTCATTTGGTGCTAATTGTTGATTGTGTGACCAAGTGCTCAGCTGACATGATGGGGCCCTACTGAGGCAACATATGGCACAGCTTTCCTCACACAGGAGTGGAGTCCCCTCATGGCAGTGTGTACACGTGTGACATTGCCTGCGCCCAAGGTGTGTGTTGTATGTGCATGTCTGTGTGTTCACTTTCATTCATCTGCGCATGCTGTGATCCCTAGTGTTGTACCTGTTTGTGATGCTTGCTGACTTGAGCTATGTTCCCCAAAGTCTTCTCCCTGTGTTCTCTGTGATGTGGGTGCATGGCACATTACTGGTCATCAGGGTGTCACCCATAGGTGTGTTTGCTGTCAGGGCAGAGTTTGTGTGCTGACGCAGATGGGTCACAGTCAGGTTTCCCTTTGGCACTTGTTGTTTGCCCCTGTCATGTGATTACCAGTTTGTGTTATCTTTCAGTGATTGTGACACGTTGTGTGTGTGACTGCTGGCACTCCTTAGGGTCCGGGCTGCAATGTTGGTTGTTGTCTATGTGTGTTCTTTGTGGGTGACCTTGGCTTCTTCATTGGTGTGTGACTGTGGCTGGGATCCCATTGGTCGGTGTGGTATTGCCGTCATGTCCATGTACAGCGTAGTGTGCAGTGTGTCAGACATTCAGGAGTCTTGTTGAGTGTCCATGTGTGATGTGTTTCTACACCTTGGTTCCCACCCACCACCCTGGAATAGTCATGGGTGCATGTGCAATGTCACCAGTGCATGTGTACTTCACTGCTGCACATTGTTGGAGGTCGAGGGGTGTGGTCTTGAGTGTGTGCAGATGAGAGTTGTTGCCCGGCTAGTCCCCTGCCTCCATGTTGGCCTTGGCTTACTGGCCATGCTGATTGATTTGTGCTTGTGTAGGTGTGATGGTAGTTAGTTGCTCAGGACACCTGACTGTGGTTCACAGTGTGAACGACATTTAGCTTTGTCATCACAGTGGTATTTTTATTCAGCCCAGGGTCACCACATTGTGGGGGCCCTGGGGGTGGTGCTGTGGTGTGTCTGTGACTTGCTGTGTCAGTTGTTGTTCCTACGTGCCTGTGTGACATGTGTGTTTTGTGCTCCCTCTCACCTGTCAATGCCTGCTTGCCCACATAGGGGATTTGGATCCATGAGTTACCTTAGTGTGGCAGTGTATGCACATCTGTATGATTGGTATTCAGCTCTCCTCATGTGTTGTGTTGTTGCCTGGGGACACTGGCACCCCCACCCCTCACCTGCTGTGTATGATGACAGTGTTGGTCTGCCTGTTTGTGTTTGTGCATCTGCACCACTGCATTGGCATATCTTGGGTGTGCCATTGGCTGTATGTTGTTTGGTGTGTTTCCCCTGCTGTCCCTGGGACTCCTAGGTCATCGGTCAGCACAGTGATCATGGTTTGTGTGTCCCATTGCTGCCATGGTATGGTATCTGTTCACCTCACATCTGCTGTCTCCACAGGGTATCTGCATTTGTGTGCCCATTGGTGCAAATATGTGGTTCTGCATTCTGATGGTCACTTCTGTCATTGTGTCATTGATGACTGTTGACGGTCTCAGCCCCCATGGGTGTTGTTTGTCTGCACATGGCCAAAGGAATGTTTCATTTGCACTGCAGTATTTGGCTCCCCCAATTTATGTTGCAATGGGACACATACACTACTTTGCCACAGATGAGTTTTTGGTTCTGTGACCAGGAATGATCCATGCAGTTTGGCAGTTGCAGCTCTTTCTTTGTCAACAATTACCTTTTGGTCACTGTGATGATGAGGGTGTAGACCCCATTGCCACAATGGTCAAAATGTGCTTCAGCTATGGACCCCACACTTACCTTTTGGTCACTGTGATGATGGGGGTTTAGACCCCATTGCCACAATGGTCAAAATGTGCTTCAGCTATGGACCCCACACTTGCCTTTTGGTCACTGTGATGATGGGGGTTTAGACCCCATTGCCACAATGGTCAAAATGTGCTTCAGCTATGGACCCCACACTTGCCTTTTGGTCACTGTGATGATGGGGGTTTAGACCCCATTGCCACAATGGTCAAAATGTGCTTCAGCTATGGACCCCACACTTGCCTTTTGGTCACTGTGATGATGGGGGTTTAGGCCCCATTGCCACAATGGTCATGGGCTGCTTGCATTGTGGGTGCCACACACATATATGTGTGGCACATGTGCTAGGGGGTCACATTGTATGTTCAAAGTCATGTTCGGTGTTGTAGGCATTTGACACAGCCTGCTCACACGCTTGTCATGGTGGTGGGGGATGTCTTAATCTTGCATTCCCTAGGTTGTGGTGTGCTTGTTGTGTCATGCATTGTCCATCCTATGAGTGGGGGTGGTAGTAGTGGTAGGCATCCTGCCCCCTGGCTAAGGGTGGTAGTAGTGGTGGGCATCCTGCCCCCTGGGTGAGGGTGGTAGTAGTGGTAGGCATCCTGCCCCCCTGGGTGAGGGTGGTAGTAGTGGTAGGCATCCTGCCCCCTGGCTAAGGGTGGTAGTAGTGGTAGGCATCCAGCCCCCTGGCTAAGGGTGGTAGTAGTGGTGGGCATCCTGCCCCCCTGGGTGAGGGTGGTAGTAGTGGTGGGCATCCTGCCCCCTGGCTAAGGGTGGTAGTAGTGGTGGGCATCCTGCCCCCCTGGGTGAGGGTGGTAGTAGTGGTAGGCATCCTGCCCCCCTGGGTGAGGGTGGTAGTAGTGGTGGGCATCCTGCCCCCTGGCTAAGGGTGGTAGTAGTGGTGGGCATCCTGCCCCCCTGGGTGAGGGTGGTAGTAGTGGTAGGCATCCTGCCCCCGTGGGTGAGGGTGGTAGTAGTGGTAGGCATCCTGCCCCCTGGCTAAGGGTGGTAGTAGTGGTGGGCATCCTGCCCCCCTGGGTGAGGGTGGTAGTAGTGGTAGGCATCCTGCCCCCTGGCTAAGGGTGGTAGTAGTGGTGGGCATCCTGCCCCCCTGGGTGAGGGTGGTAGTAGTGGTAGGCATCCTGCCCCCCGTGGGTGAGGGTGGTAGTAGTGGTAGGCATCCTGCCCCCTGGCTAAGGGTGGTAGTAGTGGTGGGCATCCTGCCCCCCTGGGTGAGGGTGGTAGTAGTGGTGGGCATCCTGCCCCCCTGGGTGAGGGTGGTAGTAGTGGTGGGCATCCTGCCCCCCTGGCTAAGGGTGGTAGTAGTGGTAGGCATCCTGCCCCCTGGCTAAGGGTGGTAGTAGTGGTAGGCATCCTGCCCCCTGGCTAAGGGTGGTAGTAGTGGTAGGCATCCAGCCCCCTGGCTAAGGGTGGTAGTAGTGGTGGGCATCCTGCCCCCCTGGGTGAGGGTGGTAGTAGTGGTGGGCATCCTGCCCCCTGGCTAAGGGTGGTAGTAGTGGTAGGCATCCTGCCCCCTGGCTAAGGGTGGTAGTAGTGGTAGGCATCCTGCCACCCTGGCTAAGGGTGGTAGTAGTGGTAGGCATCCTGCCCCCTGGCTAAGGGTGGTAGTAGTGGTAGGCATCCTGCCCCCTGGCTAAGGGTGGTAGTAGTGGTAGGCATCCTGCCACCCTGGCTAAGGGTGGTAGTAGTGGTAGGCATCCAGCCCCCTGGCTAAGGGTGGTAGTAGTGGTGGGCATCCTGCCCCCCTGGGTGAGGGTGGTAGTAGTGGTGGGCATCCTGCCCCCTGGCTAAGGGTGGTAGTAGTGGTAGGCATCCTGCCCCCTGGCTAAGGGTGGTAGTAGTGGTAGGCATCCTGCCACCCTGGCTAAGGGTGGTAGTAGTGGTAGGCATCCTGCCCCCTGGCTAAGGGTGGTAGTAGTGGTAGGCATCCTGCCCCCTGGCTAAGGGTGGTAGTAGTGGTAGGCATCCTGCCACCCTGGCTAAGGGTGGTAGTAGTGGTAGGCATCCAGCCCCCTGGCTAAGGGTGGTAGTAGTGGTGGGCATCCTGCCCCCCTGGGTGAGGGTGGTAGTAGTGGTGGGCATCCTGCCCCCTGGCTAAGGGTGGTAGTAGTGGTAGGCATCCTGCCCCCTGGCTAAGGGTGGTAGTAGTGGTAGGCATCCTGCCACCCTGGCTAAGGGTGGTAGTAGTGGTAGGCATCCTGCCCCCCGTGGGTGAGGGTGGTAGTAGTGGTAGGCATCCTGCCCCCTGGCTAAGGGTGGTAGTAGTGGTAGGCATCCTGCCCCCCGTGGGTGAGGGTGGTAGTAGTGGTAGGCATACTGCCCCCTGGCTAAGGGTGGTAGTAGTGGTAGGCATCCAGCCCCCCTGGCTAAGGGTGGTAGTAGTGGTGGGCATCCTGCCCCCCTGGGTGAGGGTGGTAGTAGTGGTAGGCATCCTGCCCCCCGTGGGTGAGGGTGGTAGTAGTGGTAGGCATCCTGCCCCCTGGCTAAGGGTGGTAGTAGTGGTAGGCATCCTGCCCCCTGGCTAAGGGTGGTAGTAGTGGTAGGCATCCTGCCCCCTGGCTAAGGGTGGTAGTAGTGGTGGGCATCCTGCCCCCCTGGGTGAGGGTGGTAGTAGTGGTGGGCATCCTGCCCCCTGGCTAAGGGTGGTAGTAGTGGTAGGCATCCTGCCCCCGTGGGTGAGGGTGGTAGTAGTGGTGGGCATCCTGCCCCCCTGGGTGAGGGTGGTAGTAGTGGTGGGCATCCTGCCCCCTGGCTAAGGGTGGTAGTAGTGGTAGGCATCCTGCCCCCCTGGGTGAGGGTGGTAGTAGTGGTGGGCATCCTGCCCCCCTGGCTAAGGGTGGTAGTAGTGGTAGGCATCCTGCCCCCGTGGGTGAGGGTGGTAGTAGTGGTAGGCATCCTGCCCCCTGGCTAAGGGTGGTAGTAGTGGTAGGCATCCAGCCCCCTGGGTTGGGGTGGTGGCGCGCATTCAGGCCCCTGTGTGCATATGTGGCATTGGTGATGGGCATCCCGCCCCTATGGTGCTGCTGTTGCTGGTGTAAGTATATTCAGATTCCCAGTGTATGTGTGTGATGTGTCGTGTACGTGTTGTATGTGTTTTGTGGTTGGTGTCTGACTTACCTTCTGCGCCGTACGCGTCCGTGCCTGTTCCGGTAGTAGATGTAGAATATTGGTATGATCGGGACGAAGGGATTCATGGTTGGTTCGTGTCGTTCGTCCTTCTCGTTGCTTCGCGTCGTCCTCGTCGCTTGGCTTCGTCCTCGTCGCTTCGCTTCGTCCTCGTCGCTTCGCGTCGTCCTCGTCTGTGCTGTGTTCGTCTCGTAGCCGTGGATCGTGTTGTGGCGCGATTCGGAGCTTATGTGCGCCTCTCCCGGATGCTTTGACGTGCCGTGCGTAGCGACGGGTTCGGCGCGTACGGAAAGCGCATCGTACTTGTCCGGCCGGACGGGGCTGCATTTTCCCTTCCGTGCGACTCGATTCGGCGTTTCCGGATTCGCCTCGGTCGGAGAACAGGACCTGGTTTGGGTGAGTACGGCTCGGCCGGAATTTTTGCTGTTGTGCGCATCGTACTTGCTCGTTCGGTGTGCTGTACGGATCGGTCGGGAAACTGGCTTTCGCATGGCTTTTTTCCCGACCGAATAGTATTGGGTGCGCCTCCGACCGAGATCGGAATCGGCCCCTTTGTGTCTTTCGTATTAATTCTTTTCCTGACTCTTCTTGATCTGTTTGACTGGAGACCTCATTACTTTGTTCTGGTCTTTTTCTTAACCTTCTTTTCACAAGAGTGTACTTTAGTCTTTTCACTCCACTTGGCCAATTATCACCTTTCCTTGGTTTCTATGCTTTGACCACGTTTTCACCTTCTGCGTCTTGTTCACAGGTTCTTTTGCTTGCCCTTTCATTTTCTTTTTGATTTTCTGTTTCTTCCGGTTCTTCTGTTTCTACAATAACTTCTCTTTCCACTGTGAACTCACTCCCTTCTGGTTCAAATACAGTTTCACCTGTTTCAGGTTCAGCTGGAAGTACACTTTCTTCTGGATCATCAGTGAACTCACTTCTTTCTGGTTCAACGACAGTCTTCGGAACCCTAGAATTTTTCGTCCACTCTACTTGACTTGTGCTTGGCTGTTCACCATCTGTTTGGTCGTTTGAATCTGTCACTCTCGATTCATCAGCTTCACACACTTCAACCACTGACCTTTGATTTTGATTCACCAGTCGTAGCTCTTTCGGTCTTTCAGGTGGATCTAGGGTTCGTTTGGTGTGGCTCACGTGAATCCAATTTGGTAAGCCAGCACACTTCACTGCCGTTGTCGTCACCAGGATGATTTGATAAGGCCTGTGCCACCTAGGGTCTAAACACGATTTTCTTACGTGTTTCTTGACGTAGACCCATTCACCAGGACTCAGATCATGAGCTTGATTTCGATGTATTGTAGTGGCATCTTCTCCAACCTGGTGAGACACAGAACGTACCAGTTCAGCCAATCCTCTGCAATAGTCAAGCACCAGATCATCAGATATACTCATCAGTTTGTTTGCTGGTATGTATGCCTGTCTCATTGCTCTTCCCATGAGGATTTAATGGGGACTCAATCCAGTCTTTTTGTCAGGAATGCTTCTTAGACTCATCAGCACAAGGGGAAAAGCGTCAGGCCATTTCAGTGATGTGGATGCACACACTTTCCCTAACCTGGATTTTATAGTGCCATTTATTTGCTCGACCACTTCAGATGCTTCAGGTCGATAAGCACAGTGCAACTTCTGTTCAATTTTAAATGCTGCACAAATCAGCCGAATTATCTCATTATTAAAATGAGTTCCTCTATCTGTCTCCAAAGTGACTGGAATTCCAAACCTTGGGATCATTTCTCTCAAAAGTAGTTTGGCTACTGTAGGGCTATCATTTCTTCTCGTGGGGTAGGCTTCCACCCAGCAAGAGAATAAGCAAACAATGACTAAACATATTTCAACCCATTGCAAGGGGGAAGCTCGATAAAATCAAGCTGGAGTCGGGTAAATGGACCTCCTGCTCTCCCAATTTGTCCCCAACTTACAACTGTCTTTCTCCCTGGATTTCGCTTCTGACATATAATACACCTCTGGCAAAGGCTCTCTGCAATGACCCTGAACTTCGTATTATACCATGTCTGCTTGAAGAGTCTGATTATTGCGTCTCTTCCAATATGTGCATGTCCATGGTAAACCCTGGCCATGTGAGAAAGCAAAGAGTCTGGTAAAACTGGTCTCTCATCCTGATAAACCCATAGTTCATCATCTGCTCTTTTTCTACAGCCTGTAAGTTTCCAAATTTCCTTTTCCTCATCACTTGCCTCTTCCTGCATTTGCCTTACTTCACCCCAAGTTTCAAATGTTGTTGTGGTTATAACCATAAGATGGCATTCGGTATTTCCTTTTTTAATTGATCTGTTTAAAGCCATTGTATTTTGGGTACAATTGTGCAATTTGGTCTGCGTAACTGTTGCCTTTTGTCACATAATCATCTCCTGATCGATGTGCGGCACATTTGACTACTGCAATTCTTTTGGGCAATTGTAAAGCATTCAATAGCTCTTTCACAATTTTACCATTTCGAATAGGGGAACTTGAAGAAGTCAGAAATCCCCTTTGCATCCATAGCTGATGAAATCGTGCACAATTCCAAATCCATATTGACTGTCTGTGAATATGGTTACTTTCAAACTTTTGGCACCTTTGCATGCTCTAGTCAGAGCTATCAGCTCAGCTATTTGGGCGGAGTTTACTCCTTTCAGACAGGATGCTTCAATAACTCCTTCTAGGGTGCAAACAGCATAGGCGGTGCATAATTCACCTCTGTCATTCCTCAAACACGACCCATCAACAAATATCTCACAATCTGATTCTTCCAAAGGACTATCTTCTATATCGGGCCTAGGCTTTGTGCATAACTCTGTCACATCCAGACAATCATGATCCGCTTCTTCTCTCACTTCCTCACAGCGAGAATTGGGCAACAAAGTTGCCGGATTCACAGTAGTGCACCTGACCACAGTCACATTCTCTGCACCCAGAATCACCCTTTCATACCTAGTCAGCCGACTAGAATTGAGGTGCTGGGTCCTGGTACGAGTCAGAAGAATTTCAACAGAATGGGGCACATACACTTTACCTGGATTACCCATCACAATCGGTTCACTCTGTTCCAGACTCACACAAGTAGCTGCGACTGCTTTCAAACATCCAGGCAATGCTGCAGCCACTGTATCCAATGTAGCAGAAAAATATGCTACTGGACGTTGTGCTATTCCACGTTTCTGAGTTAGGACTGAGAGTGCACATCCATCTCTCTCACAACAGTACAATGCAAATTCCTTTGTATAATGTGGCATCCCAAATGCAGGTGCTCTACAGAGACTACTTCTCAACTTTATGAAAGCATCCATACTTTCATCATCCAAAACAATCGGATCTTTCACATCCTTTCGCGTCAACCTCTGTAGAGGTTTTACAATCAGTGAGAAACCACATATCCATTGGCGACAGTATCCAACCATTCCCAAAAACATTCGCACCTCTTTCTGAGTTTTGGCTGGATCCATCTGCTTGATCACACGGATTCTTTCTGGGGTTACTTTTCTAACTCCCTTTTCTATTTTATGTCCGAAGTCCTGCACTTCTAGTTTACAAAACTGTAATTTTGCTGGGGTCACCTTGTGTCCTCCTTCTGCTAAATGGTTCAATAGGGCAATTGTGTCTGTTACACATGCCTCTCGTGTCTTTGATGTTACCAGTAGGTCATCAATGTATTGAACCAAAACCGAATTTCCTGGCATAACTAATGTCTCTAGGCATTTTTTCAGGATCTGATTAAAGATCGAAGGGCTCTCTGTATACCCTTGAGGGACTCAGCACCATGCCAAAACACGGTCTCCGAACCGGAAAGCAAACAAATACTGGCTATCCGGATGCAGGAGAATTGAGAAGAATGCTTGGCACAAATCAATCACTGTGTACCATTTTGCATCACACAGAATTTGATAAAGGATCACGGCTGGAGTTGGCACTACTGGACAACAGGGCACTACAATTTTATTTATTTTGCGTAAATCCTGCCCTATCCGGTACTTCCCACTGCGCTTTTTGATACCTATAATAGGAGAATTACAAGGACTGCTCATTATCTTTTAGAATTCCCTGTTCAATCATTTGGTCAATTTCTGGTGCAACTCCTGCAATCACTTCTGGGCTCATTTTGTACTGAGGGGTATTTGGATTAGGCCTGGGCGGACAACTACGCTACACTCGAGGAGTTTGCGGAGTTTGCGCTACTACGCACTACGCGAATTGCACGTAGCACAGTGCAAAAACGCGTAGCGGGCATTTTTTGCTTGCTCGCGGTCCTCAACGTCAAGTTGGTGACCGCGAGCGAGCAAAATCAACATCCGGCGAGACTTTTTCCTCGTTCGCGATCAGCAACATCAAGTTGCCGATCGTGAGCATGGAAAATAAACCTCCCGGCGAGATTCTCAACACAGGGAGGTCAGGTTTCTCATTGTGAGTGGTCGCGTATGCTCGCGACCGCTCGCAATGAGAAACTACCGGTCCACGTTGAGAAAGCTGCCACTCGAGTACAAATCTACTCGAGCGGCAGAAAATGACCGCTTGCACTGTGCAAGATGTCGTTTGCAATGATTGCACAG
Source organism: Calotriton arnoldi (assembly GCA_963921515.1). Lineage (NCBI taxonomy): Eukaryota > Metazoa > Chordata > Amphibia > Caudata > Salamandridae > Calotriton > Calotriton arnoldi. The sequence goes on along the minus strand of CAWUFW010015304.1, from coordinate 244,605 downwards.
TGCGGACAAGCATCCGGCACTGTGCAATCAGTGCGAACAGCATTTCCCTACCGCACTACGCAGTTCGCGTAGCTACGCGTAGCTTGGGTAGTGCGAAGTGCACTTTGCGTAGCTACACGTAGCGCCACTACGCGAACTACGCCCAGGGTTAATTTGGATACACAGCACCATTTTTCACTATTATCTGGATCGGATCTACTTTTGTCATTAAACCAATCTCCTTTCCTGTAAAATCGCACACATCTGGATTCACTACACTTTTTAATTCTTCAGGCAGATTGTCTTCAGTGAGAAGTGAAAACAACTCATTCACTTCTGTTCCTTGCTTTGCTAACAGCATCTTAAATTCAACATCTTCATCTGGGGTCTGAAATGCAACTCCATCTGGGGTACAATAGATGGTGCAATTCATTTTGCACAGCAAATCTCTTCCCAAGAGATTTACCGGGCTTGAGTCACATACCACAAACCGATGCATGTCTTTGAAGTTTCCAATATGAACTTCTATTGGGTTTGTGACTGGCGTTCTAATATGCTTATTCGAGACTCCTACAACTTGGATAGTTTCTCCCGAGAGGGGTAGGTTTGGAATTTCTGCTGCTCTCACAGTAGAACGGGTAGCACCAGTGTCCACTAAGAATATAATATCATTACCTTCCACCTTTTCGTCAACAAATGGACCTGACTGATCTACCACCAAGGATGCGCCAAGTACGCACTCTTCCTCCCGCCTCCGGCACCGTCATTGAGATGAGTCTGAATCACTCCCATTACATTGCATCCAATACTGCTGACTCTCACCTTGATTCTTACCAAGCGGGTCTCTTCCGTGATATCCGTTGTTCACATTGTACCCTTGCACCTGAGCATTCACATTACTTGGTATGGGAGCTTGTGGTACCTGTAACTGTTGAGCAACTATCTGCTGCTGCTGCTGTTGATTTACACCCACCTCATTCTGCATCTGTGGAATAAAATTTTGATTTCTCCCGTTATTCTTTTTAGTAGATCTACACTCATTCCTCCAATGTCCAAACTTTCCGCACGCATGACAAGGACATTTCTTCATAGCTTCTTCCTTACTCATCTTTCCCTTTCCCTTTCCCCCACTGTAATTCTGTCCATTCTGACTCTGTCCACTTGTTTGATTATTACTGTTTTCTTGTTGTTCCGCTACCTTCACTTGCGCCCACATCATTTTCTCCTTTAACTTTTTATGTTTACTGTCAATTTCGTCACTACAATACTTTGCATACAGTAGGATTTCATCCACTGTCTTACTCTGCCAACAGATGAAATGTTGCTGTATCATGTTACTAATCTCAGGCCTCAATCCAAACACAAAACGATACACAAAATGTTCCATGTCTTTATCCCCAATATTTTCAAAACCACTATACTGTTTAAATACTTGTAGCAACCGTTCATAATAGGCATGTACTGATTCTTTTGGTTCTTGGGTAGTTCTATCAATCTTAACCCAATCTGTTTCTTTTGGAGAGATTTTTCCCTTTAAATAAGTGATCACTTGATTATACTTTTTCATTACTTCTTTTGATGGTGCACCTGTTTTAGGATCCCTAGGGTATTCCTCTTTTGGCTAATCAACAGCAATCTTACATTCGGTCCATAAATCGGCTGGAACAACAATATCAAACAGACCGTCCAAATCCTTTAACAAAACTTTTGATACCTTTACAAACCTATCTACCTGTTTATACCATTCGACTGATTTTTCTCTCAATCTGGGAAAATCATTTGTAAAAGACAATATATCCTGTCTTGACCAAGGAACATGAACATATCCACCACCTGGTACTTCTCTCATTGGACACGCCCTCTCAACCTGTTCTGCTTCTTTCATAGGAAACATGGTTGTTCCTTTACTAGCTGCTTCTTCTTTCTTTTTCATCCATCTAACTTTCCAGCGATCCACATCTCCCCATTTCTTTAAAACACTAATTATTTCCTTTATCTGTAACCTTTTCCCCGAGGCATTCAAACTTTCTAAGTCCTTGTCAGTAAAAGCCAATCTGTACGATTTCTGCAACACTTTCGACTTCTCTATATCTACTCCATACTCACTAGCAGCTTCAGATATTTTCTCATGTAAATTCCTTGCTCTCCAGGTAATACTTTTACACAGAAACAACAATTCTTCATCACAATAGGTCCCTAATCTGTCTGGGCTTATTGTTCCAATAATCATTTCTTCCAAATCAACTTTCAACTGACTCACATTTATACTCTGAGGTTGTAGTTTTGGCTTCGTCATTTCTTTTATCCAATTATTTAATTCTTCTGGTGAGGGACCAGCTGAACTCCCTGCTATTTGAGTGTCATTTTGTCCTATTCTTCTTGGCTCAAGTTGGGTATTCCTCTGGGGGGTCTCAGTTATTAATTCATTAATCGGAAGATCTAACAATGTATTATTTGCGTTTGCCTGTCTATCCCCATTCGCACCACTCCTAATACTACTTCCTGGTATGGCTAATGCATGCACTTCAGACACATTTTGTCTATTTCCGTACAATGGGAGTACAGGACCAATTGTTACCAGTACTGTCAATGCTTCTGCATTCAAGCTCAACTGATTCAGTTTCTGTACCTGTTCTAGTCTAGCTTTATTCAACAGCTTTGCTTCATTTTCTTTCATTACCTTGGTTATCTCCGAAACTTGTGGAGTCAACAGAGTTCCCATTTGAGGGGCACTTGGAGTCACTACCCCTAAATTCTCTTCATATGGCGGAGGTTTTTTATTCATGATGACCTCTATCAATTCATCCTCTTCAGAGTCATTCATATCACCTCTTACTTACACTTGGATTTTCTAAATGGTTTCTTTTCTCCTTACATTTACTTCCAGTCTGCTTATCTACCGTTAAAACTGGGTATAATCCTTCCGTTACTACAGCTCTTCTCCATCTTTTCAACTTTTCATCTCTGCTCTCAAAGGGGTGTCTGAACATCATACTCCTGTAACCTCTGTTACTAATTCTATATTTTTCTCTCTCAAATGCTTCCACTTCCCATTCTTCCAATGCTTTGAACTGAGTCAATCTTGGGTTTGGAACCAATGAATTCATTCGATTTCTCAAATTCTGCAATATCCTCACATTTAATGTACCATGTTGCAGAAAAGCTAAAACACCATCACCCTTCGTATACTCAATCCAATTTTCCACCCACATACACGTGTGATATCCTCGTTCTAACATAAAAGAAGCAGGCGTTTTTGGAGGCGAATCGGAATTCCCTCTCTAGTCACAATTGGTTTATCTTTCTTGAAAAAATTCTTTATTTTCTGCATTAACTTCATTTTCTGGCTTTCTCCACTAATGGGTCTTATCATGAACAAACAAAAATAAACCTTCCGTAATTGTACTTATTCTATTGGTTAACTTTCGTCCTATACCAGCGCGTCTTACACCAATTAACCAATCAGAGCACTACTACGTAAGCAAAGTCTCAACCAATACTAGCGCGTCTCACACCAACCAACCAATTACAACCCAGTACGCGCCCCCTGCCTGACCAATGTCAGCGCTGCCTTTTTCTGACGTCAGTATTACTCCTTCCACTGACCCTTCCTTTACAAAAATTTACGGCAATATTTTTCAGTGTTTTCCTTAATCAAAATTCTGTTAGTAACAACATAAAACAATGCTACTTTGTCTGCTCCACTAAATAAAGAGATAGTTTTTTCACTCTTCAAGAGATTTTCTCACTATGGGTCCTAATAACGACCAGCGCTATTTTACCCTTCAGACAAGCTCCAGGTAGACCTATTACTCTTCTAGGGATAAAACCAGAATTTCAAAAGAGGACTTTTTGGCGTGAAAAGGAGTCTTGCTATTCTCCTGGAAATAAGGCTAGAGTTTCAGAAGTGCACCCTTCACTATTCAGACATCTCTACTCACATACGAAAATCCCTAAATATAACACCCATAGCCCTCCGTAGCTTATAGGTATTATTTCAACAGACAAAGTACTTCTGCAGTGTGGCTTCTTTACCACACTCTCCTTCTGCCTACTTCCAGCAGATTCCTTCCCGGGATTCCTCAGGTATCTCAGTACCTGCACTTCTAGACAACATAGAACATGACACTAACTCTGCATGTTAGAAACATATAATCAATAATCATTACCAAACTAATCAATAATTAAACCGTCCTCTGATACCAAGAAACTGATCCAGCGCCAATACCATTAATTGATCAGGGATTGATATTCTACAACATCACCACAATAGCCCATACACATTCACCCAGTATCCCTGATGCGCTGGGGTCAATTTGTTCATTCCATCAAATGTTTCTTTTTATGAGTCCTTTAGACATCCGTTAAATAACTAATGTTGATATCAACTTTCCTTCTATTTGGTCGATGGACCAATTAGTTGAATAGTTGATGGCAATGATAAATACTAACTTACTAACCATTTAGTAAATTAATTACAGACTCTCGGTAAGGTTAATAATGAATTTTTTTATCTCAATTTTTAAAGTAAATGCTCATCTGCATTAGGTCACAATTAAAAACATCAAACCTCACGACAGGAGAAATTATGCATGTAACACAGACTCAATTTGCAACGACATTATGCCATGAAGGAGTGGATAGGGTAAGAGACAAAAGTTGAGCAAATAATTATGCTAGACAATAATGTTCCTAATCGGAGGGATAGATGAAGAGACAATAGGTTCATCTAAATAATGCATTTCAATATAGTGTTGACGGAATGGATAGGTGGAGAGACAAAAGATTCAGAGACAAATACATAAATGCAGAAATTCTGAGAACGATATAGGCTAGATACAAATCTATCAGTCTGTAGGGTAACTACCCCCTGGACCCAGGGGATGATGGGGTTCCCAAAAAAAAATGGAATCAGGAAACGCAAGATGTTAGGTCAGGAACAGGACAGGATAAGAACAGCTAGCCCTCTCTGCAAATCGACGAACAGCGACCCCTCTCCCCTCTTCTCTCCTGTCAGCCTAAGCTTCGCCTACACACCACACCCCTAAAGGCACCCTAATTATAGTCTAAATTGACATGTCCATCCCTCAAATGTTGCATTTTACCCTCTAACTCGCACAGGGATTGGTGGGCTGGGGAGGTGGTGTTGTTACGCCACCATGACTTTACATTTATTCAACAGCCTTATTGTGTACAACCGTTCCCATGCTCTGAATCTCAACTTATTCACATGTTCCCCACATCAGTTACAAATTGTGCATTTCTTTATTTGTGAATCAAAGTCATTCGCAGAGGACATCTCCGGTCCCACGCTCATGTTCAGCAATTGGCAGGCGGCGGACACACTGGCCTTCACTCCTTCATGTCATCTGGGGTGTGCAGCACATCTTCTCTCCTCATGGCAGAACGAGCTTGCTCCTAACAATTCCCCCCTCCCACCAAAGCTAAGTTAAATAAGATGGTGTCTTCCTCTAGTACACTAAAGTAAATAGAAATGAACATTTATTAATTATGTGATAATGAAACCATTACTGTTTTCCTCCCACCATTCACTACCTCCTGTTAATGTTACCTAGCATAAGCCTAATGCGAAAAGCGACATTAATCATTTCCTTTTAAGCAGAATGCGACTTGCAAATACTGAAGCACTTGTGGCCTATTCATGCAATTTCTTCATTTCTTCAAAAGCATAAAAGTTATTACAATACTGCGTGATTACGTGTTAATTCAGGCATGCGCAAAGCGGTTTCCCTGTGTTTATGTGGGTGCATGTTAGGGTCACTACGTCTACTTACTGTTAGTACGTTTTATGGGGGTACTCGATTCGAGCAGGTTTCATTTTCGCGAAACCCTGCTCCATCACAGATATCAAAGAAATGAGAAGTTAGACTAAGTGCGCAAGTGCACCATTCATTAAGAGTTCCATTAAGTGAACTCTTAGATATGTTTTAAACATAAAAACACACAGCAGACATTACCGTTCACAATTACAACAGAACTGATCAGACAACCCATCCCAATGTTCACCTTCGCAACACAGTGCTGGCGCCATCTAGTTTGGACACCTAATAACACTACCCAGCCCAACCCAACCCTTTGATCAATGGAAAACCATACACCCTTGCGAAATTATAGAAACAGCTCTCTGACTGCCCGTTCTCAGAATGAGCTGAAGTGCGTTTATTGGGAATTTATACTAAGCAAGGCGCATCTCGGCCCTAGGATGGGAAGACTCTCCTCACAGTTCCTAAGTTCTAAGCCACTGCAAAGTTTTGAACCTTATCTTGATGACATACAACGCAAACTATCAAAAACACTTTTCATGAAGTTTCGTTCTGAGACCCTTCAGATTCACTTGATTACAGCAAAATGGTCCTCTGGTCGTTCAACAGAAGGGGAAACCAACTGCACTTTATGTACTCTGAATGTTGAAGAAAATATTGACCACATTTTATTTTTTGGGTCGGCATATGCCCCTATGAGAACAAAATGGGTCAAACCATTGTGTCTAAGCTTGGGGACTAGGACATTTTCAGAGGCTTTAAGAATTTTAAAAGCAGATACATCACAGTTAATAGCGTTTGGTGTTAGCAGATATCTGTTTGCCGGGAGCCTTGTACGAAGAAAGAAAGGATTGAAATGTTAGTGTTTTCGATTGAATTAAGGCTTTTGTTTTTTATACCAGTTTTAGTTATGTATTTTTTATGCTGCTGAATTGTATATACATTGTTATGAGTTCCTTTATATTTGTTGTTTTTTAATATTGTACTTTTTATGGTTATATTAACTGAAATAAAAGCTGTTTATGAAAAAAAAAGATAGCAACAGCAGTTTTGTACACCTCACTCACCCATACACAAACAAGGCTCACATACTAAACCAACTGGATCACCCACCAGGTACTAGACAGAGTACACATAGACCCGAGACAAATATATCATGACACCCTGACTCTGGTCAGCCCAGAACCACTTTAAAGACACCCTATGGATTGCGGAAAGCTTTATGAGGTATTTTGAGCGCAAAATGGGCTGTAGAAGTATTAATCAAATGACATAACTTCAAGGTGCATCAAGGTTCTCATGAGGCCGGAAAATAGAAGTGTTATTCTTTAACTCTTTAAACCACAGTGCAATCTGGTAGAAAGGGGAGTCATCAAAACATTAGCCACTCAGTTCTAAAGGTAAATAAATATAAACAGTGACTGAAAAAAGAAGTGGAATGCACACTACCATGTAAAATTCCATCATATTATAAGGTATGGCCTTCATATTATGATTTATGGCCTATTTGCTGCAGAACGGCCAGTTCACTTTAGATCAAAATTAGCAAAGGCGTGCCAATATTAAATGCACACATGACCTGATCCAAGGTCTCAAAATGGACACTGAAAATCGTGGAAAACATGCTGTTTTAGTGTCAAAATATACAACCAATTTACCCTTCATAGATGTATACAGTTTAAAATGTAACATTTCAGAACTTAATATACATCACAAACAATAATTCTTATGTATTATGCATATGATGTGTACTTTATGTAAGATGTTTACAGCAAAAACTATTTCAAGATTAATAACTCAAGGTCCAATTTAGATCTTGGTAGGACCGCGACTGAGTGGGCTTTTTTGGCAGTCTTTCCTTCCTCCGCCTTGGCGGTCTGCCCACCCGATTTCGATACTGGCTGGCAATGGGAGAAAAGACCACCGCAGTCCCACCGACTCCGCCAGGACTTTGCTACCCGCCCCTGCAGCGGGATGGGCCTCAACAGGCAGCGACGGGACTCCAACCAGGATTCCTGCCCTCCAGATTTGGATGTGGAATGTTTCAAAGGGAATTCCGGTGGGAATCCCTCCTACTTCAAGTCGGCGGAATGGGACAAAAGGGGATAAAAACTCACATTTTTTCAGGGTACAGCTTGTGATTTTGTCCTCTACTCCTTCGCCCAGGTCCCCCTTACTTGCTGCACCTTGACCGCGATGGACTGGCATACTGCTTTGAAGGACCCAAAGGTAGGTGTTCGTGATGTGTGTGGGTATACATTGCATGGTGTGTATAGTTTGGTGAGGTGCAGTGCAGAATGTAAAAAATATGCTCACTACACAAAACCTACATACACATATGTACACATACACTGCATACATGTGTTTTACGTAAATAAAAAAATGTTACCTGTCTCCCCACCTTCACGGTCTGCCCCTGCCAGTACTCCGCCGCCAGGACACCACCAGCCAAATGGGAACATCCAAATCTGCTCAGAGGGACCCGACCACCAAGACAGTGACAGCGGGCGGTTCACCAGCATAGAAGACCGCCACTGCAGCGGTCTTCTGTGTATCGCGTATACATCTAAATATGGCAGGTGGAAGACCGTCAGCTTGGCAGAGTACTCAGTCCCGCCACCGCGGCAGGAAGGCTGCAAAGATTTAAATCAGGCCCTCAATCCTATTCTAAATCTCACTCTTCTTTGGAAATATCCTTTCAACTGCCCATTTTATAGCTGCAGACTACAATGTGTGATCGGTTTTCCAATGTGTAAAGTGTATGATGTTTCATTTCCCTCAACTAACTGGGTTAATGTTGTTAAATGGACCATTACAATACAAAAATTCATTGATATTTATATGCACGGGCAAATCAAGGACTATGTATGGGTAGCTTTTTATGCAAGAACCAAATTGGCCACATGGCAAGCCAAATGTGTCAAGGAGAACTGTTCAGATGGCCTGCATGAAGGCACAGCTTCTTTTAACCACAGCTGAGTGAAATGTAAGGGGCTGTATGTTTGCGCACCATTACAGATCGCTGTGGTCACTTTGTCAAGACACACAGTAACATACTTTTGCATTAGAGGGGGGTAGTGGGTCCATCTACAATAGTGCTGCAGAACAATGCCCTACCAGGCTGTGGGAGAGAGAGGTCACAGTCTTGATGTGAGATGTAACTTAGGTCCCATACTGCCTTATATACCAATTCACAGATGCTCCTACGTTTTACTCAGGTACCTGTGCTCACCTTGGTAGGAAAGCCTGAGCAGTACGAGAGTCACAAGAGAAAATGTTTCTTTGTTATGTGTAATAGCACAGCCGATAACAGATTGTATTTGTCCATTCCACATCCAAATAAAAAGAGAAACAAATAACCTAAAAATAAAGGTAAATGGGCTAGTGTTTTAAGGGTTATTGTTGTGTATGTATTATTTATGCCATGTACATTTCCGTTTAAGTTTGTGCACGAGCCACAGCAGTTTCCTTGTTTAGTTTTGTAAGTCGAACTGTTCTGTTAATGTTCTGGAGTTCCAGACCTGGCAGAACAGTTGACAAGGGAAGAGCAGACGAGTGGATGTGTTCAGGGAGCTGTGCTGGTGATGTGTTCCTTATTTTGGAATAAACTACTTAAATCTTCATTATCCTGTGGACTCTTACTCAACAATTTTGGCGACGATCTTCAGGAACACCCACGGACCCGTTTTTGGCTACTTTTCATCATTTATGATTTCCGTGCGCAGCACAGACTCCCTACATTTTTTTAATTACTTTTGTATATTACATTTTGCGCAACGTTGAACATCCGACTATTCTTATTGCTGAGACATCGTTTGGTGTACTACTTGAAGTCTGGATTTGTTCGTGCTTGCCAGAACATCTAGTCTGCATCTTTAAAAAAAAAAAGAAAGCAACCATACCTGCTTACTTCGGAACCTTGCTTACTTCAGAACATTGCTACGTCGGATTTGGATTCCTGGTGGCTGGTACATTCCGACCATTCTTTGTGGAACTTTTACTTCAGCTGAGGAATTCGAGGGAACACAAGCTTCTCTTTTCACGGCATTCATTCTACTTGTGCCCTACGCATTCACGCTACGCTCGCAAAGGTCGTCCTGCGGCATGACGTCAGCAAGCCATTGTTCTTTATTATTCCTCCACACGCAGCATTGAGAAAAGTCTGCAGTGTGATTTGGAAGTGCTCGGCAACGGTAGCGGAGTTATCCAGACCTTGCTGTGGCATTGGAAGCTCATTTATTTATTTAATTATGCCGTTTCATTTCTCACAAAAATCCTGATCGTTTTATTGCTGCTGTGAGAAAACGTGTGGAGAACAATCCTTTTATTTGGATTATCAACACCAAGCTTTACCTGCTAAGCTTTTACATGGTACTTTTCTTCTTATCAACAAACAAATTTGTTTTTTTATACGTTACTTTTACAGTTAAAGGCAGTATTTGTGTTTCATTCATTTCGTTACCACAGTATTGACTGTATTTTAGCCAGTTTCACTATGCTCATTTACCCTTAGTTCTTGCATTGCATTTTGTGTTTTTTATTTAATTTAGTGTAATAGTATGACCACCCAAAATTTTTCGCTGCATTCTCCTCTAAGCTTTTGGCCAGCTGGTAACAATCCATGTATGAAATGGGTAGAGTGGAAATCGTATTTTCTGAATTTTATCGATACTATAGATGAAGATGGTAAAATGAAACCTGAAAGGAAAAAAATATATTTTTACATTCTATTGGTCCAGGTGGTCTAAAAGCCTATGAACAAATGACAAAGTCAGTAGGAGGGGGACGCAAATGTTTTTGATATTACTTTGAAAGATTTTGACAATTATTTTGCACCCAAAGTTTGCATTGGCATTGTAAGATTCAAATTCTTTCAAAGGAAGCAAGAACCAGGTGAGTTAGTGGATGAGTATGTTTCTGCTTTGAGGAAATTGGCTAATGATTGCAAATTTGATCATCTTCAAGAACAATTCATTCGTGATCAAGTTGTGATGCACACTGCTGATACTGCTATTCAAGATAGACTGTGGATAAATGGAGATGCTGACCTTAAAGATATTTTAGCTATTGTCAGGAAGGCTGAACTTTCTAGTCGTAGCGCAAAGATACTTAAAGCTGATCCTAGGACTAGCAATGAAGAAATTATTTGCAAGGTCAATAAGTTATACAATAAAAATACTAAGGAATTCTCCAAACCTCTTGATTCGTCTAAAAAAATTATAATACTAAGTCATCTTCGATAACGAAAAAAGATAATTTTAGGTGTTATCGTTGTGACAGTAGCTCACATCTGGCTTCTAGTAGGTTTTGTCCTGCTCTCAAACAAAGGTGTTCTGTTTGCGGTGTTATAGGACATTATGCAAAAGCATGCAGGAGGAAAAGAAATTCTAAAGTCAAATGTGTAGATGAACCTCCGTCTAGTGATGAGGAAGACTTAGTAGAGAAAGTCATGCATTGCAATATTTATGATTCTGATGTGCAAGACATGTTTGTACTAAACATCAAGGATTCTGTAGTTGATTTGAAAAAGAAACCCATATGTTCTATGTCCATTGGAGGTGTTTTAATTGACATGTATGCTGATTCTGGATCTCCTTTTACTATTATTAATGAGGAGGTTTGGAATTCCAAGTTCGTACAGAAAATAGGAAAAAAGCTCAGTGAACCTGATATGAATCCAGAAGGCTATTCTGGAGAAAGAATTGACTTACTTGGTTTTAGGGAACTTGTTTTCAAATTTAAAAATAGAGATTCAATTGGAAAACTCTATGTGGCTAAAAAGGGACCCTCAGTTTTAGGTTGGAGGGATGAAGGTGCTTTACACATTATCTTAAACCCTAATAGCCCCGATCCAGTTATGATAGTTGATGAAAGTGCCACTTTGAGTGATCAAATTCTTAAAAATTTCCACAGGTTTTCAACGGTACTATTGGCAAATTAAAAGGTTTTGAGCATCGTATTGTTCTTAAAAAGATGCTTGTCCCAAGATACACAAGGTCAGAAATATCCCTATTATTGTAAGGGGGAAGTGGAAAATGAATTAAACAAATTGATTAAAGCTGAAATTATAGAACCACTCGAATCATCTGAATGGATTTCTCCAGTAGTTGTTGCCAGACGTAGCAACAGCAAAATCAGACTCTGCATTGATTTGCGCCACTTAAATAATAATATTGTCGTTGACAAATTTCCTCTTCCTAAAATTACTGAAATGCTCGCTTTAGTTAAAGATGCTAAATACTTTTCCACCATTGACTTATCTGCTGCTTATCATCAGATTCCTTTAGCAGAAGAAAGCAAACCATTCACTGCATTCATTACACCTATGGGATACTTTCAATATAAAAGGATGCCTTTTGGACTAGCATCCGCTGCCGCTATATTTCAGAGACTTATGTTTCAGTTGTTTGGAAAGCACCCTATGGTGAAGTGTTTCCAGGACGACATTCTTCTTTTGGAAAAAACGAGTGGAGCATGACAATGTTTTGAAAGATGTGTTAAACACGTTAGAGAGTAAAGGACTTACTGTTGAACATGCTAAATGTAAATTTGCAGTCCGTTCCGTGACATATTTAGGTCATGTCCTGTGCAGTGAAGGAGTCACTACCAAACCCAAGCTTGTAGAAGCTGTCAAGATTGCTCCGCATCCCAACAACAAAGACGAACTCAGATCCTTTTTAGGATTAGTAGAGTTTTATGCTAAGTTTGTGAAAGGTTTTTCTTCCAGAGTTTTCAATATTAGACAACTCCTTAAAAACAAAACTAAATTTGTATGGACTGATGATTGTGAAGCTGAGTTTGTTGATATAAAAACTGCAATCACTAATGCTCCCATACTTAAAAGCTTTGATCCTTCTTTAAATAACGTGATTACAGTGGATGCCAGTAACAAAGGCTTGGGTGGAGTACTTTCACAAATTGGAAATGATGGGAAGGAGTGTATTATTGCAAATGCTTCTCGTGCTTTGTCCCCAACTGAAGAAAAGTTCTCAGTTATTGAGAAAGAAACCTTAGCTTGCGTCTGGGCATTAGAACATTTTAGATCATTTGTCTGGGGTAAAGCATGTGTTATTCGTAGTGATCACAAACCATTAGTTAAACTACTCACTACTGAAGGACTTTACCATGTATCTGCCAGAATTGCAAGATTATCCATGCGCTTACAGAATTTCATCTACTCTGTGATGTATGTTCCTGGCAGAAGTAATGTTTTAGCTGATTTTTTTCACGGATGCCCTTACCCATTCAAGAGTGTAGCAAGGATGAGTGGGAAGATTTTCATATTGCTTTTATTCATGATCAAAGGTGCTGCCACCTTTCAAGAAGAGGTTTGGTCTAAAGAATACTCTACTGATTTGGTACTTCAACACCTCATTACGGTGATTGAACAAGGTTGGCCTCAAAAAGTGCTATTGATGAATCATTAAAGGATTTCTGGGAAGTCAGAAATGAACTGTCTATCAATAATAACATGGTCTTCAGAGGTGAAAGAGTCATTCCTCCCACTGCTTTAAGGAAAGAAGTTATCCAATTGTGTCATGAAGGACATTTAGGAATTGTAAAAACTAAGCAGAGAATTAAAAATGGTTTTGGTGGCCTGGTTTAGATTTGTTTGCTGAGAGATTTGTTAGAGATTGTTTATGGTGTGCTAACGCTGATAAGTCTTTAAAGACTCTTAGACCATATATGTGTGAAGCCATCGTTCCTAAAGAACCCTGGCATACTGTGGCTGTAGATAGCATGGGTCCTATTGGCTCTCCTTCTAAGTTTATAATCTCTATGATTGACTTGTTTTCAAGATGGCCAGTGATCAAAGTGGTAGATAAAATCAATTCTGAAGAAGTTTTGAAATTCATAGACTATACCTTCACTAACGAAGGTTTGCCAGTTCAGATTATCACAGATAATGGTGTGCAATTTTTGTCAAATGTGGCGAAGGATTATTTCAAAAAGATTGGTGTTAGACATAAGACCACTTCTCTTTATAATCCCAGCGGAAATGGAATGGTGGAGAGGTTCAACAGGGTCCTTAAAGCTGCCATTCAGATGGCCTCCAAGAATAATGTAACTTGGGAATTACAAGTTCATAAAGTAGTTTGGACTTACAGAACTACGGTTCATGAAGCATTAAATGCGTCACCTTTTGAAGTCATGAGAGGTAGGAATGCCAGGACTAAGTGTAATCCTGAGTGGCTTATTAACAGTAATGAGTGTAACATTTCCATGAGCAATGTAAGAGAAAGAATTGTAGAAAAACACAAGAAATAGAAGGAAGATTTTGATCTCAAAAAAGGTTCTAGTACTCCCATTATCCATAAGGGGATGTGGGTCAAGGTTAAACTTCCTTGGTTGGTCAAGAAAGGTTCTAGTCAATTTTCTGATCCTTTACAGGTTGTGGATGTGCTACGTAACGCCGTCCGTCTCAGTGATGGGAAAGTGTGGAATCTCAGAAGAATTGCCATCCTTAAGGGAGACTCCAATTTGTTTTCACAAAGTGGTTGTTGTGACAGTTTTAGGAAATTGGCACTGGACTACGAAGATGTTGGTTCCTCAGTAGATCATGAGATGAATGATTTGGTAGGTTCAAGTGTTGATCAACCTTCTACTGATTCTAATGAATCTGCAGGAACTGATGAAGTGGATCACACTGGACCAATTGTGGACGTTCACTCATCTGTTGAAACTGGGAAAATTCATGTAGTGAGGTGTCCAACATTACCAAGGATGTAAGTGGACGCAATAGGAGAGTTAGTTCTAGGCCCAAGTGGCTGTCTGATTTCGAATGTAGTTCATAGTTATTTTTTTTTTGTTTTGTTTTGTTCTTCATTGTTTTAGAGGGGGAGATGTGTTGTGTATGTATTATTTATGCCATGTACATTTCCCTTTAAGTTTGTGCACGAGCCACAGCAGTTTCCTTGTTTAGTTTTGTAAGTCGAACTGTTCTGTTAATGTTCTGGAGTTCCAGACCTGGCAGAACAGTTGACAAGGGAAGAGCAGACGAGCGGATGTGTTCAGGGAGCTGTGCTGGTGGTGTGTTCCTTATTTTGGAATAAACTACTTAAATCTTCATTATCCTGTGGACTCTTACTCAACAGTTATGAATGATAGAAAAACAACACTCAGCTTACGAAATGGGGCAAAAAGAATCCAATGTTAGTTACTAAGGATATTTGAAACCCTCAAAATATAGGGAGCACCTTACATTGAAGACTTAAGGAGGCATAAAGCTCAAGTTAGGCTGCCTAACATGGGCTATCATGCGGTTAGTATTATGTGGGGGAGTTTACCTTCTTAGTTTGAGCCGGGACCGGTGGGTCATGTCAAGAGTATATGTCAATTGAGCTCATGTTGAAGCCAGTTAAAGGTAGTTCGAAGTTACTGTGGCCTACCAGTGCAGGCAGATCGACCTCCAGTAAGCAGAAGCTGGATGTCAAGATTCGATGCATTGTGCGTGGACGTGGGTTCACCCAACTGTCAGTAAGCTCCATTAGCTCAAACGTGTTTAAGTTCTTGCTCAAAGGGATCAATGTGTCTAGCAGTAAGGCATCAAATTGATTGTAGGTTCAGTCATTCAAATCACAATGCAATGCCCATCTAGCTTGAATTGGGGTGCTAGTGAAGTCAACTCTCTTCAGTATTTTTGCTCAAACAGCTAGACCTTCTAGGTCAAAGGTGTGGAGGCATTAAAGTGTTGGGATGTTAATGTCTAGAAGCTGCTACTCAATGTGGGTTTGATAGTTGGTCTCTCGGACCAGCTCCCAGTCTGAGGTGGAAGATGTTACAGGTTCAAAAGTCCAAAAACAAGTCAATTGTATTCCAAAACTACTCGCAGTTGTTCAAGGCTGTTTTGAATAAACATACTCTACTTGTTTTAATCTCAGATCAACAGCTCCCTGTGATTTCCACACCTTCTCAACTCCTGAGCACTCATGCTTCTAGTTCCCCCAGTCAATACAGGTCCAAATATGACCGTTAACAGGTCCTGAAACTGCCTCCCCTGTTCTGGAATAAAGTATTGGATGCAGAGATGTAAGTTGTGGGTGTGACACTGTTCTTCTCATAAGCAAAATGTTTTTTTGCAGCGAACAGCGAGCCTTCCTTCTTCTGAATTGAAGATAGTTAGGATAGATCACCTGGGAAAGTGATTGCTTTTTCAAAGGGGAACTCGATTTTATTTGATAGATGATCCTAACTGATTTCTTTTAAAAAATGTGCACACACCCTCTCAATTTTGCCACCGTGTGTTGCAGTTCCCGCTGGTAAAATTGTGAGCACTGAGTTCTCTTTAAGTTCTCCTTTCCTTCCAGGGTGTTGTGTGCGCTTGTCTCTTTGAATTGTGGCTTAAGATGGCTTTAGTCAGTGAAAGGTGCTACCTGCAATATGCTTAAAGCTTCCGCTTTTATTACTGACTCCAGTATTGAATCCCATGGTAAGTTTATGTCATAATACAAAAGTCCATTAGCTGAGGTGTATATTCTATAGATGGTTTATTTAAGCTTAGTTACAAGGTAAGTTCCAGGTAAGTAGGTAGATGATAACAGATATGATGTAGATAGTGGACAGCCCCACCAGGCGCAGCCTCCCTGCTGCTCAGCCTGCACACTCCAACTGACACTCAGCACATCATCAGGCACCCATGCATTCTATGACATCACCAAGCATTCAGCATTCCACACATCACCAAGCACTCCAGCACTCATCCTGGCTGAACAGTAGGGAAGGTGTAGCTAAGGGAAAGGAATGGCAACAGTTAAGTCACAACACATCCCCTTTGCTTAGGGAAACTATAGGCAAAAATAATGCAAAAGACGGAAACGTGCATATAATCCAAAAGGAAGAAAATAGAGGATATAGTTACATTACCAAATCATTAAATACATTAAATTCACAAATGATTGATGGAACATTCCTAATGTATACATGCATTAAAATCACGAAAAGAATTTACAGAATATTCCCACAACAAACGATAAATCCGAAAGCAATCAACACTGCCTGAATCAACAAATACATTGAGATCTCTCTCATTCCCCTTCCTTAGGGAACATAAATATACAAGCGCACCGAGCCACGAGAGGACTAGATGTAACACACAACCTCCCTGTACCTCTGACCCAACAAAAATCTCAGGAGAACATACTTCCTCCACTACAACTCAACACTCGAGAAGAACCACTCAGCACTGAGGTACACACAACCCCACAACTCTGTACTAGGGTACTCACCACCCTACAACTCTGTACTAGGGTACTAACAACCCTACAACTCTGTAGTAGGGTGCTCACCACCCTACAATTCTGTACAAGGGCACTCACCATCCCACAGCTCTGTACTAGGGCACTCACCCCCCTACAACACTGTACTAGGGCACTCACCACCCTACAATACTGTACTGGGCCACTCACCACCCACCAACTATGTACAAGGGTACTCACCACCCTACAACTCTGTACTAGGGCACTCACAATCCTACAACTCTGTACTAGGGCACTCACCACCCTACAACTCTGTACTAGGGATCTCACCACCCTACAGCCCTGCACTATGGTACTTACAACCCTAAAACTACCAACCAGAACACAAGACCTAACCACAAGCACACCATTATTAAACACGCAAGAATCACACATCAAAGTACAAGACTTTATAATCATTAAGAATCAGGCAAAATAGAGTATACCCCCCCATACACCACCCAAAAGGGTACACAAGGAACATAACCAGAAACTTTTCATGGCACGAAATAAACAAAGCAGCATAGTGACAATAAGAATAACCCAAACATAGTGCAGAAACATCAATTGCTTGAAATAACAAGTATGGAAAACACCAGAAAACTCCCAGTTCACCAGATGAGCTATATCTCATGCAAGAGAAACCGACAACAACAAATAAAACAAAAACAATGACACCATTAGCTTGCTTCATGGTGCTGCAAAAATGTATACAGTTAAATGAAAGCAACCGATTAGCTGCCGCAGTCCTTCACTCATCACACATTGCTGAGGGCTACTGCATAATCTCAAAGCGTTCCAGATTCTAAATCATTTCAATTTCTTGCTTACTGTTCTTGCACCGGCAACCTACAGCTAGTTGCTCCTTCACCCATTCACAAGTCACTCTGAGAACACCGCCGAGACAAACTGGTGCAGAGCTCACATAGGTTTCTCCAAACACAAGCTTCATCATAGTCAACTGTGCTGTGGTAATGGTGATTCCGGCCTGACCTAGCGGGCTAAGAATCTTGCTGGACAAACCGCGGCCTGAAGAGCAGCCACGGGCTTCCCCTTAGACTCCAAAGATGGTGGCACGTAGACATGAAGCGTGCCAGGTGGCTGCAGGTGCGTGTGTTTCCCCAACGACGTTGCACAGCACGCTTGCCCAACCTGGAATTAGGCGTTGTCACTGTTTGCTCACGGAAACCTCCTCATGCCATGGAAACGAGCCGAGACTCTCCCACGCATGTATTTTGAAAGAGGTAAGCCTCGCGCATTCCTGGCAACAGCGTAACGGACTTCTTTATTAAAAATCCATACAATTCCTTAAAACTTCGCTCAGATCTGGTGTTACACTGTAAGGGAAAGCAAAACTCACCACTGTGCCTCTTTCCCTTTTTGATGATCCCCTCTGGCCGCCGGTAACATGGCTCGATTATTAATAAAATTCAGTGCAGGGCTCGACTCTTCTACACCCGAAATGAAGACCGCAAAATCTGGCAGTTTTTATCAGGCAAACACTTGTTGGTAATTTGAAAAGACCCAAATACATCGGGTTACTGGGAATGTCCAGTTGACAGTATTTTAATAAATCCAACCATTCAGATTCTACTCAGTTCCTCAAACACAGAGGCTCCCGTCGTTAATGTCAAGAAGGTCAAATGCCCCGGGCTGCAGGCTGTCCTGGTGATGAGGGACACTGGTGGGACTGACCAGGAGGTTCCTTTTCCTTAACTTCACTTCAGGTTACTTAGTTCCAGTTACTTAGTTCCAGTTTCTTGGTTCCAGTTTCTTGGTTCCAGTTTCTTCATTAGGTTCATATAAAGTCTGTCTTTCTCAACACATAGGTTCTTTTACAAATCGTCGCCAAAATGTTGTAATACAAAAGTCCATTAGCCGAGGTGTATATTCTATAAATGGTTTATTTAAGCTTAGTTACAAGGTAAGTTCCAGGTAAGTAGGTAGATGATAACAGATAAGATATAGATAGCGGACAGTCCCACCAGGAGCAGCCTCCTTGCTGCTCAGCCTGCACATTCCAACTGACACTCAGCACATCGTCAGGCACCCATGCATTTTATGACATCACCAAGCATTCAGCATTCCACACATCACCAAGCACTCCAGCACTCGTCCTGGCTGAGCAGTAGGGAAGGTGTAGCTAAGGAAAAGGAATGGCAACAGTTAAGTCCCAACAGTTTATATAAGAGATCAGAAGGCTGAGGCATACTAGAAAACAGGTCTGTTGCATTTATATCCATTTTTTTCAAATCTCAGTTGTTTCGAAAGCTGTAGTGTGAAAAGCATTTAAAACTCAGAAGCATGCACAATTTTTTAAATCACAGCATAAGATTGTTATCCTTATTCTTGCAGACATAGATGTGGATGGTCCCTTATTTCAGCAGGGTGAGTCAATACTAGCCTTCTTCTCTTCGAGGCCAAGGTATCGAATGTTCTGCTACCAATTCTAAGAACAACAAGCTGCGACTCTCACTATGCTGTCATACTGCCTAGTGTGCCAGTGGAATATAATGTTGCCTACTTTTTTCAAGTCTTAGCAAAATCTATCAAGGATGCTAAGGTGCTAGATGGGGTCCATCACAGATGTCTACTGGATTATGTAAAGATCCCTCCAGATTCAGGAACTGTTGCAACTTCCTGGCCCCGTGATAAGGCAAAACAATAAGCTTTGCTACAAGTAATGTCAAATCACTGATGACTCAGAATGATCTGCGACAGTGGCTACTTCTCTCAAATCTAGAACTATGTGTTCATCTGCCCCTCCCCAATCCTGTACTCGCCTTTATGGGTTACAGTGATCAGGGGTGGGGTGCAACTCCAGGAATCTTCACAGCTCAGGGACAAGGGCTTCCTTTGGAGAGTCTTCATATGTCCAACTGGAGAAAGTTGGCAGCAGGTCTTTGAGCTCTCAGTTGGTTTTCCCCTTTCTTCAAGAACCTGGTTGTTATGGTTTGGACAGCCAACACAGTGGTGAAATCATACGTAAACAGACAATCAGGAACAGGCTTTTTAGCTTTTTAGCTCTTGCCACCTTGGCGTTTTAGATTGCAACTGTGCAAAGACCATCTTCTATCCTTATCAGCCTCCCGTATGAGAGGGCTTCATAACATGGCTGCAGATTACCTGAGCAGGGTGTTTCCTCCATCTCACAACTTCATACTAGCTCATCCCATATTTTTTTAACTCTGTTAGAAGCTCAGAGTTCAAAAATTGGATGTATTCATCAGTACCAACAATGCTTCTTTTCCCTGTTTTATATCCCATTTTACAGAAGCATGGCTGTGGGTGTTGGATGCCCAGACCTCTAACTCATGTTTACACTTTTTCTCCAATTCCTCTGTTCTCTAAACTGTTTGTTTGGCTCTCAGGAAAGGTAGGATATTTATGTACTTATTTAAAGGTGATTTATAAGACACTAAATGCCTCAGAACCACATCAAAGTGCTGAACAGGTTCGCAGCAGGAGCATCTTGAGAGGGAAAGGAGAGGAAGAAGAAATGCAAGGAACCACAACCTAAGGAAGGGAGCATGTAAACAGGATCAGGACATCATTCTAGTGGTCACCTGTTGGCCTTGCATCGGATGGTTTCCTCTTTTGAGGTGCATAGCCCTAGAGTGGATATTTCCTCAGAACCCCTGTCCACTTCAGAGCCCTCTTCTTTCTCAAATATCTTTTCAACAGCTAAATCTGTCAGCATGGAGACAGGGGAGGCAGCCTTTGTTTTTTAGCTCTATTCAGGAATCCCAGAGACCTTCTATACGACGGCCTTATGCTCATTATTGGACAAATTATCTTCCAGGTCTCTAGATCACAGCAGTTGTAGGCACACTTTGCTTTTCCAGTCTCTTCAAAGTGGTATTGATCTTGGTTTAGCCTTGCCTACCCTAAGAGTCCAGTGTAAAGCTATTAAAGCATCAAGACCTCCTTTGGGAGGTTTGTCAGAGATGGAAGGCTTAGATAGTAGCCTACTCGAGGACTTTTCTGTGTTGTCCTCCTCAACTCTTGCTTATCTCTTGGGAGCTTCCCTTGGTTCTTAAGGCTCTACAACTGCCATCACCTCTGCACAAGGATTAAGTGGAATATCTATTAGGACTCCTTACAGGTTTTTATATATAGATTGGTGTTACATCTAGGTCCAGATATTCAACACAGCATGGTTCTTCTTTTTATTTACAGCAAGAAATTACTCCCCATTCCTTTTTTTCCCCTCGATTACTGAGGAGGAGACATTACAATTGTCTGATGTAACATGCATAGTTCAGTTATACCTTACTCGTTGAAAACAGACTCTGTGAATTTCTTTTTGTGAATGTTAGTATTTTCTAGAAAGGATACAAGGCATCTATATTATCGATGTGTAAATGGAAAAAGCCTACGATTTCTTTAGTCTATATTTCACAGGACTTTTCTCTACTGGCTCGATATTTGAATGATACACTTGCGGTATGGCTAACTTCTGGGAAAAGGCGGGGGAGCTGCTATCCTGGACATTTGTCAGGCATCCACATGGGCAATTACCTCTACCTCTGTTACCCGTTATCGCTTGGATATGGGCGATCAAAGATCCTAAAATTTTGGGAACTAAGGGGCTCATTATGATGGCGGGCGAACATCAGTCCGCCCGCCATCATAACGGTGATGGGACCGCCCGCCAGATGTGCGGCGGTCCCATTAGCCCATTAGGATGCGCCCGCCACACTGGTGGTTGCATCCTGGCCTTTCACACAGCGGACGGTGCTGCTGGCTGCAGCACCGTCCGCAATGTGAAAATGCCACGTTGTGCATTTCCATGCACAACGTGGCAGGCACCATGCGGTGCCTGCCACCTTGTGCATGGAAATGTAGGGGGGGTACCATGGGTACCCCCCTAGTGCACCTCCCCCATAGAGGGGGCCCGCAACGGGCCCCAAAGCCAGTCTCCGCCTGTCTTTTTGCTGCGGGATCTCCGCCGCAAAAAGACAGGCGGAAGGGCTCATCATGATCACTACGGCGGTGCCTGCACGGCACCGCCGCAATGATGCCCTGGTTTTGGGTCCCGCAAGGCGGGCGGTAAAGGACCGCCTTGTGGGACCATGGCGGACGGACTTTCCGTCCGCCGCGGAACCAATGTGATTCCCACCGCCATCCTAATTTGGCAGTGGGTGAATCACAATATGATGGCGGGAGGATCGCCACCGCCGACCCGGCGGTGGCGATTCTCCCGCCATCATAATGAGCCCCCTAAGTTTTTGAAAAGTACCTCCAAACTAAACCAATTTTGTAATACTTTCTTTACAACAAAAGCAACATGTGACATTATTTTAGAGAACTGTTTTTTTTTGTCAGAGCTCTCATGTCATGATTCATCTGCTTTTGTGTATTCTCATATTAGGAATGGTTGGGTTGAGGGAAGGGTTGAAGAGGTAATGCTTGAATTACTTACCAGCAATCTAAAATTATCAGTTTCCATTAATCATCTCTGTACAAACTCCAACCCATCACAAATGATCACACATTTGAATGCCTGTACTTGATAATAGCAGGACGTGGGATGGGCATTCAGCATTCCCTCCCTTAAGGCCTCAAACAGAAGGATGGGACACAGGGGGAGGATGCAAGAGAAGAATGGGGAATGGAAGTTTTTTTGGTTTTGGCAAGGGTCATGTGACATCTGGGAGGAGGTGAGATTAAAACATAGTAGTAAGTATTGGAACTAAGAAGGGTTATTGGAGTACTGAAGATTATGGATAAGTAATGCAAGTATGATCTGGTGTTTTCACCCATTAAAAAGAAACCTCAAAGCTCACATTTAGTAGAAAAACAGCAAAGTGATGGATGAATGCTTGAATGAATCTGAGCCACTAGCAATCATTCGGGGCTGAATTGCAGACCATTGTTTTTCACACACTATGCCAGAGACCAGCCATATGCAAATCAGTTTTAGTCCTGCTCCGATAGGAACAGTCCAGCCCAAACTGCTAGGCCAGGTCACCTCTAGATTGGAGCACAAGCAACCACAGACCAGTTTCAGCCTCTATAGGCCTCATCAGTGAGGCACAGGTTTCAGTTCTATTGCAAAGTGAGCAAGGGACCCAAGTCTAGGCAAACCCATCATGATTTTGTTGTTTGTTACAGTACGTTTAGAGCAGCATTATTTTTAAAGAGGGTATTTTGATGCAGTTGTTTTATTCTTTTAGCAACATTCTGAAAAGCGCATCTTCCTAATCACTAGGAAATGGTGTTTATGTAGCAATTCCGAAAAATCCGAACAATCTTGACCAAATGAATGCAAAATTCAGCTTATATAGACAACTTAAGGATCTTTATGAGACTTACTAGCTTTGGACACACAAGCCCGCTACAAGTGCATTGTGAGGCCTGTTACAGACCGCGTCAGGGGAGAGGACTGCAAGCCCCAGACTCCCCGGTCCTGTGTGTCGTCACCGCTGTGCCTGGAGGCGCCTAAATTGCTGCCGTGGGTCCCGCTCTACGGGAAGCCTGCTACAAGTGCATTGTGAGGCCTGTTACGGACCACGGCAGAGGAGAGGGCTGCAAGCCCCAGACTCCCTTGTCCTCTGGGTCGCCACCGCCGCGCCTGGAGGTGCTTAAATTGCTGCTGCGGGTCCCATTCTACAGGAAGCCCGCTACAAGTGCATTGTGAGGTCTGTTACGGACCGCGTCAGGGGAGAGTACTGCAAGCCCCAGACTCCTCGGTCCTGTGTGTCATCACCGCCGCGCCCGGAGGTGCTTAAATTGCAGCCGCAGGTCCCGCGACACGGGATGCATGCAGGCGGTGCCCGGGCCAAGGACAGGCCCGTCCTGTGCCCGTCATTGACCGGAGGAGACTGGACTGGGCCCCCCTCTTATTTCTGGATTCTGGAGGCAGTGAGTGGGTGCACATCTGATAGTAAATCCTCTGACTTTGGGGCCTTCTAGTTTAATGGGAGTGGTACTTTTCTGTTTAAACCTTTAAGCACGGCCTGTAGTTTTGTGGAAATTAGATCCATGAGAATGGGGAAGAGAAAGGCGGAAACCTCCAACAGGACTGAGAAAAGACAGAGAGCGGGCAAAACAATACTGTCTTTTTTAGATCAGGCCGTGGGGGTGCTCTCGGATGAGATCACCAGTGCAGAAATAGAGCTGACAGTTAACCATCATGCTACACTACAAGACAAAGATGTACAAAGTGAGGGAGCTGCTGGTTCTGTTACTGCCATCACTAGCGTACCGCCAATGCCTCCTTCCTCCCCTCAAGCCCCTACATCCAGCCTTTCCAGCACCTGGGTTTAACATTCTAATGTCAGTGTTACCACATACAAGTGCTCTGACAACACTCTAAAAATGGGTGCCCGTTGTAAAACAACCATTTTGGGACAGCCTCATTCTTCTAAACCAACTAGGAAGCCTACAAGCGGCCCTAGAAAGACCCCAGTTACACCTGCACATGACATTACTGCAGCTCGAGGGAAGGCTATAACAGAGAATTTCCTTGTGGAACTTATTAACAATCTGCAGTCTAAGATCTCTTAGTTCTAAATGACTTTGGTACTCGTATAACTGTACTGGAGCAGACAGTGGGCACTTTTAAACGGTCTGTGGATAATCTACACTTGAGTATTAACAGTCGGCTCAATAATCTTTCCTCGAGAATCACCTCTAAAACAGGAGTTAGAACCCCCACAAGCAATACCACTGGTAATCTGGGGGTTGGAGCATCTCCACAGGCTCAGGTTCTATGTAGGACCTCCTTACCCTCACTCTCGAATGCCTGTTCATGTCACCAAATCACCCCATCTCTCAAAAACGGTGACATAACTTGTCGGTCAGCTCCTGTTTCCGCCCAGTTGCCTGGTCAAAGGAATTATACCAACTCAGCATTGGCTGCTCCTAGTATATCTCAAAATGTCCCTTTGGTGGATCACCCTTCTAACATCACCATCCAACTGCCCCCTGCGGTTACCCCATATATTCTTATAATTGTGGATGTACCTCCCCTGAGGAAGGATGCACAGGAAAACTATGCCCAACTCAAGAACAAAGCAGTTCATTGGCTGGCAACAAGGGTGAATGCTCAACAGCCCCCAACCCAGATTTTGGCAGAAGAAATTATAATGGTTCGAAGGGTGGGTTGGTTAGGCCAGTCCCAAAAAAACGTTTCTGGACGACTGCATAATAGTGAACTTTAATAATGCTGCGCGTGCTGGCACTGTCTTACGAGAACTGGGGGAAAAAGGTGCATCAATGGACCGTATCTCTGCTCTTCCTTTGGGTTTTTTCTACCCGCCGCTTAATCCTGAAGTGCCAGACATAAGAGGCTGGCGCCTGATCCAGAAAAAGTCACGTTGCGACCTGGCCAATCCTCCTGCCCAGAATATAACCACTACTCTCCAATTAAGCAATAATTTTTTACCCTTGAGTGAGCTAGAAGAAGACCCTGATTGACTGGTTCCTATTCTTAGTGCTGATAACTTGAGCATGGCACCTAAGGTCTCTAGTCATGGCACCATTAGAGTCCTCAGTTGGAATATCGCTGGGGTCCAGAGCAAGCTCTCAGACGCTGGATGATTGAGCATGTTGAAGTATTTTGACTTTATTTGTTTGCAGGAAACGTGGGACATAAAAGTATGCTTACATTTAGACAGTTTCACCTCATATTCAGTTCCAGCAACACGTTCTGCTAGTGGACATGCCAGTGGCGGCCTCACCATCTTTATAAAATTAGATCATAATTGTAAAGTAGAGGTTCTGAAGTCTAATTTGAAGACCGTTTTGGGGACTTTTTTATTATTTTTTAATAACTGTAGATTGCTTCTTATTAATTTTTATAATGCAGTTACGCTGAAGAATGAATTCGATGCTGTTACTAGTCTTAAAGTATTTATTGATGACTTTCATCAATCAGAGCCCCCATTTAATGTGATCATGCTAGCCGGGGACTTTAATTTGCATCCTTGTTATTCATGCCCAAAGTACAGAGATCCAGATTCTGAGCATCCATCTGTTAACCAGGTGCATTTTCAACATACCCGCCAAGGTGATATTGCTATTAGTCTAATCTTCAAGTTTAATTTAATGAACTTAATGGTCCTTGTTAGAACTGGGGGTCTCTAGTTGGCAGAGGTAGGTACCTTTGTCCAAATAGGGACCCTTGCTTCTAGTCAGGGTAAGGGGGATACACTATTAAAATAACCCCTGCTCACCCCCTTGGTAGCTTGGCACGAGCAGACAGGCTTATCTCAGAGGCAGTGTGTTAAGCATTTGTGAACACATACAGTAATACAGTGAAAACACTACAGATGGACACCACACAGGTTTTATAAAAATAAGTATTCTTTATATAGACTTAACACAAGACCACAAACGACAAAAATCCACAATACTGTACTCAAAATAGACTTAAAGATGGTAGAAGTAACTTAGTTCAAGTTGATGATAAATGCGACACGTTTCTCACAAAAGTACCTTGGATGCGTAACGCAAAACAAACAAAGGGTCCGCAGGGAGGACGATGCGGCGAGAAGGCGCCTTGATGGGGTGCGACGATCCGGTGCGATGCAATGAGAGTGCGCCCTTGATGCGATGCGACGATGTGAAGATGATGCATGCACGCCCGACGGCCGTGCGGCGAACTCTGTACCTTTAGAGCCGCGACAGGCCCTGCGACACGCCTCTCCGGTGATGCGACGGCAGGCAGCTGCGACGGCGACACGCTTCTCCGGTGATGCGACGGCGACCCTTGCGGTGGCGACACGCTTCTCCGGTGATGCGACGGCAGGCAGCGGCGACGAAGACACGCTTCTCCGGTGATGCGACGGCAGGCAGCTGCGACGAAGACACGCTTCTCTGGTGATGCGGCGGCGGCCTCTGCGGCGTCAACACGCTTCTCCGGCGATGCGACGGCAACAGCTGTGACAGCGACATGCTTCTTCTCGTTGAGTCGCGCTTTCAGCTCC
This sequence comes from Calotriton arnoldi, assembly GCA_963921515.1. NCBI lineage: Eukaryota > Metazoa > Chordata > Amphibia > Caudata > Salamandridae > Calotriton > Calotriton arnoldi. Next base: position 217,674 of record CAWUFW010015304.1, on the reverse strand, counting down.
CAGCGACACGCAGGCTTCTGCAGACAGAATCCCCAGCAAGGGAATTCAGGAGGGAGCTGGTGGTGAAGTCTTGTAGCCCTGAGACTTCAGCAGGAGGCAAGCTCTAGTTCAAGCCCTTGGAGAAATATTCTGCAAGATGATGAAAGTTCTTTGAAAGTTCCTTCTCCTTTCCTTGGCAATGAAGACCACTGCAGGCCAACCCAGCAAACAGCACACTGGCAGAGGGGCAGTCCAAACTCCTGCAGCTTCCTTGGTTCTTCTCCTTGGCAAAGGTTTGTCTTGTTGTTCCAGAAGTGATCTAAAGTCTTGGGGTCAGGGCCCCAATATTTATACTAGCAAATCCTTTGTCGTCTGAAGGCAGAGGGTCCTGTACCTAGTCCAAACCAGTTCTGGGTGCGTTCTGTCAGTGCACACCTTCTTCCTTTGTTAGTGTGGGCCAGGGACATCAGACACACCACAGGAGGTGGAGCCAGCATTGTGGAAGGCAGGCACAGCCCTATTCAGGCCCAGGTGCTACTCCTCCCACCACTCCTCATGCAGATAGGTCTATTCAGCCTAGTGCTGACTCACCCTGTCTCCTGGAGCCCCCCAGACCCTGACACTCACAAAACCAGACCTACAATACACAAGCTAGCAGAGGCAGGCTGGATGGTTAGGCAAGAAAATACTTACTTTCTAAAAGTGGTATTTTCAAACACAGAATGTTAAAACCAACTTCACTAAAAGATGTATTTTATCATTCTGAGTTCAGGCATACTAAACTCGAATTTCTACCATGTTCCCTGGGTCAGTTAGGATTATAAGATGTTATAATCAAACTGCCCATTCTGGCCTATGGGGACAGGTAGCCTTGCAATAGTGAAAAACGAAATTGGCTGTAATTCACTATCAGGACATGCTACACACACCAGGGCATGTCCTACCTTTAACGTACAATGCACCCTGCCCTTGGGCCTACCTTAGGGGTGACTGATATGTAGAAAAGGGAAGGTTTAGGGACTGGCAAGTGGGTGCCCTGGCCAAGTCGACATGGCAGTCACAGACTGCACACAGGCTCTGCAATGGCAGGCCTGAGACACACTTTACAAGCTGCTTCTGTGGGTGGCACAATCATTGCTGCAAGCCCACTAGCAGTATTTGATTTACAGGCCCTGGGCACACAGGGTGCACTATACTAGGGTCTGATAAGTAAATCAAATAATCCAATCATGGAGTCACTAATCAATACATCAATTTAACATAGGGAGCACTTGCACTGTGGCACTGAATAGCAGTGGCACAGTGCCCAAAGCATCTAAACCAGCAACACATATAAAAAACAGAGGAGGCAATCAGTAAAAAATGGAAGGGAGACTCACGCCAATGGTACCAGGTCTAACACGTGTCCCCTCCAGCTGAAATGTGGGGAGAACTACCCAACCCCTTGGGAGTTCTCTTCACTAAGGCGGAAAAATCTGGACAGACCATCAGCATTGGCGTGTTCTGTACTCAGGGCGGTGTTCCACCGTGAAGTCCATCCCCTGTAGGGAAATGGACCACCTCAACAACTTTGGGTTCTCACCCCTCATCTGCATTAACCATCTGAGGGGCCTGTGGTCTGTCTGAACCCGGAAGTGAGTCCCAAACAGGTATGGTCTCAACTTCTTCAGTGCCCAGACCACAGCAAATGCCTCACGCTCAATTGCACTCCACCTCTGTTCCCGTGGAAGTAACCTCCTACTGATGAAGGCTACAGGTTGGTCTAGGCCCTCCTCATTAATCTGTGATAGAACAGCCCCCACACCATGCTCTGAAGCGTCTGTTTGGACAATGAATTCCTTTGAGAAGTTGGGCGCCTGAAGCACGGGTGCTGTGCACATGGCAGTCTTCAGGGCGTCAAAAACCTTCTGACAGGTGTCAGTCCAGTTCACTTTCGTGGGCTGCTTCCTGGAAGTCAGCTCAGTCAAGGGTGCAACAATGTTGCCATACCCCTTGACAAACCTCCTGTAGTACCCCGTGAGTCCTAAAAAGGCCCTCACCTGTGTCTGGGTCTTGGGGGGTTCCCATGCCAGGATGGTATCAATCTTGGGTTGTAGGGGCGCCACCTGGCCGTTCCCTACCTGGTGCCCCAAGTACACCACCAAACCCTGCCCGATCTGGCACTTACTTGCCTTGATCGTGAGGCCTGCCTTTTGCAGTGCCATCAACACTTCCCAGAGGTGGCGCAGATGTTCTTCCCAACTGGCGCTGAACACTGCAATGTCGTCCAGGTAGGCGGCACTGAAATCCTCCAGTCCAGCCAACACCTGGTTGACCAACCTCTGAAAGGTGGCAGGGGCATTCTTCATCCCAAAGGGCATTACCCGGAATTGGTAGTGCCCATCTGGTGTGGAGAATGCTGACCTCTCTTTGGCACCATCAGTCAAGGCAATCTGCCAGTACCCAGACGTTAAATCAAACGTGCTGAGATACCGGGCAGCCCCCAACCGATCAATGAGCTCATCAGCTCTGGGGATGGGGTGCGCGTCAGTCCTGGTGACTGAATTGAGTCCTCGGTAGTCCACACAGAACCGGAGTTCGGGTGTGGCTCCAGGCGTGGCAGCTTTTGGGACCAAGACCACTGGGCTGGCCCAAGGGCTGTGAGAGGACGCAATCACCCCTAAGGCAAACATCTTGGAGACCTCCTCCTTGATGTGAGCTCTGACCCTGTCAGTCACTCTGTAAGCCTTGTGCTTCACAGGAGGACTGTCCCCAGTATCCACATCATGGATGCACCACTCAGTGACCCAAGGAACCAGGGAGAACAAATAAGAGAATTGTACCAAAAATTGGCGACAATCTTGCTGCTGTTCAGGGGTCAGTGTGGCAGAGAGGTTGACACCATCCACTGACCCATCTTGCTCTGTTGCAGACAGGAGGTCAGGAAGAGGCTCGGTCTCCTCCTCCATTCCATCATCTGTCGCTAGGAGCATGCCCACTTCGGACCTTTCTAAGTGGGGCTTCAGGCGGTTAACATGCAGGACCCGCAAAGGGTTCCTAGGAGACCGCAAGTTCACCAGGTAGGTGACATCACTCTTGCGCTCCACCACCTCAAATGGTCCGGTCCACCTGTCCTGGAGCGCACAGGGCTCTACAGGGGCCATGACCCAAACTTTCTGCCCAGGTTGAAGCTCAATCAGAGTGGCATTCTGATCGTACCACCGCTTCATTTCCTCCTGGCTGGCTTCCAGATTCGCCTCAGTGAGTTGTCTGAATCGCCTAGTCTGGTTCCTGACCGCCAGCATGTAACTGTATACATCCTGGGGAGGTTTCCTGGGAGATTGCTCCCAGCCTTCCTTGACCAGACTCAAAGGTCCTCTTACCGGGTGACCATACAGCAGTTCAAAGGGACTGAACCCTAAGGCTCCTCCCTCAGCCCAACGCTGTTCAACATCTACATGGCACCCCTCGCCCACGTCGCCCGACAGCACAACCTCAACATCATCTCCTACGCCGACGACACCCAGCTGATCCTCTCCCTCACCAAAGACCCTCACACCGCCAAAGCCCACCTCCACGAAGGAATGAAGGCCGTCGCCGAATGGATGAGGACCAGCCGCCTGAAGCTGAACTCGGACAAGACGGATGTCCTCATCCTTGGTTCCAACCCTTCAGCCTGGGACGACTCCTGGTGGCCAACATCACTGGGAACAGCCCCGCCACCCACCGACCACGTACGCAACCTAGGGGTCATCCTCGACCCCACCCTCTCCATGACTAAGCAGGTCAACGCCGTTTCCTCATCCTGCTTCAACATCCTCCGAATGCTCCGCAGGATCTTCAAGTGGATCCCCACCGAAACAAGAAAAACAGTCACCCAGGCCCTCGTCACCAGGAGGCTGGACTACGGAAACGCCCTCTACGCAGGAACGACGGCTAAGCTCCTGAGACCGCTGCAACGCATCCAGAACGCCTCTGCACGTCTTATCCTCGACATCCCCCGACGCAGCCACATCACACCCCACCTGAGAGACCTGCACTGGCTCCCTGTCAACAAGAGGATAACCTTCAAGCTCCTCACCCACGCACACAAAGCACTCCACAACTCCGGACCAGCCTACCTCAACAGACGACTCAGCTTCTACACCCCCACCCGCCAGCTCCGCTCGACCAGCCTCGCCCTCGCCACAGTCCCCCGCATCCGGAAAACGACCGCCGGCGGCAGATCCTTCTCCCACCTCGCCGCCAAGACCTGGAACACCCTCCCCACCAACCTCCGACAGACCCAAGACCTACTGGCCTTCAGAAGACTCCTCAAGACCTGGCTCTTCGATCAGTAGCAGCACCACCCCCCTCTTCCCCCAGCGCCTTGAGACCCTCGCGGGTATGTAGTGCGCTTTATAAGTGACATGATTGATTGATTGAAGGACTTCTGTGGCACCTCACGGTAAGCAAAAAGCAGGCATGGCAAGAGGACGTCCCACTTACGCCTCATAGGTTCCTCAAGACCCATGATCATGCCTTTAAGGGTCCGGTTGTATCTCTCAACCAGCCCATTACCTTGGGGGTTGTAAGGAGTGGTGAACTTATAGGTAACACCGCACTCTTGCCACAGGGACTTCATATAGTTAGATATGAAGTTTGTAGCGCGGTCTGACACCGCCTCTCTGGGGAACCCCACACGGGAGAAAATCCCCATCAGTGCACATCCCACCACGGGGGCCGTCACTGTCCTGAGCGGGATGGCTTCCGGGTACCGGCTAGCATGGTCCACCAAAACCAGGATAAACCTGTTGCCCATGGCTGTCTTGGGGTCCAGTGGCCCCACAATGTCAATGCCCACCCGTTCAAAGGGGGTACTGACTACAGGGAAAGGTTGGAGAGGAGCCTTGTGCTTCCTTCCACTTTTCCCACTTGCCTGGCAAGTTTGACAAGTCCTACAATGAGTGTCTGAACTCTTCCGCATCTGGGGCCAGTAAAAGTGGGCGACAAGCCTTTCAAAGGTCTTGTTCTGCCCCAGATGTCCAGCTAAAGGCATATCATGAGCCAACCCCAGTAGGAAGGCTCTGAAGCGCTGGGGTACCACCAGCACACGGGCTAACCCAGGCTCAGCAACCTTAGCTTGCTATACAGGAGGTCGTTCTCCCAGTAGATCCAATGTGATCCAGTCTGATCACCTGCTGCCTGGTTTGTGGCCTGTTGCCGCAAACCCACAAGAGAAGGGCACTTCTTCTGCTCCTCACAAAATACCTCCCTGGAGGGGCCTCCTTCCTGCTGCCAATGGGTCAGCTCAGGCAGGTCCCCCAGTTCGGCCACTTGTTCCCCTGTAGGTTCCAGGGCATCCCCCTCAAGGTCTGCCTCCTCCTGGACCGTGGGAACTATGGGGGCCGGTTTCCCATGCCCCCTACCTCTTCTCTTTAAGGCAGGGGTCTGGGCCATATTTTCAGGCTCCAGAACCTCTTCAACACCCTTACTGGCTGCCATAGAACGAGTGGTCACACACGCCCACTCAGGCAGACCCAACATCTCCAAATGAGACCTTCTCTCCTCCTTAGCCCAAGGGGAGCTCTCTAAATCATTGCCCAACAGACAATCAACAGGCATGGCTGGCCTCACAGCTACTTGAAGAGTACCTGAGACCCCCCCACTCAAAGGGAACTTGAGCCACCTCACACTGGCTCTGCGAGTTGTCCGCGGCAACTACAGGGAAGAATGCATGGGGGATAACCTGCTCTCTGGACACCAGCCGGCAATTGACAGCTGTCACACTAGCCCCAGTGTCTCTGAGAGCTTCCACCCTATGGCCATTGATGGTCACCCACTGCCTGTACTTCTTAGTGTTATCAGGCAGCTGGGTCTCAGGGACCATCTCAAAGTCTCCTAGCGAGACAAGGGACTTTTCTGCGGGACCCCACCCACCTTGGGCACCCATCTCCTCCCCCCAGGGCTACTCTCGCCATCTGACGGGGTGGTGCACGTGGTGGTGCTTTGGAATCCCTCATGGGACATGGTGCATCATACCAACGGTGGCCCCCTTGACCACACATAAAGCACTTAGAGGGGCCCCTGTGAACAGGTTTACCTGTCGGGGCCTCTGGCTTTTTCTCAGGGGGAGGCTGGGAACCCTTCCCTTGGTTCCCTTGGGAATTACTTTGGGGCCCTTTCTGGAACTCCCTCTGTTTACCCTTGTCCCCCCCACTCTTCTGATGGGGACCCTGCCCACCTTTGGCGAAGTCTCACACGTGACCCTTGGGGACCCGGGTGCTGACCCAGCGGTCGCCTCCTCAGCAAGCTTCCTAGGGTTAGTTAACTTGCTATCAATAAGGTGCTGGCGTAGCTCTGGAAAACAATTAGCAGACAAGTGCTTCCATGCAAACAAATCATAGAGCGCTTCAAAAGTATCCACTTTGCTACCCTTCACCCAACCATCCATAGCTCTGCAAAAGAAAGACTGATACTCCACCCAGGTAGTTGCCTCCAGCTACTGACAATTCCTGAACCTCTGTCTATAGAGTTCTGGGGTCAAACCATACCTTGTCATCAGGGCTTCCTTCATGTGGACATAAGACATCATATTCTCACTGGGTAGGTCTAACAATGTATCCCTCCCATCACTCAAAAAGCGGCCCCACAACCCCGCTCCCCAATCCTTCTCAGGGACCCGGTGGGCCAACATTGCTATCTCATAGGCTGCAAACCACTGCCCAATATCTTCCTGTCTGTGGAATTCCTTTATGACATCCTAGGGGATATGGACTCTGCTTTCTGCAGGCACAGATGGTGCGCTGCCACCAGAGGGATTGATTTCTAAGCCTTTTGCTTTCCCTCAACATTCTCTCATGTTCCAACCTCATTCTCTCGCTCTCCAAGGACAACCTGCTATTCTCTAGGTCCCTCTGACCCTCCATTTTGAGCCTGGCCATCTCCAGCTTGTGCACCTTGTCTCTTTCCCTGTCTTCCAGCTCTCCTGGGGACGGGCCTTTGGAAGAGACGCTACTGCCAGGTGGGGACGGTACCCCTGCCCTGGCTGGAACCAATGGTATATTCAGCTGCCCTTCTGCATCCCCAACTGGCTCCACCACCAGTTCAGGGGTATTTCTTGCTTCCACCCAGGCCCTCAGCGCCTTTTGGTATTCCTCCTTTTTGGCAACGCCTGGGGTAGCAACTTTAAATTTTTTGCAAAAGCGCTTTAGCTGTTTCACATTGTGGGTTTCCAACCTCTCTTCCTCAAAATCTAGATCCATAGATGCAACAGATGCTGGTCGGCTCATGGTAGTAAGAATTGGCAGTTCCCAGAAAAAAATAACAGTCCAAGGAGAAAAAACAATTCTACCAAAAAAGCATGTGGTTGCGTTTGGTCTGCACTCACTAGTAGTGTACACCAATTACTGTATATAAGTCACAAATGCAAGTCCAGAATCCTCACCGCTGACCACCAATGTTAGAACTGGGGGTCTCTAGTTGGCATAGGTAGGTACCTTTGTCCAAATAGGGACCCTTGCTTCTAGTCAGGGTAAGGGTTTATACACTACTAAAATAACCCCTGCCCACCCCCTTGGTAGCTTGGCACGAGCAGACAGGCTTATCTCAGAGGCAGTGTGTTAAGCATTTGTGAACACATGCAGTAATATAGTGAAAACACTACAGATGGACATCACACAGGTTTTATAAAAATAAGTATTCTTTATATAGACTTAACACAAGACCACAAACGACAAAAATCCACAATACTGTACTCAAAATAGACTTAAAGATGGTAGAAGTAACTTAGTTCAAGTTGATGATAAATGCGACACGCTTCTCACAAAAGTACCTTGGATGCGTAACGCAAATCAAACAAAGGGTCCGCAGGGAGGACGATGCGGCGCGCAGGCGCCTCGATGCGGTGCGATGATCCGGTGCGATGCGATGACAGTGCGCCCTTGATGTGATACGACGATGTGAAGATGATGCGTGCATGCCTGACGGCCGTGCGGCGAACTCTGTACCTTTGGAGCCGCGACAGGCCCTGCGACACGCCTCTCCGGTGATGCGACGGCAGGCAGCTGCGACGGCGACACGCTTCTCTGGTGATGCGACGGCGACCCTTGCGGTGGCGACACGCTTCTCCGGTGATGCGACGGCAGGGAGCGGCGACCTCAGACACGCTTCTCCGGTGATGCGGCGGCAGGCAGCTGCGACGAAGACACGCCTCTCTGGTGATGCGGCGGCGGCCTCTGCGGCGGCAACACGCTTCTCCGGCGATGCGACGGCAACAGCTGCGACAGCGACACGCTTCTTCTCGTTGAGTCGCGCTTCCAGCTCCCAGCGACACGCAGGCTTCTGCAGACAGAAACAGCAAGGGAATTCAGGAGGGAGCTGGTGGTGAAGTCTTGTAGCCCTTGGATAAATATTCTGCAAGATGATGAAAGTTCTTTGAAAGTTCTCCTTTCCTTGGCAATGAAGACCACTGCAGGCCAACCCAGCAAACAGCACACTGGCAGAGGGGCAGTCCAAACTCCTGCAGCTTCCTTGGTTCTTCTCCTTGGCAAAGGTTTGTCTTGTTGTTCCAGAAGTGATCTAAAGTCTTGGGGTCAGGGCCCCAATAATTTATACTAGCAAATTATTTGTCCTCTGAAGGCAGAGGGTCCTGTACCTAGTCCAAACCAGGTCTGGGTGCATTCTGCCAGTGCACACCTTCTTCCTGTCAGTGTGGGCCAGGGACATCAGACACACCACAGGAGGTGGAGCCAGCATTGTGGAAGGCAGGCACAGCCCTATTCAGGCCCAGGTGCTACTCCTCCCACCACTCCTCATGCAGATAGGTCTATTCAGCCTAGTGCTGACTCACCCTGTCTCCTGGAGCCCCCCAGCCCCTGTCACTCACAAAACCAGACATACAATACACAAGCTAGCAGAGGCAGGCTGGATGGTTAGGCAAGAAAATACCTACTTTCTAAAAGTGGTATTTTCAAGCACAGAATGTTAAAACCAACTTCACTAAAAGATGTATTTTATCATTCTGAGTTCATGCATACTAAACTCGAATTTCTACCATGTTCCCTGGGTCAGTTAGGATTATAAGATGTTATAATTAGGGCTCCCGGTTTTATGGTATTTATTTTTTTAGCATTTCAGTCTGTATTTATCCATATTTATTTTTTGCCCACTTTTTCTGTATTTATCCATATTTATTTTGTGTTTTGGGACAAATGAAGTTGTAAAACTACATTTCCATATTTATATAATTGATAGACTCCCACTCATTCTTTGATGTATGTCTGTTTTAGCTATTTAAGATGCCAAATATTAAATAACAAAACATCCACTGGTAAATATTAGCATTATACCACAAATGTATATTGACAAATGGCATTATTTAATGAAATTGCACCCTGTTTTTTAAATTTCCCATGCTGTCCATCTGCTCAGCTGATGGCCTATAATTCATGAAAGACTGCATAGAGTCACTTAAAAGAAACCAACTTTTCTGTATTTATCCACTTTAAAAAATAAATGCAGACAGAAAACACATTGTTTTCTGTCTGTATTTATCTGTAAATATCCGTAAAAACGGAAAACCGGGAGCCTTAGTTATAATCAAACTGCCCATTCTGGCCTATGGGGACAGGTAGCCTTGCAATAGTGAAAAACGAAATTGGCTGTAATTCACTATCAGGACATGCTACACACACCAGGGCATGTCCTACCTTTTACATACAATGCACCCTGCCCTTGGGCCTACCTTAGGGGTGACTGATATGTAGAAAAGGGAAGGTTTAGGGACTGGCAAGTGGGTGCCCTGGCCAAGTCGACATGGCAGTCACAGACTGCACACAGGCTCTGCAATGGCAGGCCTGAGACACACCTTACAAGCTGCTTCTGTGGGTGGCACAATCAGTGCTGCAAACCCACTAGCAGTATTTGATTTACAGGCCCTGGGCACACAGGGTGCACTATACTAGGGTCTGACAAGTAAATCAAATAATCCAATCATGGAGTCACTAATCAATACATCAATTTAACATAGGGAGCACTTGCACTGTGGCACTGAATAGCAGTGGCACAGTGCCCAACGCATCTAAACCAGCAAAACATATCAAAAACAGAGGAGGCAATCAGTAAAAAATGGAAGGGAGACTCACGCCAATGGTACCAGGTCTAACAGTCCTTAATCAGGAGAGTTTGAACAAGAGGATACCAACATTTAAGGGGGGCATAGTTCTGTTATTGATTACATTTTTGTTTCTTGTTGTTTCTTTTCTGCACTCTTAGAATTCAAGGCATTAAGATATAACCTGAGTGATCATAACCCCCTAACAGCCATATTTTATTGGGACAAAAAACTGACGAGAGTGGCACCTTTATATAATGAGCCTATCACCTTGACTGACCAGGGACGAAGGGTGATGTGGGCTTCTATTGTTCCCTCAGTTTTTTGTTCAAAATTTGGTCTCCACATGTCAAGCGGATTTTTATTCCTGTCTGTCTGAAGAAGATTCGGCTCAGGGTATTTTGAAGTCCTTTTCTAGCATTAGCAGGGTTTTTAAAACCGCGCTTTGTAGAGCTGGTTCATCCCCTGTGACACATGAAGTAAGATGGTTTGACGGGCGGTGTTCTAAAGCCCATAAGGATCTTTGGAACCTTCTGCACGTGATCCCCTGTGTCAAGAGAAGGCAAAAATTGCCAGGGCTGTTACAGAACGGCCTGTAAGGATCGTAAAGCCCAGTTTAAAGAGGAGGCTTGGGGCAAGTTATTAACCGCAAGTCTGCAGAGAGATAGCTCTGCTTTCTGGAGAGTTGTTAACTGTCCTTTCTTTTAGCAATGATTACCTCTCTATTCAGGCCTGTACTATTTCCCCACAGGCCTTGGTTGATCACTTTAAGGCCATCTACAGTTCAGAAGACGAGCACGGGGCATTGAGGGATATGAGGTATGATCAGCAAATTGTTTTTCATTTTTTTGAGGTTAAAGCAGCCATTTCTCAATTACCATCAAATAAAGCATCAGGGCCAGATGTGGTCCCAGGGGATCTTTTTAAAACTTGTATAGAATTGTGGGCCCCTTTGCTTACGTTATTTTTAAACTCAGCAGTCACCGGACCTCTCCCATTAACTTGGTCTCAACCAATAATAGTCCCTGTTTTTAAAAAGGGCAACAGGTCAGACCCCGCCAGTTTTAGGCCCATCTCCCTGGTTGATTCAGAGGTTAAAATCATTGGTCGGATTCTATTAAACCTTCTCTCGGACTGGGCAGAGGAAAGAGGCTTTTTATCCAACCTACAGTGTTGGTTCCGGCCCAGTCGGGGTACTATTGAACAGAATCTGAATCTTTACCTGTTAATTTGTAAATATACTAAGGTTAAGAAGGGGGCAATTCATCTGGCCTTCATGGACTTAAGCTCTGCCTTTGACAGAGTTAATCGTTCAAAACTATGGTCCATGATGGCCCAGATGGGTGTTGACCATGCTTTAATTAATTTTCTGTATGATCTGCACAAATATCTCTCAGCCAGTGTTAGGTTTGGCCCTAACGGGGAATGTACTGAGCACTTTAAGCTGCGACGTGGGGTGTGGCAAGGCTGTATTTTAGCACCGGTGTTAGAACGGGGAGGGTTCAAATCCCCACCCGTTGCTACCCAAGGTTAGAATCGGGGGTCCCCAGTTGGCTGAGGTAGGTACCTTAGTCCAAATAGGGACCCTTGCTTCTAAGTCAGGGAAAGGAAGGACACCTTCTCAGATAGCCCCTGCTCACCCGCTCGGTAGCTTGGCACGAGCAGCGAGGCTTATCTCCAAGGCAATGTGTAAAGTATTTGCAATCCCGCTCTCAGTAACCCAATGATGACACCACAAATGGACTCCACACGAGTTTCATAAAAAACAAGTATATGTTTCTATAAAAAGATATACGATGAGACCACACGATAAAAATCCAACATATGCGTATTTGTAATATTTCACCTGGCCGGTTATTAGGCCAGCAAGCCCTTGTAGGTTCTTGCACTATTAATGAGCAATTCTCAATGATCCAAATGCAGTCCTAATGCAATGCTATGCAGTTCATAATGCAAGAATCAAGCACTTCGTAATGTAAAAATAATGCAGTTCGTTATGCCAAAATAATGCGATGCGTAATGCAACAATCAGGCAGTTCGTAATGCAAAAATAATGCAATGCGTAATGCAACAATCAGGCAGTTTGTAATGCAAAAATAAGGCAATGCGTAATGCAACAATCAGGCAGTTCGTAATGCAAAAATAATGCAATGCGTAATGCAACAATCAGGCAGTTCGTAATGCCAACAACAATGCAATGCGTAATGCAACAATCAGGCAGTTCGTAATGCAAAAATAATGTACAGCATAATGCAACAATCAGGCAGTTCGTAATGCCAAAATAATTTACTGCGTAATGCAACAATCAGGCAGTTTGTAATGCCAACAATAATGTACTCCAGCACCGTTCACGGTGCTCTGGACGGACTCTATGCCACTCGTACTGACTCGCGGTAAGCTACTGCCAAAATATGCTCCCAACACTGGTCTGGTGTAAACAAAGTGCAGCTCCACACTCCGGCCCCGGTACTGCCACTCCTCGGCAAGTACGGGCCGCGATTCTAACTTGAGCGGGGGCTCGCGCTGCAAGGATGGGAAAGGCCGAGAGCGTTTCTCTCTGAGACCGCACCCCGCCCCAGGCGGCGACACACGCACACTCGCTGAGCGTTACCTGGGGGGTGCGATCTCGCTCTCCTCGCGGCTTGGGCCTCCGGGGCGACTTCGTTGATCTCGGACAGTGGACGTGATGGTTCGAGGTCTCTCCTTGGCAAAGGCAGGCTCGGGCCGGCGGCACCGCTCCTCTGGGGTTGCCGGTCCGAACCGATGGCAAAGTCGAAGGTCTCAGGCTGCAACAGGGCACAAGCACACAGAGTCGCTGAGACTCACTTGAGCTTCGGGTGTACACGATCACAGGGCAATCCTCACGAAGGTCTCAGGCTGCACGAAGCACACAGCGTCGCTGAGACTCACTTGAGCTTCGTGTGTACACGGTCACAGGACAATCCTCACGAAGGTCTCAGGCTGCACGAAGCACACGCACACAGCGTCGCTGAGACTCACTTGGACTCCAGGTGCCCACGATCACAGGGCAATCTTCACGAAGGTCTCAGGCTGCACGAAGCACACGCACACAGCGTCGCTGAGACTCACTTTGACTCCAGGTGCCCACGATCACAGGGCAATCTTCACGAAGGTCTCAGGCTGCACGAAGCACACGCGCACAGCGTCGCTGAGACTCACTTGAGCTTCGGGTGTACACGATCACAGGGCAATCCTCTCGAAGGTCTCAGGCTGCATGAAGCACACGCACACAGCGTCGCTGAGACTCACTTGAGTTCCTGGTGCACACGATCACAGGACAATCCTCATGAAGGTCTCAGGCTGTACAAAGCACATGCACACAGTGTCGCTGAGACTCACTTGGATTCCGGGTGCACACGATCACGGGGCAGTTCTTACGAAGGTCTCAGGCTGCACGAAGCACACGCACACAGCGTCGCTGAGACTCACTTGAGCTTCGGGTGTACACGATCACAGGGCAATCCTCACGAAGGTCTCAGGCTTCATGAAGCACACGCACACAGCGTCGCTGAGACTCACTTGAGCTTTGGGTGTACACGATCACAGGGCAATCCTCACGAAGGTCTCAGGCTGCATGAAGCACACGCACACAGCGTCGCTGAGACTCACTTGAGCTTCGGGTGTACACGATCACAGGGCAATCCTCTCGAAGGTCTCAGGCTGCATGAAGCACACGCACACAGCGTCGCTGAGACTCACTTGAGTTCCGGGTGCACATGATCACAGGACAATCCTCACGAAGGTCTCAGGCTGCACAAAGCACATGCACACAATGTCGCTGAGACTCACTTGAGCTTCGGGTGTACACGATCACAGGGCAATCCTCTCGAAGGTCTCAGGCTGCATGAAGCACACGCACACAGCGTCGCTGAGACTCACTTGAGTTCCGGGTGCACATGATCACAGGACAATCCTCACGAAGGTCTCAGGCTTCACAAAGCACACGCACACAATGTCGCTGAGACTCACTTGGACTCCGGGTGCACACGATCACGGGGCAGTTATTACGAAGGTCTCAGGCTGCAAAAAGCACACGCACACAGCGTCGCTGAGACTCACTTGAGCTTCGGGTGTACACGATCACAGGGCAATCCTCACGAAGGTCTCAGGCTGCACGAAGCACACGCACACAGCGTCGCTGAGACTCACTTGGACTCCAGGTGCCCACGATCACAGGGCAATCCTCATGAAGGTCTCAGGCTGCACGAAGCACACGCACACAGCGTCGCTGAGACTCACTTGGACTCCAGGTGCCCACGATCACAGGGCAATCCTCCCGAAGGTCTCAGGCTGCATGAAGCACACGCACACAGCAAAGTCCTTTCAAGCAGGGGGACACAGCACACAGCAAAGTCCCTTCGCCTCTCCTTGGTTAAATCAGCAAACTGCAGGCCAGCCCCAGAACACACAGCAAGGGTTTGTCCTTTCCTTCAGTCTCTTCAGCTGTTTCTTCCTTGGCAGAGTTTCCTCTTGACCACAAAGTAGTTTCAATCCTTTATCAGTCCTAAGTTCAGGGGTTTCAGCTCTCATAGTTATACCCCTAAATGTCTTTGAAGTCTTTGTGTTCAGGGGGGCACTGACCCCTGTCCAAACCAGTTATGGGTGTCTCCCTTTGATAGTGGAGGTCTGGATCTTCAATCACTCAGCAGGAGATGGGCTGTATGACGTTACAACGCATTCCGTTGTAACGCATGCCTTTACCACGCATGCGTTACAACGCGAATGCCATTACCACGCATAACCTTTACCACGAAAATGCCTTTACCATGCATACCTTTACAACGTCTTTCGTTGTAAAACCATGCTTGGTAATGGCATATTCATGGTAAATGTTATCTTAGATCCCTGCCCCAAATCCCATAACTGCTCCCTTCCTCCCTCCCCCCTCCTGCTCTCTGATTGTTTATTTAAAATACCCCTCCCCTGTACCCCAGCGCGACCCCCGACCCCCAGCCCCCAATCCTTCTAAGAAATTGTTGTATGATGTTACAACTGCCAGTCAGTTGTTCGGCTTCCTGCTCCAGGGGCGGCTGGTGACATTTGAAAGTGGTGGGGCGTAAAATTATTGGCATACTGCACCGTAGCGAGCGAGCGTAGCGAGCGAGCCCGAACAACCTAAGGGGGGTTCTGGGGGTTTCTCCCCCCGAGAAAATTTTGAAAAAAAAGCGGAAAAATTGTGTATTTTCAAGCAAATTTAAGAAAGCAGGAAGGTTAATAAAGCAATTGTGAAAGTGCAGTTATTACATTAATAAAGAGATGTCATATAACATAGGTAGCTGCTTATTCAGTATAACCACAGAGCTTCATAACAGACTTCGAGATACAATGCATTTCTGAGTACCTCACAGATGTTTTTTATTGAACAACAACAACTAAACTGGTCGCAAAGTAGCTGCATTGAACATATTGTTTACTTTTTGTAAATGAAATCAGCACGTCTCTCTTTAAGTGCAGCAAACTTTTCAATAATTTTAATGATCAAGTCTGGTATTTTTTGAACTAGCTTGCTCTCTATAGAGAGCATTGCCAAAGCATTGAGTCTTTCCTCAAGCATGGTGTTTCTCAGGAAAGTCTTTTCCTCTTTAAGGTTGAAAAACATCGTTCTGACTCTGCTGTTGTCATAGGTGTAGTTATTACAATTTTTAGTAAAGCCACTGTCTCTGTAAGTGACTTTTCCATATTAAGTTTACGTATTAAAGCCAGCAAAGAAATGGCACCTTTGGCCTTCCGGTACACAGGCATTGCGTACAGTACAGTCAACTCAGTTCTCAGCTCCTCTTTTTTGAGCATAGGATAAGCTTCCACAGCCTCATTCAGAGCACGCTCAGGGAAAGATTCATCATATTTTGCAAACTGTTCACTTTGCAATAATGTGGCACTCACCAAATGTTTTGTGAAAGAAAAACGTTCTTGTGCCTGCACAATTACAATGTCACTTATCTCCTTTGCAATTCGGACCAGAGTGGTGATGTTTTTCCTGCAGTTTGAAAAAGTAGAATGCTCTGGCAGTTTGCTGTCTAAATTGTCAACCCCATCTCTCACTTTGCTTATGCTTTGTACAAACATAGTGGTATATTCTTGCACTTTGACAGTATCTATCTCTCGTGCTTGTAACTGATTGTATAACAGGTCGACAGCTACCATTATATCATGAAATAAAAACAGTAAGAACTGTAGTGTTCTAGCAAAGCCACGGGCTTCAGTCTGACTTTTGTAATCAAACTCATCATTGTCTTCTATGGCGGCAAAACATTTCTCAAGGTCCTCCCTATGTTCATAGATTAGGTTGACTGTACGGATGTTAAAGTTCCAACGAGTTGAGGATCCCCTTGGAACGCTTTTGTCCACAATCTCATGAAGTGCTTCCGTTCTTTTGGGGGAACGTGAGAAGAATGCTGCCATGCCTCCTACATCCTGAAAGAAAATTCGTGTCTCGCTGATCTTTGATACTGCCTGTTGCATAATAAGATTAAGTTGGTGGGCGTAACAGTGCACATAATGAGCATTAGGGTACACATCTCGAATTCTTTTCTGTACTCCACGGAGGCTTCCACTCATTACGGACGCACCATCATAGCTTTGTGCGATAAGTTTTTTTTTTGAGGCAGCTCTGGAAAAATTACGCTCAGTTGACGCAGTATAGCTGCAGTAATGGTTTCTGCACTAGAGTCTCTTAAATGTGTGAAACCATAGAACCTCTCCACAACTTGTCTGTCATTGTCAAGGTACCGAAACACTAATACGGACTGTGTTTTAGTGGCCACATCAGTGGTGTCATCAGCCTGAATAGCCACAAAGTCTGGGTTTTGCAACTCTTGCACAGTATGGCTTCTGATAATTTCGAGCATACACTCAAGGAGTTCATTTTGTATTGTTTTAGAGGTGCCCTTAAAGACTGTAGCACTTGCTAAATGTGCTTCCATTTCCTTGTCTATGCTTGCTATTAAATCCACCAGGCCTCTGAATATTCCAGGTTTTGAGGAACTTTCTGATTCATCATGACCTCGCAATGCCAGTTCGAAAGCACCACAGAAACGAATGCAATCAATTATTTTGGATAGAATCTGTCTGTTCCTATCAACTGCTTCATTGTGTTTCTGTATTGTTTTGCGGTATGCATCGTTTATCTGCTGCTCAATCGGTGTGTCTTCCCCCAACATTCCCAGTCTCGTCAGGTTTTCCATATGCCTTCTTGTGTGTGCATGCTTCTTTATTTTTTCAGACAAATGCTTCAAGTCTGTTACTCCTTCACGTGTCCAAGGAAACTCACCACCAAACAGCAAGCAGGGGAAGCAGAACAGTTTGTTTCTTGACGGGCACCCTGTAAGCCAATCAGCTTTTGTGTACCAGGCGTTTGAGAATGTACGTGTGGACAATTTTCCTCTGTCCTGTGCAGTTTTCTGTAGTTTTATGTCAGGCTGATGAGGTCCTAATTGCTTTATATGTAGTTTCTCTTCAAGTGGCCGTGCCTGGAATGTCCTTGTAATTAGCTGTTCTACTGTATTCATCATGCCGATGCTGGCCTTACCAATATGAAAGAACCTGTCAATAATCAAAGTTCAACGTATAAGGTGTGGTGCAATAATATCAAATTTCAGTATAAATACATATACCTTGTGCATTATCGCAATAAATCGCCAACAGCTCCCCTTTGCACAACATGACTGCTAAAAATACAGCCTTACTGCCTGCTGCCTCTGTGTGCCATAGTGGTTGCTGCTGAAGGCACTGAAACAGACACTGCTTGAGGGCCTTGAACAAGGCAAGGGATAGATAGTGGCTTTAACAACCGTTATAGCCCAAAGCACAGGGCTAAGTCTATTAGTAAATTCCATCCACTGAGGGTACAATGTTCAGAATGTGCACCCACCCCAACCACCATGTAGAGTGACCACATACATAGCCCTACTAACTCCAATCTAAAAAAATATAGCATCAGTTTCCTTACCTTTAACACTGGTGTTTGCTGGGTCGTAGCCGGGATGAAAGAGCAGCAAAGGAGGTTGGGGCCCCTTGTTCTTCTTCCAAAAATTGCCCAAAAATTAGGTAATGGTTCACGTTGCTGAAAATAAAAATATAACAATTTATTTTTGAAAACGTTAGGGTAATCAAACAAAGACTGGGGGGAACATAACGCTCCAATTTTTACCTTGCAGTTTGCTTGCAGGTCTTAGATGACAGTTAATAGCTCAATGTTGTATGTTAGGATTTTAACTTACAAACTGCAAGTAACAAAAGGATCTCTCTGACAAAAGCAGTGACTCACTGACCTATTTACATCATGTGCATTTTGTGATCTGCATCAGGTACATGTTCTTTGCAGCAGGCACATTAACCTTCTGCGCTACCTTGGGGTAAGTCAACAGCAGTAAAAAAAAAAAAATCACAGTCAACATTGAGAAGGAGGCAGGGAACACACTACTGCAGCTGCAGCATAGCCTTTTACCTTTTTACCTCTTTGCAGACACACACACCACCTACCAGCTCACTCTGAATGCCAAACTGTAGTTAAGTTTGGACTTGGCACTGGAAGCCATCTTAGGTGTAAATTCACAGGGTGTCACGCTACATGGTCCCTGCTGATGGCACGTGAGGTATAGGTGCAAATTTGAACATTGATTGGGACCCTAAGGTTGTGATCGAGGATGGAAGCCTCCCACCCTCCCCAATTTCAGCCCTTGACAGTTTATTTGTTGGGTGGGTTGGGCAGGACTGACGGAAAGAAAGGAAGAAGGGAGGATGGAAGGAAAGAAATGAGGCAAGAAGGAAGGAAAGAAGAAAGACCAAAGGAAGGAGATAGGAAAGAAAGAAAGATGGAAACAAAGAAATAACAAAGGCAAGAAAAAGGAAGGAAAAAAGAAAGCAAAAAGGAAAGAAAGAACGAAGGCTCAAAAAAGGAACCAAAAAGGAGAAAGTAAAAAGAAAGGAAAGAAAGAAGCCAAGAAAGAAAAAGGAAGATAGCAAGACAGAAAGTAAGAAAGAAAGAAAGAAAGCAAGCAAGAACAAAAGCAAGAAAGAATGAAAGCCAGAAAGAAGGAAAAAAGGAAAGAAAGGAAAGACTGCAAGAAAGAAAGAAGGAAGGAATAACTTAATACAGAAATCTACACAACCTATTATGCTGTGAAGTAGCTGAAGTCAGAGAAACAAAACGCACTCCAACAGCTATTTGCATGGCAGAAGGCTGTGCACAGCGGGTTCTGGAGTCATGAGAGCTGATTGTAACTCATGGCTGAAGGCACAGCCCTGCACCCTGAGCAAATCATATGTTCACAAGTTCTAGGTGCTGTGACGGAGCATGATCTATGCCCGAAGCCTTATTCTGGGGGCACTTGGACAGGGTGCAGGGCTTGGCAGCAGGCCACGCCCTGCTTTCAGAACTGGAAGCACATGGTGCAAGGCTGTACCCAAAAACTTCTGAAAAGTGAGGAAGGTTGTGTGCTCCAGTTTCTTGCGTAGATGGGTGAATGCAGGACACACCTTAACCTTTGCCCTTCTCCCAGTGCCTGCTGTGAACAGCTTAGGGCCTGGCCCTGGACACAGAGCACCTGTGGCCGTGTCCAATCAAATAAACGTTTGTAGTGGTGCTGAGCACAGGCCCTCTGCCTTGATTAAGCTGGCAGTAGTGTGTTCCCTGCCTCCTCCTTATAGCGAGGAACGTGCGAACGTTACACAATGTGCTGCTAATTACTAATTAGTAGTAAAAGGGATACGCACCCAATAAACAGAATATTGAAACACGGCCTAATTCACGAAACAGAGTTATGGAACTTTGATGCTCCTGACTGGTCATTTACAGTCTAGTAAAACCTGGACAGAATAGATTTTTTGAATTTCTCTGCGCCAGCGCACCCGTAGGCACGTAAAAATAGGCACTGACTGAAAAGAACGTTCCCCTTGACAAACCAAACTCGTAGTAATGGCCCAAAGAAAGGTCGTGTTTGTTGCTGGGCATGGCGGAGTTACATTACAATGTCCCTCTTTTTTCGTTGTTGTTATTCATTTCTGCGGTAGTTGTGGTATGTCAGCCATGTCAGGGGTGACCTCAAATCCGAAACACAAGTCTCGCTCCCAGCTTAGTGCCCTGCTCGACTGGTTTATCTAGAATAGATGCGCTGCTTCATGTTCATGGTGCAGGCCGACGAGAAGAGGGCGGCCTGAACCTTACCGAACCGATGGGTGGGGGTGGGGCCTGTTCGGTACATAAACATAACTTCAACAGTATTCTTGGCGCCACAAATCCCCTCTGCCTGCTGACTCTCCGTGCCTGGCCACAGTGGCCAGAGGCCTAGCTACCTCACACAGTCTGCTCACAACAGACTCAAACAGCACAGCAGCGTTGTGAACGCCAGTGCCACCAACCATCATTCAATTTGCGGCGCCGGCACCAGCAAAATGGCCAGATAACTATCTGGCATTTTGTTCTATACGCTGCCCATAAGAAACACAGGAGCTTTTACAGTTTGCGTTAACACCTGCTATAAAACATATGTCAGAAATAGGGCAGTATTCATTCATATGATATATATATATTTTATTCCCTAATCAAAAAAGTGCTGCGTTTACACACTGAGAGACAGGCTAGGCTGAGCACGTGACAGAAATCAGGCTCATAAAATCACAAAAAGGAAGACAGGTTTATTGCCTTCCTTGGTGCATATTAAATTAGAGAATTCCACATTATCCGGATATTTCCCAGTTCTCCAGAGATTGCTCTTCATTTTTTACATCTCTGGGGGGAACTTAGGTTCTCGACTCGAGCCCCGGCCTAGTTGTCTCCGGTAAACGCACCCCCCCACCCCCTTCCTTGCCAAATAAGATGTCAGAAAGAAACGTGAAACGAGCCTGACAGTCCACCGGCGCGACACTGGCCTTCAGCTAAGCACTAAGACGTCCGTGTATTGTTTAGTGCACCTTGCTCAAAACTCCCGGCCCGGCCCCGCCCGCTATGTCACATCATGTTTAGTGCTAACATTATGCACGGAGGCGCGCACCTTGCTCAAAACTCCCGGCCCGGCCCGCTATGTCACATCATGTTTAGTGCTAACATTATGCACGGAGGCGCGCACCTTGCTCAAAACTCCCGGCCCGCTATGTCACACACATGTGCACTTCAAAACTAGGGCCACGCGCGCGGCGCGGCACTGGGCGCCCGTTGCGGCGGCCTTTATAATTTATTTGGGGACACTGACTTAGTGAGTGACGTGACCCCAAATAAATTATAAAGCCCGTCGCAATGGGCCACCAGTGCCGCGCGGCCGCCGCACTGTCCTCACTTTCTTATGCTTAAACGTAAACCAAACGTCAAACACCGACCCAGCCCAGGTGCCGGGGGTCCCAATTTTATTCTTACTTTTTTTTAAACAGACAGTAGAGATGGATCACGCTTCACAGCTCACTAGTGACACTACAGTGGTACAGTTAAGTATGCTGTCACTCAGTCTCAGTCACCACGATGAGCGGAGCAGCCAGGCAGAGTCCAGAGAGAGTACACCGCCACGCACACAGTACAGTCCAGACAGTGCACACTGCGCACCTCACGTCACGGCACCTCACGTCACGATGACGATGACGAGTCACGACAAAAGCCACCACACCAGGCACAGCAGTGATTGGCCATAACTTCCGCGGCAGCGGCAGCACCCAATGGTGCTTTGTTTACAGGCTGCCCTGGCTGCGCGGTGTCTCTCAGCCAATCCAGAGACGCTGCATTGGCAGCGCCTGGATTGGCTAGAGCACGGATAGGGCTTGCCCATACGAGAGACCGGGGGCTGCGGCATCAAGCAACCCTCGGCCTCTCGGGTCCCCCTCCCTCCCTCTCCTACAGTAGTGGCTGGCTGGCTGAGACAGTGCGCATGTTCGGGCTGGTCATAAAAATGACCAAGCCAAACTCGAGCATGCGCAAATGTCACAAGCAGCCAACAACTTGAAGTTGTCAACTTGTCAATCAAACAGTGCTCGCCCCCGGCCCCACCCCCATAGGCCCGCCGATTGCCTCGGGCATGTCCCGACTCCCGGCCGCGCTGAGTCACTGCGACTCTGAGACTGAGTGTGAGGCTGACTGAGCAATTAACATTGCTTGCCTTGCAGCAGTTGCACCGCACCACACACGCACGGTTAGTGGGGCAACGCCCCAGCGCCCCAATGGACGCACCGCCCCTGTCCTGCTCTCTAATCTCAGCAGTCAGACTGTAAAACGAAATTGAAATCGAGTCTCGAGGTGAATTTCTCGGTTGCAGCTGAAGTGCTGCTCCCTGGCTGCTTCCTATCTCAACCCTGCAAATGGAGTTCGCTGCCTTTAATTCACCTGGCGATAATCCCTCTCTTAGAAAATTTTCTGTAGGAGGAGTAAAGGCAGATTTCCGCCAGTCTAATGTATATCAATGGAAGCACTATACGTAAATTATACGGAAAAACCTCCACTACGCATGAACACTACAATTTTAACTCTCTCTTTCTTATTTCCTGTGTCCTGGGATCACTCAACCCCCTGCGGAAATCAAATAAGGGTATTATTGTTTAAATAAATCCGACCCCCAGCCCCCAATCCTTCTAAGAAATACCCCTGCCCGGAACCCTAAAAATGTTGCCCTGCGCGATTCTCCCACCCACAAACCCTTCTAACAAATACCCCTCCCCTGCCCTGAACCCTAAAAACGGACCCCTTCGCGATACAACCCCCTCATCCCTTAAATTATGATTTTTTTAAACTAAAATCCCCCTTACCTCTCCACGACCTCTCCTCTCCAAGCTCTTCCGAGGTGCGTTGCACGTCGTAAAGAGGAAGCGGAAGTGTCTTTCCGTTTCCTCTAACGACGCCGATAGCCTCCACATCTTTCCTCAATAAATGTTTTGTCTGTGAAGCCGACGAAAGAGGTGCGTTTTTTTAATGGAAATTCTTTTTAATGTTTAAGTCTGCATTTTTTGGTCATTAGCTTGTTCCTTTAACATACATGCCTTTACTACGTATCTCGTAGTAAAGGTATGCGTGGTAAAGGCTATGCGTGGTAACCACGCATGCGTTGTAATGCATGCGTGGTTATGTGTATGCGTGGAAACGGACGCGTTGTAGTGGCTGTTTCCCCAGGAGATGGAGCCAATGTTTTATGGCGGCTGTCCAGGTCTCTTCACCTCCAGGGGCTACTCCTCCCCCCTACACTCCAGATGCAGGTCAGCCTGTTGCTGTCTCTCCTCCTCCCCTGGTTCAAGACATTCCCCAGATCCTATCACTTTCAAATCCAGACAGTCAATCCACAACCAGGCAGAGACACACAGAATTGTTAGAACACAAAAGAACAGCTACTTCTAAAAGTGTGGTTTCTAAACACACAATGCAAAAACCACCTTCACAAAAAGATGTGTTATTAAATTGTGAGTTAAGGCACACTAAACTTCACCCCTCCATCTTAAGCCTATGGGAAGATAGGCTGGAAACATATTACACAGCCTCTCCATTCTGTCCTATGGGCAAGATGGCCTTTCAACAGTGAAAAACGAAATGGAGAGTATTTCACTGTCAGGACATGGTACACACCTCAGTACATGTCCTACCTTTCACATACACTGCACCCTGCCCAGGGGTGTACCTTGGGCCTACCATAGGGGTGTCTGATGTGCATAAAAAGGGAAGTGTCAGGCCTGGCAAGTGGGTGCACTTGTCAGGACAACATGGCAGTTTTAGCAACTGGGCGCAGGCACTGCAGTGGCAGGCCTGAACTCTCTCTCTAGGGCTACTTGTGTGGGTGGCACAATTCGTGCTGCAGGCCCACTAGTAGCATTTGCATTACCAGCCCTGGCACACATAGTGCATTTTACTAGGGACTTCCTTAGTAAGACAAATATACCATTACACTTTATACAGGGAGCACTTGCACTTTGACACTGATCAGCAGTGGTAAAGTGCCCAAAGCATCTAAGTTGGTAAGACGAAATCCATCACAGCATCAAAAATAGAGGAGGTAGAGGCAAAAAAATCAGGGGTAATCACGCCAAGAAATGCCAGGTCTAACCGGTATTATTTATTTTTTATATTAATCAAATAGAACAAGCTCTGATAGACCCGGGTGTGGATGTCCCTAAAGTAGGAGGCCGCTCTATATCAGCTCTGCTTTATGCAGATGACACAGTTTTAATTGCTCGAAAAGCCAAAGGATTACAAAAACTTCTTAATCTTTTTATTGTTTCATGAATAGCCTTGACTTGACAACAAACTTCTCTAAGACACATGTTATGAAGTTTGGTCCACCTGACACGAAAACTATGAAATACGTAGTAGATGGACATCACGTCAGTCAGGTAGATAAGTTTAGATATTTAGGGGTCCAATTGGATTCCGGTCTAAACTGGGATTCGCTTGTGACTCAGAATGTTATATCTTTTAATAGAGTGAAGTTTAGTATCGGTAATTTTTCTTGCTGGCTTGGGCGCACTCATATACAATCGGTCTTGGAAATTTACAGGGCCAAGTGCATCCCACTAGTGAGTTATGGCAGTGGTATATGGGGTTATGGTCGGGTCGCCTCAATTCAAGTAGCAGAAAATAAATTTTCAAGGGGCCTCCTGGGAGTTCCACAAAGTGTACCCCATGAAATTGTCCATGAAGAACTGGGTTTAGGTTTTATTGTTGACCAGCTTCAACTCTGCCCTTTACAACTTTGGCATTCAATCTGGACAAAAGAGGAACTTGTTTTGAACAGATTAATATTACAGGATTGTTTAAAATTGGATAAGCCTTCTTTGATCCTGTGGTTGGCCTATATCTTGCACAATTTGAGGTCTCTAGGGAGGCCCGAATTGTATGCTAATCCCAGCAGTATAGTTTGCTCTGATGGTAAATGGGTTAAAGCAGCATTTATGGACAAGATGGCAGTAGAACGTGAGGATTCTGCATTATTGAAACACTCGATGCGACATGCAATCCTAGTGAAGACTGTCAGTAATATAGAACCCTATTTGACTTGGAACATGACACGTCACCAATGCCACTTGTTGATTTATTTTAGGCTGAACTTATTTCCTCGACTAGTTTCTTTTAATCATGGCTGTTTTAAGGATTCTGACTTTCCCTTTGTAACTGTGACAACCTCTCGATCAAGGATACATTACATGTTGTTATGATTTGTTTAAAATACAATAACTTACGTTATAAGTTTTTGCGACCAATTCTAAAATCATTGAATTTTACTCAAGTTAGGCCTGCTTTACTGTACTTACAGTTGTTAAATTCTCCCATAGTTTGCTTTTCTCTTGTACGTTTTCTTTCGGGGGTTTTAAAGTGATTGTGAGTATGTCGATGATAATCTTTGCTCCTTTTAACTGACCTGTCTTTTATGATTTTATCTCTAAAATCGAATAAAGATTATGAACTTATCTGAACTGGACACACATCTGAAAAATGTGCACAGCGAGGTGACCCCTGACCCCGAAATAATATCTTGACCATGTCATAGTCAATAAGTCTTTGTCATAAAATTTCATGGTAGCCTTTTTCTTGTGGAATACCATTTCTTGCCTGCCAAAGTCTTGTTTGACAACTCATCAAAGGTTGATAACTTCAGTTTAAATAAAACAACAATGCCCACCACCCATTAATATATATATTTAAAATAATTGTGTGAATTGGAAAACAATGCAAAGGGATATACACCCACAAGCACCCAGAATCACTTACATAACAAGTTAAAAAAAATAATAGCAATATAATTCAAAATAATTCAATATAATATACTGAAGTGTCTGGGAGAGCATTACTTGAAAATCATGTAAAGTAATTTTAAAAACAAGTTAAATAAAACTATATATCAATATAATAAGACAAAGTGTTTGAATTAGGGTTTGGAAAAAGGTACAAGTGGTATTACAAAAGAATGTAATTCCATATTGAAAAAGGTAAGCATTGTGTTTAACATAAAAGGTTTCCAGTACAAAAGCAACATTTAATTTAAATAATGAATCAAATTCAAATAAATGAACAGTAATATGCAACGTGTTGCCGAGTTGCTCACCAACTAATTTTAGATGTAAAAGGCCCCTCTTGTTTAGCAGTGGAGGAGAATGGACACATCCAAACAGCCAATGGAAAAGTGTAGGACTACAATAATCCTGTGGGTTCATCCAAGAGGTGGTTTACAATGTCTGGATCAGGAGGAAAAAGCTGATAGTTAAGGGAGCCTGCCCTGAGGCCCTTAAAGCAAGTGTAGAATAGAGTATGTTTGACATGAACTGCATAACTGCCATACATGCCAAACCTAACAAGCATTGTCAAAGCCAACAGGTCTCACCTATTCGAGATCTATTGGCTTTGTCAATTATTTTTTAACCATGTTGTAAAACATTTGCACAAAAGGATTATTATAGTGTAATATATTATTTATTTAATAATGCGATATATATACTATAATATTATTATGATTCTATACTAACTGTTGTATGGGGTGATATGATATGGCATGGTATTTATGGTATGATGTGGCCTCTCGTGTCATATGGTGTGGTATGGCTTGTCAGTGTACAGTATGGTATGGTATGGTATGGTGTGGCATGGTATGGTATGCTATGGAATGTATGACCTGTCATTGTATAGTATGGTATGGTATTGCATGTCATTACAGAGTATGTATGCTATGGTATGGCTTCTCACTGGATGGTATGGTATGGTATGCTATGGTATGGTATGCTATGCTATGGTATGGTATAGTCTATCATTGTATGGTATGGTATGGAATGGTATTGTATGGTATTGGTATGGTGTAGGGTGGTGGCATGGTATGGTATGGTATGGTAGGGCCCTTCATTGTATAGTATGTTATGGTTTGGCCTGTCATTGTTTAGCATGAGATAGTATAGCAATTTGTGTTACAATGTACACAATAAACTACGGGAGGAAGTGAAATAGAAGCGTCCAAACAAGTAAAGAGGTGCTTTACGGTATAATGTACTTTCACACTAGAATGTTTTATCCAACCCCAAATTGTGCAAACATCGACCAATTTGAAACGCGCCCTGTTTTATGATTAAAACATTTTAATCATGCCCAAGACATCCTATAAATCATGAGACACGTACCAAAAAAACACTTTGTTACAAACTAAATGGGTGAGTAGTCAATAATGATAGCACCAAGCCATTAATGTATTTTGAAATCATTGTTAAAAGCACCATTAACAACCTGTAGGCTACTGGTGTTGTGCTGCAGCAAAGAGTAAAAGGGGAGATGACGAACAGGAAAAGAAAACAAATATGAATACGGGAAATGAGAGGTGAAAGCAACAGCGCAACCCAAAAAACAGGAAGCCATACTTGGTCCTTGCTCCAAGGGATGGGGGGAGGGGAGCACAAATAGAAAGTGAAGCAAGCCCGTGCTGACCAAACCGGATCCAGAAAATAAGACTGACAATGAATCTAACGACTGGTAAGCTAGGTGGGCTCTAAACACCCTGTACGTTAACAAAATGTCTCACAAGCACAGGTGGTAGATGGTAAATCTTAGGAGTTATAGTCTTATTTACGTATCCTTTGTACTGTTGCAATTCAGTCACACAGTAATGTATGCAGGATTGCTAATACACCGGATGGAATGACACAGAACCAAAAGGCTGACTAGAACAAGTACGCATATATAGTGTGTAGGGGGAAAACATGCTATATGCTGCGGTAGGTTCACAGATGTGCTGCAATTACGAGTATTCTGCCTTTAGGGAGCACCATTTTGTAGAAGCCCAATATACTCACTAACCAGGCAATAACACTCAATCTTACAACATGGAACGATGCAGATGAGGCCGGAAAAAGAACAAAACAACTTTTATGTATGGCTCAAGGGAAGACTGGCAAATTGCAAGCTTATTGTACACTTTCATTCGCTGAGGTTCAATTTTAAATTATATTTTTTCAGTCATGCAAATTATTCCAAAAAGCCTATAAATGTGGATGGTTTAAGCTCGAATGGATTCATCCATTCGAGCTTAAACTGACAAACACATAATTTCGTACACATTGTGAATGTAGTTCAGTCCTCGACCTTCATACAACAGTATTCTGCGTGTTAGTCATTACAGTAACATTCAGAGTGGGAAACAAGCCTGCATAATGCTTCTTGCTGTGGGCATAAGTCATGGCAGAATTTTCAGCAGTACAGATGACACCGGCCCACTGTGTAACATCGGTCTACTTATGTGGAGTGTGCTGTGGGCAGTGGAGTGCAAAGGCTGCCACAGCCCTAATGTAAGCAAGGAAAAGCTGACCTTGTCAATAACACCAGACCCTCAGCCATCCAAGGCCTCTGTTCAACCTACCCGGACAAAATCTCTACCCGCCACTTTGCCACTTCATTACCCACCCAAAAATCTTCACATACATTCAGAGGTAGGTAGTTGCATCTTGCCGGTGATGTGTGCTTCACCAAGAAAAGCACTGCACATAGGTCAGTCACAGACACCCCAGGAATGAAAGTGCAAAATGGTATTCACCCTTGAACAGTGACCTTGCTATGAAGTACTTGATTTAATGGGGTCAATGGTCGGGAACCTGCACACCCGTAGGAAATATCAGACCCCAACACATCCCTGATAGAGATGCAATATCATACTCATTCATACATTCAGTTACAAACAGAATGGCCAGATTCTTGTCCTCAGATTGTTGGTCTGTGACGGGGAACCTTGATTTCTAGGAGTGTGTGAGATTTAAATAATGCCCACAGAGAATGGAAAACATCCAGTCTTACAGAGTTTGAAAAGTGTGTCTGGATTTCAACGTTACTCAAGTCTTTTTTTAGAGATTTTGTCAGGTGCCTTGTTGAGCAAGATTTCTCCCATTTTTGGAAATCAGCTACCTATTGTTTCCAATATACGTAGAATGGACTATAGGTCTGCCCCTTGCTTCTGATTGGATGACTTTTTCTCTAGCTTAGTTGACTCCTCTTGGCTCAATGGGTTTACACCATATTTTAGTGTTTCTCCCGCTCAGGACCATTTCGGTCTCGCAGTGATCTGACTGGGTGGCTTGCTTTCAAGGAACGACTTTTTATTCTTTAAAGGACTCCAAGGCAGGGCATGTGTTTTCTTGCTTTATTCCCTTTGTTCTTCTTCTCCTCGCCTTCTGTATTGCTTCCTCAGACACCCAGCCTACACATTCCTACACACGCCCAGCTGTTTTGCTTGTTCGTTTTTTTATTAGAACCCATTAATTCCTTCATTGTCCCCCCCTGCTCTTGCTGCTAGGCAGAGTTTTTATCCACCCACACCAGCCTGCCCTACTGCTTATTTATTGTTATTTATTTATTTATTTTGAAAGCCCACAATTTGCGACTGGGCCACTCCTTTTGTAAAAAGTGCATTTGAGCTTGTTATTCATATTAAATGTACCATTCCAAAACTTGTGTTCACGATCTTGGACCAGTAAATTAAAAAAGCAAAATGGCTGTTGCGTCATGATGCATGCATAAGCATGCCTCATCACACATGTTTGTGCATGCATCATGACGTACACATTCGCATCCATCCTGAAGTACGTGTATGCTATCATCATCATGTATCCATCACTTTGCGTTTGCACACGTACCATGACAGGTGCGTGCGTATGCATCAAGATGCAAGGTGGCCATTGTGAGATAGACTTCCTTTAATAAGAAACCCATTCCAAGATTGCCAAACGTGCATGTGTCTTCATGCATGCTTTTGCATGTCTGTCTAAACAAGCCTTTGCAAAGCCAATAGCTCAGCTGTTTAATGCTGATTGGCTTTGCCAATGGTTATCTTTTACAACTTCACAACCTAAATTTACAAAGATTCTGAAGTTTAAAAAACACTTCACAAAGTTTCAAGCGAAAAAGTTGCATCATCGCGCATCCGTACTGAGGGCCTGATTATGATGACGGTGGGACGGCCACCGAGAGCCCATTGGTGGCGGTCCCACCGCCATTGTAATGATGATTCCCGCCTGCCACATTAGGATGGGTGGCGGATGGGTGGCGGTCGGAGAGACCGACCGCCATGGATCCGACGGGCTCAAGGAGCCTGTCAGACCGCCGGACGGAACTTCAATACCTGCAATGGTGGCGGTGCCTGCCAGGCACCGCCGCAGGGATTATGATGTCACTCCCCGCCGGCCGTTTCATGGCGGTTTACCCGCCATGAAAAGGCTGGCGGAAAGGGACATTGGAGGCCCGTAGCGCATGCCCCTTACCCCCTGGCCCTCAGCTTTGGGTTTTGGGGGCATATCCCTGCACCATGTAGCAGGCACCGCATGGTGCCTGCCACGTAGTGCAGGGATATGTGTAATGTCTATTTTTTGTACTGCGGTGTGTGCTGCAGCCCACAGCAATACAAAATATAGACATTGCGACCGCCGTGGTGGTGGTCGCATCCTAGTGCCTAGTGCCTATGGCGGTACCACCGACAGCCAGTCATGCGGTCCCATTTATGAAAGGATGGCGGTCGGACAAAAGTCCGTCCGACATCATAATGAGGCCCCATGTTCCATGTTTAGAAGATAATTCCAATGCCTGCAAAAACAGGAGTTTGCTCAGGGTTCAGAATTATGACTTTTCAGAAACGCCTGCACCTTGTAATTTTCCCCTGCTGAATTTCGATAGGTCAAACCCGCCGAAATTTATATGGGAAAAATGTAAGGAAAGCTCCCATACATTTTGAAAAAGATGGTTAAAGACCTCTATTAGCATGTAATTCCCTATTTTCCCATCGAAATTTCTGAATCAAAGGTATTTAGCACACAATAAATATCTCACCCCTGGGTGATGGGTGCTCGCAGAGTGTGGCAATATCCCTCATACCCCCCTCCCGCCATCTGCACCACTCTCAGAAGTGCCATATGTAACACGCTAATACTATAATCACATTTTATTACTTAATACGTAATTGCTATATTTTATTACGCAAAAAAGTTCGGGGAAGAAGAGTGCGTTGGGGGCGCGGTGAGATGGTGGGCGCGAGGCGTACAGTTACTCACTCATCCACAACTGCGTTCTAATATTGACAGTACAGAAGGGGTGTTTATTTACACGCTAAGGGGAGAAAATGTGTACTGAAGTGAGCAACAAAAGCAGTTTGGCTCCCGAACCAATTATACAAAACTAAGAGCACGCACACTGCATCCCCACACTGGAAGGAAGTAATGTGTTTTTCAAGCTGAGCCAGACTTTAAAATTGCATTCGCCACCTTTAATCCATTTGCACACATATTAAAATTCCACTATGGCACGAGGCGCAGTGTTGAGGTGGTTCACATATTGTTCTTCCAGTAATCTTCATAAATATCAAATCAATGAATGTTCTTTAATGCAACGCGCTGACCAGGGAATTGAGCGGCGTCGAAAATCTATTTGTTTGAAGAAGTAATTTTATTGCACAGCTTCGGAGATCAAGGGAACCGTTTATCATAAATGTCAACCATCAAATATTTCACCAGAAGTAGTATTTGTGTTACTAGTGCTGTGGAGGCTTTGGGCGTCACACATGCAAACACCTGCGCACCTACAACAATTACTTTTAAAGGGAACAATCTAGCCCCCTTGATTTAGAAAAGCAGTTCAACAATCAGAACATTTCAGAGTCCAGGCCAAACTGCGTGACCAGGTTCCCTCTGACCAGAAACACAAACATCACCAGACCGCTTTTAGCCTAGTTGGGCGTTATCTGTGTAGTGCAGGGTGTGTTCTGTGGCGCAGTGAGGACGGGACCCTGTCTGGGCATACTTGTCACACTTAAGACATCCCACTGAGCAAAACAGAAAGGTGGTGGATAGAATGAACTCAAAATCTCAGCCACTGGCAATCACTCAGGCTGCATTCCAGTTCACCATTTTCACCACTATGCCATTCAGTCAGTGACCAGTTTATGCAAATCATTCAGAGGTGACCTGGCCTGGCACTTTGGGCTGGACTGTTCCTATTAGATCAGGACCAAGCCTGTATTGGATAAGTTTGTTTCTGTCTGAAGGGCCATAGTGGCAGTTCAAGTGTTAGTTAAAAAGTGCAGGGAATGCAACAGTCGGCTGGCATGCCATCCAAATGATTATCGGTGGCAGGGGCGGCTCCTCCACTATGGCAGAGGAGCGTCGCCCCACTGCTTTTAAGCAGTGAGAAACATAAAATGACAATAACTTAGAGTTATTGTCATTTTATGTTTCGTGTCCTGCTGCTTTGCGGCAGGCGGGTGGGCGAGGATGCTCTGTTCTCCGAGCAGGACAGGAGAGGAGTGGTTTGCCCACTCCTTAGTGCGCAATGACTGTTTGGTCGGCCCTCTCGGGCCACCCAAACAGTAGGGCCGACCAAACCAGTCATGCGCTCTTCCCTGTTCTCTATGCAGGCTGCATTACAGCCTGCATGCAGAACATGCCCACCCATCCAGCCCTGGCTGAGCGCCATGTCACGGCGCTCAGACCAATCACAACACTGCATTACAGCATTGTGATTGGCTTAGGGGAGGGAGCCTGGCTGCCTGCTTCCTGTTCCTGTCAGAGGCAGGAGAGCAGAAGAGCAGGAGCAGAGAAGACGTGGGACTCGTCCTCGAGGTAAGTTTTTAATTTTTTTTATTTCCGATCCCTCCTTCCCCACCCGCACAACACCTGGCCCTCCCCTACCACCTGCCCCGCCACACGCGAGTCATGCCGGCCACGACTGATTCGTGGCTGAGGTTTGTACAAGTATTTCAGCCATCATTGTTGTGTATTTCTAATAAAGGAAGAGCCTGCACTCAATTCCTTTAAGTTGCTGTTCCTGGGCCATATTTTCTTCCTCATTCCCCGGTTTTCTCCACTTTGCATGTGTTTACATTATAGTGCAGCTAATCTGAGGCAAGCAGCAACGTTTCTGTGGTCGACATGGTCGGACTGGCCTATAGGGCAAACAGGCAGTGCCTGGTGGGCTGGTCTGACAGATAATGTGTGGTCTGGCTTTTTGACTGTTGTGGGCCTGTTTTATGGTCAGGTGGGCCGTTTTCTTACTGTTGATTTCCCTGATATTACGACTTTTTTAGCTATCTGCTTTGCAAATGGGTCCACTTTTATTTTGGTGCCCGGGCCTATTTATTCTCCCAGTTCAACCCTGGTGGTCTACCCTGGTGTATCATTGTTTTGTACCATCCATTGTTTTGTACCATCTGTCTTGCTCACTGCCGCTACAGCATCCTGTTGAAGCTACTTGGATTGCTCCCGTCCATGATGCAACTATGTTTTTGTGTTAGGGAAGCTTGCACTGCTGCTGCTGTTATACTGCTTCTGTGTACATATGGAAGCATTCACTGCTGCTATACTTTCTGTGCTTGTCCTGCATGTGTAATACATTTTTCTAACTTCTGCTGTGCTATTGTTCCTGTTGTGTGTGGGTGAAATATTGGATGCCATTTATACAAACGGCACTTGCTGTGTGTTTTTGAATGTGTGGAAGGTTCACTGCCTCAGCTACTTATTCTACTGCTCTTTTGCATGTGAGGGAAGCTTGCACTGCAGATTAAGCTTTCTCCTTTCTGTTTGCGAATGGAGTTTGCATTGTCGCTGTCCATGATGTACAATTACACAAGAGGCTTCCAATAGGTGTTCTTATAAGACATTCCACATCTTTTTGATTGATCAATGCTTGTCTTTTTGGATACAAATCTCTCAGCAACCAAATCTCATGTCATTCGTCAGTCCTTTGTGCAGACCATCTTCTCTCTGCTCTTATCTCGATAAGACCTTCCTTTAAATGAAACAGCAAGCTAAGGCCATTTAAATTATGGGTAAAGGTTAAGTTCAAGGAGTCCACGAAGTTTACTTTCTTCAGCTTTTATTCAATCAACCAACAAGATCGGAAGTTTCAACTCCAACTGCTATATTAACATTACACTTGGACCAAGTTCTGTTCTATTGTTACTATAGTAACATCATACTCACACTCCTCAGGACGCGTCATGGGCATGAAGGAACACAAAAGAAGGGAACACAGACGTAAGTTATAACACATCTCCCTTCTACCCTTCCTAAAGATAAGAAAATGTTATTCAGTTTAAAGCATAAACTGAAATGACACAACCTACCCAGAAAAAATAAGAAGGAAAATACATTAAGCACATTACAGGAAGAAAAAGCAACAAATTAACCAGGGTATGTCAGAGATGGACAATAAAATGACATAGGTAAAGTGACTAATACAGTTCATAGTCTCTTAGATGGGAAGGTCTTCCTCTGTCATGATAACTCCGATAATCAGCCATATCACTGGCAATCGTGACATCAGCTAGAGAATCACTGGATTCACTAGAAACACATGACGGTGATATAAATGGTGCAACCCCAGATAGATCCCTAAGTAGTTTTCCAGGTAGATCCCTAAGTGCTTTTCCTTCAGTGTCCTACTTGGCTGAATGAGACATGCTCCACACCTCCCCGTCACTAAGTACAACCACATTTTTCTTCACTTTGATGATACGCTTTGGTCCATTAAAGTTTGATTTACCTTTGGCGGTCCAACTCGGTTTCTTCTAATAAACGGGTTCTCCCACCCTCCATTTTCAATTACTCACACCACGCTGATTATCAAGCCTCCTTTTGTATCTACTCTGATAATCTATAACAACAAGGGAGCTTTCTCCATATGCATCTCTCCTGCACTTTAACTACAATGGGGTAAGCTAAGAACCTGCCAGTCTGCCCTTAAGGCACATTAGTGATGAAACATTAGTCACAGCATTAGGAGTGTTACAGTGTGCCAGAATTTCTCCCTCAAAATTGACCTGAGACGCATTTTCATTTAAAGTGCTGATTGTGCACATGCTCTTACATGATGATTCATGCTTTCTACAAGACCATTGGACTGAGCAGAATATAAGGCACTGCGATGATGCACAATGCTAAGACCTTCTAAAAATTCTCTAATTTCCTGGAAAACAAACTTAACTCCATTATCAGTGATGGTGGTGTGGGTATGCAATGAGATGCAAAAACATTGCTTTAGAATTCCATTACACATATGGTGGTTATAGAAATAACAAAGCAAGCTCAGACCCACTTCAATGTATAATCGACCAAAACCAGAACATATCTCTAACTGGGTCGCAGCAATTCAAGTGGACCAATTATATCCAACGCTCATTTGCTCCAAAGTTCATCAGGAATTTCAATAGGGGACAGAGAAGCTGTCCTCACAGACTTGGATTTATTATTGCTGGCACACTTAACACAATCCTTAGCTAGGCTCCCGGCATGTCTATCTAAACCAGGCCACCAATAATGCTCCCTTACCCTTGCTTTCATCAATTTCCTTCATAAATGTCCTTCATGAGCCAAATTGATAATCTTGCCCCATAATCTAACAGGAGAGCTCGAACAAACTCCTTGGTAAAGTTCACCATTCACAATGCTCAATTTGTCTCTTATATTCCAGAAAACTTTGATATCTCCTGCCACAAACTTAAGATTAGGCCACCCTGCTATTACATAGTACAATGCTACCTTCCTTACGTCATCCTTAACCACTTCTGATTCCCATTCTGACCTGGGAAGTGCTGTTTCCTTGACCCACATAACAGGAATATCAGTTTCCATCAAAACCAATTTGTCCTTTGGTAACCTAGGTAAACAATTTTCTGGAATATTTGTGATGCCTGGATGGTACTCCATACGAGAATTGAACCCACTTAAGCTCGCAACCCAACTTTTAATGTGTGGAGCGGTATTGTCAATGTTCCTGCAAGCCAGTAAATATCAAAATGTTCAAGAGTTGGCAATTTAACAATCTCCCCCTTATTGCTCTTAAAATCTTCTTTGCAATCTTTGAACCAATCAAAATTAATGCCCTTATTTAGCTGCGATCTTAGAAGTGGTACTACACTAGCCAAATTAAGACAAACTTGTTGTAATACTCCACCAGAACTAAAAATGACCAGGCCTGACCCTTATCACTTGCAGAGGGTGCTGAGATAATAGCATTGGCCAACTCCAGTTTGGGACTGATTCTATCACCTGATATAGTATAGCCCAAATAAGAAACTGTTCCCACTCTAAATGTGCCCATTCCTTTTTTAAGGGTAAGGAGTAAGTCCTCTTTCTCACAATCTGGTCATAACTTCTCTCAAAGTAATGTCATGACTTTGTCTGTCTCTCCCATACACTTAGATATCATCTTGGAAAAGCAGTAGTAAATCAGTCCCCTAAGCACTTCCTTCATACATCTTTGAAAGCAAGCAGCTGCAGGAGCTAGCCCAAATGGCATTCTTACAAATCTAAATACACCCAAAGATGTGAAAAAGGAAGTGAAGGCCCTAAAATCTTTGTGCAGGAGCACCTGGTGGTAAGCGGTTGAAAGATCTCTCACTTTGAAAATACACACATCCTTGATTAAAGGCAAAGCTTCTGTGATATTTGGCAAAAAGATTTTGCCTTAGGTTGGATGTATAAATTCTGGTTGTATGGAGATCTATAATTTCTTCTAGTGAAGCAGACAAGAATTTATTTGTGTTTAGTGGGTTGTTTAAGATCAGAGTTGAATAAGATGAATTGTGAAGGAGGGGTCAGTTGCTGCAAGGAGTTGGTTTGACGTCATAGAGTGTCGTGCTGCGATAGGCCGGTTGGTGTATAGCCGCGCTGAGATCGGTCAAGGGTGACAGAGAGAGCCGCGCAGTGATTGGGAGCTAGAACGATAATAAGGAAGTGTATTTCCCTGGAAATACGAGTGAAATTATTGTAAAGGACTTTAAACAATCCCTTTGGAATCATGAACATTTTAAAGAATTTAAAAACATTGAAACATGAAGACATGGTACCTACTCGAAAAGGAGTACCGATAGCACCTGAAGGCATGCCTGCTTTGCATATGACTTTAGAGAAAGGATATCATACATGTACTTGGTTAGAAAATGGATGAAGTACACTGAGAAAGATGGACCTTTAGCTTTCCCTCAATATGGTACCTTTAACATACAAATTCCTGAGAATTTAAGGAGACAAATAAATTATATGAAGCCACCACCAATACCTATGCAATTCAAAGCTCTTGGAGAATGGGAACATGTGGCTCATCAGAAAAAGAAGGAGAAATACAAGGGAAGGTATAAAAATACTTTAAACAAGTTTGTAGAGGCTAAGTGGGATGCACAGCAGAAAATGTGGAGAAGGGATATTGCAGAGGGAACACAAATGCATCCTGTATTAGTCGCAGAAAAGAATGAGGGAGAAAAATGTAAGGAGAGAAAGAAACATCTTAAAAACTCTCAAGCTCTCACGTTAACTGATGAGAGTGATGATGAGATTGATGATGGGTTTTTGAGCAAATTATTGATAAATCAACCTCCACCCTATGACGAAGAACAGTCACAGACAGGGTCAAATCCATTTGTGGGAATTCAACCAGATGCAACTGCAGTGCCAAAGAGTTTAAATCCATTAAATCCTTTTCTGACTGAAGAGCAAACGCCCAGAGGAGCAGGGTTTAGTAACCCCATGATACCAAATACTCCATATGTTCTTTCAGTTCCAGTAACCTTAGGACCTGTGGTTCCTTTATATCAATCAGGTATGGGAGGCCAGCAAATACATGCCTTAACTGTTCCCACTGGATTGTGAGGGAGCGAATACCATTACACAGGAATTTAGTAGAGGTCAAATAAATCGTCATTTGACATTTCCGAATGTAGATAACTTTCAACAAGGGAATGAATCAGGAGCTAGTGCAGGGACCATTCAAACTACTGTGTCACATAATCAAGTGAGACCAATCCCATTATCTAATACTGCAAAAGGGATTACAGAGACTCCTAATAGGGGACCACAGGCTATGGCAGAAGGACTTAACAAATGGGAACTAGAAGTTGGAGGGAACCAGTGGAGGACCCAAAGGAGTGTAGTAAATTAAACAATGGGGCCTACCCCACCGGAGCTCGATGATTGGATAAAGGATATTGCTTCTTCTACTTTTGACAAGGGTGAAAAAGAACAGGGAACTTCAGGGATGAGGAATTTAAGTGGAAACTCACTTGATGTAGCTAACTTAAGGTGGAACTAAAAGACAACATTTTGGGAACCATTGGTCCTGGAAGGGTAGTTAATTATCGGGATGATGAATTATTGTTCATGTGTAAGGATATCACTAGGAGAGCTAGAACTACTCATGAGAAATTGGCTGAGGTTACACAGAAATATGGGGTGGACATGGAAAAATCAAAAACATTACAAAAAACATATCGATTGGATTTCAGTGATAAAGATCTTGAGAGTCTAAACCCATCAGGAAAAAGATTATAGATCAAAGAGTTACTGTCGACACTTGATGGGAAGGCAGATGGGCTAAAAAGAAGGAAACAAAAAAGGCAACCACGCCAATGTATCCAATTTTTGAAGAGGAAACTGGAAATTCAGAAACAAAAATATTTCCAATGAGAGAAGTCCCAGGAGGAGGGTATGGTCATGTTCCATGGACTAGACCAGATATATTGTCTTTTACAAATGATTTTCCGCAGTTGGGAGAAAAAACAGTTGAATGGCTTAGACAAGTTGAGACATTTACGAAGGTTTCAAAGGCTTTATTAAAGGATTTAGATACTTTGATTGACATTGCAGTCCCAAGTGATGTATGGACTGAGTGTAAGATTGCAGTTGATTGGCCAGAAACAGAACATGTAAGAGATTTGAAAACTGGTGACCCGTCACCTGAAGTAATGAAAAAATATAATCAAGTCATTACTTATCTGAAAGGAAAAATTTCTCCAAAGGAAACTGATTGGGTAAAGATTGACAGGACAACTCAATAACTGAAAGAGACAGTGCATGTGTATTATGAGAGACTTCTCCAGGCATTTAAACAGTACAGTGGAATGGAAAACGTGTCAGGGAAATATATGGGACATTTTGTATATCTCTTTGTGTATGGATTAAGACCCGAAATAAGTGCAATTATACAGCATCATTTGATTTGTTGGCAATGCAAACCCATAGATGAGATTCTTTGGTATGCAAAATATTGCGGAGATGAAGTGGATTCCAAGCATAAGAGATTGAAGAAAAAATTGATGTTGGCTCAGATGAAGGCAGCAAAGAAAGGTTATGTGGGAGTCAGTACTGATTGTTCTGTTATGGTGCAGGGAAATGGTCAGACGAATGCCAGTATGCGAGAAGTCGCAGGAGGGCAACAACAAAATGTGATGACTCAGGGTAGAGGGAGAGGGACTTCAATAGAAATGCTGAAAAAGACTAATCCATGTCATATTTGTGGCAAGTTCGGGTACTGGAAGCGCGAGTGTAGGTTTAACCCACTGAATCAGATGAATGGACAAGTAGCACAGGGTAAAAATACACCGGCTCAAGCAGGTTATATGATGCAGAATCAGCAGGTTTCAAAGGCAGAAAAAAATTAATTGGATTATGCCACAAGCTCCGATGCCCCACATGAATGGTCAGGTACAGAAATATAATGTGATCATGGGATTCCATACAAATTACCAAATTGATATAAATCCAAAGGTTACCCAGCAATATTTAATACAAATTGATGAGAGTGATTCTAATTTGTCGCAATGACAGTGCCCGAGAGGGGGGAAGGAGGAATGTGTGCTTGGCGCATCCTTAGAGGTAGACCAGAGTTGTCCTTATGTGGATGACAAGGTGAATGGAACACCTATTTCTTTTCTTGACGACACTGGTGCTACCCATTCCACTGTGAGAACAGCAGAAGTTCCCAACTTACCCCTCTCAGGATAAAGAGTCCAAGTTGTAGGAGTTTCAAACTGATTAATGTCAACCCCTGTGACTGAAGCAGTTGAGGTAAAAATTAGATCGTTTGCGAATTTGAACAAATGTGTAATATGCAAATCTAGACCAGTAAATCTTTTGGGTCAAGACCTGTTATGCAAATTGAATTGTCCTATATACTGTACCCCAAAAGGAATAGAGTTCCACACCAATAATGAAGGGATTGTATTTAAAATAGCAAAACAAAAGACTGAAATTGAGAGGTTATTCCCCTTACTAACCAGTGATGATTTACCCCTAGAATTCAGAGACACCATGCTATCTGAGGTTTGGGATTTCACAGGAAAGGATATTGGGCTGATTAAAGGAGTAGCTCCAATATGAATCACTTTGAAACCAAATGCAGAATTTCCTCGAATTCCACCCTATAATCTGAGTCCCGAGACCATTGCTGTTATAACCCTTCTGATTGAGTCATTGCTATAACAGGGAATTTTGAGAGAGATCATGGGGAGCCCATGCACTTCACCTATTATGGGAATTCAGAAACCAAACGGGAAGTATAGGATTGTGCAGGATTTGCACAAAGTTAATCAGATTGTGATACCATGTTGTCCAATCGTGCCAAATCCAGCCTTGATACTATATTAGATTCCCTGTGAAGCTGAGTGGTTCTCTGTCATTGATTTGTGTCAAGTCTTCTTCTCCATTCCCTTGAACCCCGATAGCCAATTTTTATTTGCTTTCCGGTTCGGAAACCATGTCTTGTCATGGTGCAGAGTTCCACAAGGGTATACAGAGAGTCCTTCCATTTCCAATCAAATACTGAAAAAGAACTTGGAATCATTGGTAATGCCAAATCATTCTGTTCTGGTACAATACATTGACTAACCCTGGGCGGAGTTTGCGGAGTTGTGCTACGGGAAACTCCGCAAAGTGGAAAAAAAACTCTGCCGCGCTACGCGGAGCTCCGTAAGCGGCGGAGTGCGATAGAAAAATGCCGTTTGCGGTGATTTTCAGTGCTGGATGCTTGTCCGCACTGTGCAATCATCACGAACGGCACCATGCACAGCGCAAGCGGGCGCTGCTTTCCTTTCTGCTGCTCGAGTAGATTTTTACTCGAGCGGCAGCTTTCTCAATGCAAACGGGCAGTTTCTCAACGCGAGCGGTCGCGAGCATACGCGACCACTCGAAATGATAAACCTGACCCCCCACGTTGAGAAATCTCGCCGGGAGGTTTATTTTCCACGCTCGCTAACTTGATGTTGATGATCGCGAACGAGGAAAAATCTCACTGGGAGGTGGATTTTCCTCGCTTGCGCTCGCCAACTTGACGTTGACGAACGCGAGCGAGGAAAAAAACTCCGCTACGCTACGCGGGGCGGAGTTTTTCGGATCTTCGCGAGCTCCGCGTACCGCGGAGTTACGAAAACTCCGCAAACTCCGCGAGCGGAGCGGAGTTCACCGCCCAGGCCTAACATTGACGACTTGTTGGTAGCGTCAGATACCAAGGAGGCTTGTATATGTGACATCATTGCATTAATGAATCATCTGGCAGTGAGTGGACATAAGGTGTCACCAACAAAGTTATAGTTTTGCAGAAGGGAGGACCTTTACTTACAACATCACATTGAGAAAGGAGCCAAAAAGGTGTCACAGGATCGGATTACTGCCATTCTGCAGAAGAATCAGCCCAGAACCCAAAAGGAAGTTCGCATGTTTCTGGAAATGGTTGTCTATTGCTGCCAATGGATTCCAA
Source organism: Calotriton arnoldi (assembly GCA_963921515.1). Classification (NCBI taxonomy): domain Eukaryota; kingdom Metazoa; phylum Chordata; class Amphibia; order Caudata; family Salamandridae; genus Calotriton; species Calotriton arnoldi. The sequence continues at coordinate 176,170 of CAWUFW010015304.1, read as the reverse complement.
ATTTCTCATTGACTGCTAAGCCCCTTCAGAGGCTTACACACAAGGATGTGTCAGATCCAGTTCCATGAAATGATGAATGCATGCGCTCTTTTAATAAACTGCGAAAGAGTTTGTTTCGAGCTCCGGCATTGGAAATGCCTGACTTTAACAAAAGCTTTACTCTGTTCTGCAGTGAGTGTGAAGGCTGCCCATTGTCAGTTCTAATGCAGATGCATGGAACTGAGCGTAGACCTGTTGCATACTTCTCAGCTACATTAGATCCTGCAGCTGCAGCCTTGCCTGGATGTCTAAAGGCAGTTGCTGTCACATATGTGAGTTTAGAACAGTGTGAGAGCATTGTGATGGGTCATCCGCAGAAAGTGCATGTACCACATTCTGTTGAGATTTTGCTTACCTGTAGTCGAATGCAACATCTTACAAGCAGCCGGTTAACCAAGTACGAGCAAGTGAGTCTGGGTGCTGAGAATGTGTCATTGGTGCGATGTACAAGTTTGAATCTGGCTACATTGATGCCCTTACCTGTAAATGAGATTGTGATTGATGAAGCAGATCATGATTGCTTGGATGTGTCTGAATTATGTACCAAGCCCCGACTGGACATTCTAGATGTCCCATTGCCTGAATCGGATCATGTGTTGTTCGTGGATGAGTCATGCTTGAGAGATGCAGGAGGAAATTTGAGACTGCATATGCCATTTGTACAGTTGTGGGAGTGGTGGAAGCTTCGTAGTTGCAAGGAGTGTATTCAGCCCAGGTGGCTGAGTTGATCATGCTAACCAGGGCTTGCAGCATTACTGAACAATTGAGAGTCACTATTTTCACAGCCAATATGGTTTTGGGGTTGTCCATGATTTTGGGTAATTGTGGTCTCAGCATGGTATTGTGAACTCTTTGGGTTCACCCATCTGAAACCTAGAGTGTGTGAAAAATCTACTGTTGTCATTATAGTTGCCCGCCCAGATTGCGGTGGTAAAGTGTCCAGCTCATCAACAGGGAAATGATTATGTGACGGTCGGTAACCGCTATGCCGATGAGACCACACATTATTGCGCCCTAAATTCTTACATCTTCAATGGGGACCCATTAAAAGAACAAACTGATGTCACGGAACGCAGGCTGATGTTTTCAACTGTGGAAACATCGGAAGAAATAAAAGCTTTACAGGATGAAGTGTCAGAAACAGAAAGACAGGGATAGATTAAAGCAGGTTGCACACAAAGACAGGAAGATGAGGTGTGGGTGTACATAGATGGAAGATCAGTTTTACCTGATAGTTTGTTGTCACTAATGGCAAGAAAATATCATATACCCACACAAGTTGGGAGAGATCCAATGATGTGTCTTTTCCAACTGACATGGTTCAATCTCCAATTCCGAGCTGTTGCTGAGGTGTTCTGCCAGAGGTGTGTGATATGTCAATAACAACATTTGGAAGAAAACACTAGTCACAATGAGTCATGTAGGAAGATCTGGAGGACCATTTAACTGGATGCAGCTCGCTTTTATTGAGATGCCCCCTTGCAATGAACTGAAATATGTTCTAGTCATTGTGTGTCTGTTTTCTCATTGAGCGGAATGCTATCCAACCAGGCATAATGACAGTTTAACTATAGCTAAACTACTCCTTAGAGAGCATATACCTCGGTTTGGATTTCCGACCTCTTTTGAATTGGAGGGACTCACTTTAACAATGAGGTGATGCCAATGCTTTGTGCAGCATTACAAATTGAGCAGAATTTACACTGTGCCTACCAACCAGAGGCGACTGGAGTAGTCGAGCAAGTGAATGGAACACTAAAGTCCCACTTGGCAAAGGTGTGTGCATCCCCATCTCTGAAATGGCCTGATGCTTTGCCCTTGGTGTTGATGAGTTTGAGAAGTACCCCAGACAGCAGAACTGGACTGTCCCCACATGAAATCATAATGGGGAGGGCTATGAGATAGCCTATGTGAGAAGTTGGCCTGGTATAGGCTGTCCACTAATTAAAGTGGGCACCTTGCACCAGTCCAAATGACCCTTATGATGTATGAGGTCAAAGATAACCTTTAGAAAGCTATCCTAGTGGTAGCTGTTGAGAGCAGCCTTCAGGCTTAATCTTGAAGGAATGTAAAGCAGCTTGTTTTACCAGAACATCACCTCCTATATTGACTAAATGAAAGGAGAACCACACAGTAGCTATATAAAAATATGTATTTATTAATATAACACTCTCTACTATCCTCTACACGAGGATAGAACACAAAGCATACAATATGAGTTCAATAGAACAGTTGTAAGTAGCACAATACACAGTGGGCTCCAGGGGGAGACCAAACCATATACTAAAATAGTGGTATAACAATCACGACTGAGATCAAGACAAGGTCTGGAGCACGTAGAATCGCTGGGACCCCAAGCAACCACCCTAGGTGAGTAGATAGGGACCCCACGGAGGACGGGTGCAGTGTGCTAACACGACCGCGGGCTCCGTACAATTCTATGGGGAAGTCACGTTTACAGTTTTAAAGTTTAAGGACCCTTCTAGGAGGACTTCGAGCAAACCCTTTGGAACTTAAGAGGTTGAAGAGCCACCCCCCCCCCCATGGATACCATAGTACCCGAGTTACCTATCCCAGGGGAGCAGGGTGCATAAGTCTGGAGTGGCGTCAGAAACCGCTGTTGTTCTCAATGGAGGGCTGTGAAGAAGTACTGCTGCCGTGAAGGTGAAAAGGGTCCGGTGGAATCCAAGCATGTTTTCTGGAAGGAAGGAACCTGAAAGCAGAGGGGACAGAGTCTGGGTCACTTCAGAGTGACCAGGGGCTCGGTAGACGAATGCCCACCGATGTCGGGTGCTTCAGGTGCGAAGAAGGGATGCTTGACTCTGCAGCCACGAGGACCAGGAGATGTCGAGGACAACCAGGAGCCGGAGGTGAGCTGTCCCGCAAAGGATGTCGAGTGCTGAGGGGTCGGTGTCCGGCTGGAGCAACAACAAGCCTTGGCAAAAGCAACCCATGAAGGAAGGTCAAGCAGGTTATGGTGTGGACCAGCAAGGTCCAGGGGGCTCACCAAGCAATAGAGAGTCAATTGTCGGGACCCCAAGGAACCACCCAAAGTGAGCAGATAGGGACCCCATGGAGGATGGGTGCAGTGTGTTAACACAACCGCAGGCTGTGTACAATTCTATGGGGAAGTCGTGGTTGCAATTTCACAGTTTAAGGACCATTCTAGGAGGACTTCGAGGAAATCCTTTGGAACTTAGGAGGTTGGAGAGCCACCCCACCTGTGGATACCGTAGTACCCACGTTACCTATCCCAGAGGAGCAAGCATAGGCCTGGAGTGGTGTTGGAAACTGCTGTCGTTCTCAATGGAGGGCTGCGAAGAAGAGCTGCTGCCGTGAAGGTGAAAAGGGTCCGGTGGAATCCAAGGATGGATTCTTGAAGAAAGGAACCTGAAAGCAGAGGGGGCAGAGTCTGGGTCACTTCAGAGTGACCAGGGGCTCGGTAGACGAATGCCCACCGATGTCGGGTGCTTCAGGTGCGAAGAAGGGATGCTTGACTCTGCAGCCACGAGGACCAGGAGATGTCGAGGACAACCAGGAGCCGGAGGTGAGCTGTCCCACAAAGGATGTCGAGTGCTGAGGGGTCGGAGTCCGGCTGGAGCAACAACAAGCCTTGGCAAAAGCAACCCATGAAGGAAGGTCAAGCAGGTTACGGTGTGGACCAGCAAGGTCCAGGGGGCTCAACAAGCAATAGAGAGTCAGGGCACATCTGGAGCAACCAGGAAATCCCAACAGAAATCAAGATGACCCTCAGAGAGACCCACAGGCCGAAGGACCAGGAGTCGCGAGGGGACCTCGAGCAAGATTGCAAAGTACCAGCCCACGGAGCACTCGGTGTGAGGAGGCCAGAGTTCTTTGGTGCAAATACTGCTCAGGGTCAGGACTACACAGAGTCTAATGCACAAGCTCAGGAATTGTCAACAAGCATATGCAACTGCAAATGGACGCGGTGCACAGGGGTTGGGGTTATGCAGTCTCCACGAGGGATACTGGCCTCAAACTTGCTGAGAGGGCAGATCAACCTCAGGGACTTTCAGGAACCCACCACCTGTGCTGCTGAAATCTTTGGAGTCAGCAGAAGCTCAGGAGCAGCAGACAGGTCAGTTGCGTTGAGGTACCTGCTATGGCAGGGGAGTGACTCCTTCACTCCAAGGGAGATTCTTCAGTTATCCTTAGTGCACCACAGGTCCTGCATGGAGCCTTTATGGAGCAAGGGCACAGACAAAGCTTTGGACAGAGAGGGAGACGAAGTCGGGCCCAGTCGAAGTCCAGCGGAGTTCAGTGTGTCCAAACGGTCGAAGGTCAGTGGTTTCTTCTTGTAGAATCTTGTCCACGTAAAATCTAAAGTTTTACAGCCAGGTAAGCCCTTTTGTACCCATGGGAGAGGGTTGGACAGATCGGGGGACCCTCCTAGGGGAGGGTCAGGACAGAGGGGTGGTTACACCCATGTCCTTTGTCCAGTTTCGCGCCAGAGCAGGAGCCAATGGCTTCCAGAACTGGTTTGAGCTGGACTATGCACAGGGACACCAAATGTGCCCCGGGTGCAGACTTTCAGGCACTCTCAGAGTGCACCCACCCAGCCCCAATACACTAAATCCTGTCTGGTAGTTGGTCACACCTCCCTGTGACAGGATGCCTATTGTGCTGCCTTCCTCTGCTCGAGCTTGGCTCAGCAGCAGGAGGGCAGAAGTGTGTCTCTGGTCGGCAGCATCCATTTTGTGCTGACCGGGTCGAGAAAGCTGGCACCGGATAGACCAGTGACCCCACAAAGCTCGCTTCAGAAGGGTGGAATCATACCTCCCACACCGGTTACCGGTGTGGAGGTATGATTCCAAGGTGTTTGATATCAAACACGACATGTTTCTATGCAGCCGTTTTCGAGATAGCATTTACCGCGAGGTTATAATGCACCTCTACCTATATGTCCGGCTGAGTCACAGACAACCCGGGAGAATGGTCTCTGAAGGCTGCAGAGAGGCTCTGCTCATGCAGGGGCACCCTCTCACTAAAAAGCCAGCACCCTGCCTTCAGGATTGATAAGGCCTGCTATAGGGGTGACTTATAAGTTTTAAGTGTAGTGACCTATAGATATAGTGAACCTATATCTAAAGTAAGTGATCCAAGCACCATCTTACACAGGCTGTTGTAGCAGACCTGAAGTTCCATTTTGCATGGCCTCTCATGGGTGGCATAATACATGCTTCAGCCCCTGGGAGGCCTCTGGGGTACCTATGCCCTGGGTACATGGCTACCATATACTAGGGACTGACAAGGGTACCCCAGTATCCAATCTGGAGTGTACCAGAGTACATGTAACAATTTAAAGGAGAAAGCAGAGAGACTGGGGTCCTGATTAGCAGGATCCCAGTCAGATTAGTCAAAAACAGTGCAACATCCAGCAAAAAGTGGGGGTAACCATAAGAAGCAGATCATACTTTCCTACCGCCTACAGTCCCAGCCAATCAACTAGTGATTATAACTGATGATTTGGTACTAGATTACTGTAAAGGATTGGCTGATGTGGTCCGTTCTGTGTCTCAGCAGGTTGGGGAAGCTGCCACCTCACCACAACGGGAGCAGTGCCATGACCTTTGTCCTGGTGACTGTGTCCTAGTGAAGAAACATGTGCGCAAATCGTGTTTGGAGCCTTTTTGGTGTGGGCCATATCAAATGATCCTTGTTACCACAACCGCTGTCAAATGTGATGGTCTGCCTAATTGGCTACATGCTGCCCACACTTCCGAGTCCCATGCCCCCTTGAAAATGCGGTACCTGAAGTGGATGTGCCAGTGGTTACATGGAGACGTCCAACACAGGTCAATCACAGAGTAGAGGGGGCGCCAGCTACTGGGTCTTGAAGCACTGGCTCAAATGAGGGTCCGAGAGAGTCAGTTCCTGTAGGTAACGAGGGTCATACAGAGAAGGACCTGACTAGGCGAAGCGTTGATCCAGCTGTTGTGAACAGTGCAAATGAGAAGCAAGTGATAAATGGAGACCGTTGGCCCAGAAGAACAAATAGATTGAGGCAAATTTTGGCAGGAGGCAAAGTACCCCTGACTGTAATTGAGGTCTCAAGTGAATCTGAACAGAGTGATACAGATGATGACGGACCAACAGTGAGAAAGTCGAAAAGAGCTAAAGTACCAAATCGGAGATACGCTGCACCTGAATTGACATATCTAGCAGCAGCTAATGACTCGGGAAAAGCATATCAAGCTTTTTGCTTCAAGGATATAAACTCATCAAAAACCACCTTGAGAGACTGTTGAAAGAAGGGACATTTTTTTCAAAGCAGAAAAACAAAGGAAATGGCCAAAGAATAACTGAAGAGACAAAATACACCAGATTATGTCAAAACGTGAAACCGGATGAACTGTAACAGTGAGAGAAACAAAGAAAATCTTGTTCCAAGAGCTCAATAGAAATATTTGCTGCCAATCCTATGTTATAAAGAGTTCTCAAAATTCGACGGAAAACATGAGTTCCCATTCTGGAGAGATGGGAGATCCAAATCCGGTATCGTTAAAATGCAGACGCATATGTGCTTGCTTTTTAGCTGCTTTTTCTATAACTATTGTGTTGTTTCTTATTGTTTTAAATCTTCATCATCATGTCTATGTGAAGCATGGCATTAACCCTACCCCTGCTACTAAACTGTTGGAGGAAAAGATTGATGGAATTGTAACTAATGATCTAACTGATAAAACTTTACATCATGATCAATCTATTTTCTTTAAATGTCTTTACTAAACTTCTGTATGAGTACATCGACACTATGGATGCTAGAGAATGTTATGTGTGCTTGCAATTACCTACTTTGGTATCCAAGGGGGTGACTTATCATCACCTTCCCCTTACTTATGGCATTTCTTGTAGTTTATTCTATTGTAAGGGGCAATTTCAATATTATTACTCAAATTATGATTTGATCTTTTCTGAAATACTGATTATAAAAAATTAGAATATTGTACCGGATACATGAACTGCTAAAATAATGAGTGACTTTTTCCAACCAACCCAAAGTAGAGACACAGAGTATGCGCATAGACATAACTTAACTTGCTTTTTGTATAACGTTGAAAAGGACTTTATCAATTCAGTTGAAGATAGACGTGGGGAAATAAAGAAAAAGGCTGAAACACAATTAAAAATTCCACCTTGGGTACACTGGGAGGATGACATTAAAAAGGGGATGCACACTTTGCTATGGCTCTAGATTGGCAACATAGAGGAGAGCTATGCATATTGAGATGCAGCACTGAATTTAACAATAAATATGTTGGTTCCAGTGAATGTAATCACACCTTCCAAATTGCGGGAGGATGGGGTTTGTATCTTGGAGGATCTGATCCAGTCTTCCATGGGGTGTACTATATCTGTGGGAAAAATGCTTATTATAGGATACCAAAACATTGGTATGGATGCTGCTATATGGGAATAGTGTTTCCAAAAATGTATCATGTGGGACAAGCTAGTGAAACCAATTAATTGAAGCACACCTATTTGAGAAGAGGAATAAGAGCTGCTGAAATAATTGGGGATATTTTTGGTGCAATGAGTTCATCAGTTGGGGTGATTCTAAATTCTCACAAAATTCGAAAACTTTCTACTGTTGTTGATCATTCATCAACTGATACAGCAGGAGGTTTTCTTGTCATAAATACTGAAATGGTTGCTATCAGATCTATGGTGTTACAAAACTGACTTGCATTAAACGTCCTTCTTGCAAAGGAGGGCGGAGTCTGTCGCATGCTTAAAGTCCAACAGAGCTGTACTTATATCTCTGACAAAAGCAAAGATTTGCAAGGATATATCAGCAATATTACTAATTTGGGAAAAGAGTTGACTGAATTAAAGGCTGATGGTGCTTGGGAATCTATTAGTAAAGGATTTACCTCTGTGGGAAAATGGTTTGCAGCTTTGTGAGGTAGTTTAGTGGGGAACATATTGACACCCATACTAACTATTGCCATTTGCTTACTAATAATAATAATGGTTCTTTGATATTATAAGCAGACAAAAATTGAGTAAGAGACAAGGGGAATAAAGAGAAAGAACGCAGAAATTGAATTAGAAGATAGACAATATGGGTACTACGATGAATTAAAAGCCATAGAACAATCTAGGCTAAAGCTTATGAAGACATCCGCCTTATAATCCTGACATCAGATAAAGATAAAGATAAGAGTGTGATGGCTCGAATCGCCATCAAAGGGGGAATTGATAGAGCATAATTGTTATCTTTCATCTGTTTTCGACGATTTTACACAGAAATGATTTGCGACAACTTTACATGATTATGACAAAAATGTGTGTTAGGATCCATGTATCAAGAAACATACAAAATTAAGTTTGTTTTAGTTACTGCATCATAAAAGCATGCAGAATGATAGAGGTAGTTTTCTAATAACATAACAGACAATAAGTTGGTGTTAAATCTCACATTTTAGTAACGTGATCTTATGCTTTGGTAAATGTGATAAATAAATGATAACACAGAAGACTTTTTAAGTAAGAGTAAAGTTGCTTCATGTGTAGAAAAATGGGAGTTAATGTTAAAATATGTAATGTGAGCACTGACATTGACAAGACAAGTAGGTGTTACACAAAGTTATGTTATAACTTGCATTTCGTAAAAGTTCATTTCTGATGTGCTTTTGAAAAAGAGACTTGCAAAATGATATGTGAAATGAAAGTGAGCATTAAACATTTTATAAGTACCCTATACCTATATAAATTAATTGCAATTCACGTTGAAACAATGTTAATATGCTTAATTTAAGAAATTAACGTACTGTTCTTTGTAATGTGAGATTCATATTCTAGCACAAATTCATCATGTATAAGCTGTATTTCATGAAGGCCTCAAACTTTGCTTCGTTTCCTAATATGAACTTATGAACTGAATAGTCTGAAGACTATGGGAACCTTTCGTAAAGTTTCCACTTGTGTTCTAACACTCAATCGTCTTCTTTCACGTTTGTAGCTTACTTGACTAGACTTGCAACAAAAGTGTTACTTCCTAGAGGAATGCTTGAGGAATGGACAGACAAAGGATGAGGGGCATAGGTTTGCCTACTTTCCAAATGCTACAAACGATCATACGACTAAACTACAGTGGTTCTAAGGAAATTGCAAGTAATGGATTACTTAATTCTTCTGGATCTATATACTTTGTACTTACTACATCATCTCATCCTGTCGAGAGTGACCAATGGAACGGAGTGGTCCAAAAAGTTTGGTGATGTCAAGGGGTGAAAACCTGGAATTGATGGAGTATAATTGGCTAAATTTTAAACAATGGGGCGTCACCTCTTTACCCACCTTGTGGTATAGAGACAAATGATTTGGACTTCCAGAAACAACGCGAACTGTGACAAAATACTGCCTTTGCTGCCGGCTGGTCTACTATCGTAGTGGAACATTTCGACTGAAAGGGTTCGCGTCAGAGCAGCTGTGGCACTGATGCCACAGTGTGGACAGAGGCAGACGATTCTGTCCATGAACTGGAACTGATCATTTGATATTTGCTGAATTTTCCTAAAGCGTTGATATGAGACTCAACTGATTTCCCGCTAATTCTCTAATCTTGAGATAAAAAATCTCCCTCGGCTGAGGAAGATAGCTCCTTCATATCTGAATCTCGTAAAGCTTGCAAATGCTCATTAAACCTGATCTAATTCAAAATTAGCCTGTATGCCATTCATTAAAACTCAAATACAAATATATAAAATACTCCGCTGGTTCTGCTTCATTTAGTTGTTTGTGACTAAATTGATTTGGTGATTAGCTAAAAACTGGGTTTATTTGGGAGATTGCCTCCAATTTTTAATTTTAGTAATTATCTTATTCAAGGTCCTCATATGATAATTACGCATCCTCTACATATTCCAGTTCCTTTCAGCACAGAACAAGATCCATTGGAGGACCTAGGAGAATTGTATGGTAGCTGAGGTTAATATGGGATAGGGTAAACTAAAATAAAAGAACTTGTCTATGAGGCCCAACACTACAACATCAGTCTGGCCTATAAGGCAAACAAGCAGTGCCCCTTGGGCTGGCATCATAGGTCAGTGTGTGGGCCAGTTTTGTGCCTGTGTGTGGGCCTGTTTTATGGTCTGCTGGGCCAGTTTTTACTGTTGATTTCTGTAATTTAAAACAAGCATTGCCTGCAGAAATCTCAAATACTTTGAGTCTTCCACAGCATGCCTTTGCCAGTTCAAAACTGCACCAATTACAAACATGGGACACTTGTTTTTTAACTGTCAAGCTCACTAATGAGGGCCACTTTTATTTTGGTGCCCAGCCCTATTTTCTGTCCCAGTCTGAACTTGCCCCTGATCTGAGTACTCTTCTGATAAACCGAGATGCAATGTTTACCTCATGATAGGTCTAAGTACATAATTTGTGCCCTGGGCCAGAGTTAATGGCCAGTATGACCAGAAGATAATTTGACAAGGAGAGAGTGGATGAGCAAATGTTCTTTGGAATCAGATCTAATCATAGGCTAGGCTGAACAGCTGTGTTTTAGGCACTTTCTTGATTTAAGACAATCATGTTCTTATCTGAGGTGTAACTGTGTGAATTTCTAAAGAGAGGAGCCTAAGTGTGAAGGGATCTTCCACCAGGTTTCTTGTAGAATGTTGGCTGAGATGTTGGTGGATTTTGATTGACAGTTAGCCTAGCTTATTTATTGTGAAAATGATTTGTTAATGCCAATAAGGTTTTAACAGTTGATTGTTAGCAAATTGTGTTACAGGCTATAGACACGTATTTTGTTACATGTAATCTCACAGTTTACAGTAGTAGGTAAGAGTTTTGGGGCTGGCCACCCACTCTTACAAGCTATGAGGTTTTCACTGTGATAATTCGCATTAGGCCCTGTTGAGAGGGGTGGTAAATTGTTTTGCAAACTGTATTTTTCTAAATATTTGTAGTGTTACACCTGTATGCATGAGGGTTGCCAGTTTATTTGCACTTGAATGGGTTGGATGTGGGTAAGGTGTAAAGCCAGTGGTAAAGGGTATAGGCTTTACTGGTTCACTGGTTCACTGGGAAAGGTATTGTCAGACTTCATTGGTTCAATCTGTTTATCATGAAATGTTATGGCAAAGCCAGTAGGCCTGACTTAGTTATTCTGAAAAGCATGTGTCAAAGGCAATACACGTTTAAGGATGAATTGTGATTACACTGTGTTAAAGAGGGGTAACCTATGTTATCGTGATCGCTTTGGACTGAGAGATCGGTTGTGGGGTCCTAGTATATTTCAAGAAACTGAAGGACCCGCACCCAGGTGATTTAGTGCGATACTGGCATCTTTTGGATGTTTTTGTAGGATCCTCACCCACTGGTGCCACCTGTGGCATGCTTCATCATAAGATCCTCACCCACAATACCTAGTGTGAGTGGGTGGGTGCGACGTAGTTTGTAAGCAGGGTTCCTATTCAGTAAGCCTACTGACTCTTTATGGCATACTATAGGCCAAAACATGTCAACCTATTGATGTTTTAAGTCATAATTCCCATGAAACGTCTCACTGTTTTTATCTCTGCCAAAGGACCTTTATATTAAAAGGAGCTAAGATCTAGAAGGCAATTTTAATTCACTGATAATCCCTCATTCTTAGAATAAGATCTCCACTTACAAACTGCGTTGAGCCCACCCATTGCAGAGCATGCAAGGGTGGCGAGTGGCATGCAGTGGTTCATGTACATCAATTAAGGGTCGCCAGGGGGTGCAACTGAGACCCTTAAGCAACCCATTGTGATCCCTGGTGCTTTCCTTGCGACCCCTGGTACCAATTAACCTCTGCTAGGACACTCTGTATGTTCATTGGCCTCAAAAACATAATATGCATTAACTGTCTTCTTTGCCATAAATTAAATTGTTAAATGGTATGCTCTCAAACTCAGAAGGCGGAGGCTGAGTCAGCATGCGCAAGGCATTTCTGTGGGGTGAACTTGCAACATGCACTTACTTGTGCGCATGTGCTTTCATGGACGTGGAGGCCCTCGGAACATCTTTTGCTCGGTGCGCAACTCCAAATATTGCTGCCAGTGAGCAGGGGTTCTGCTGTGGCTGTCCCAGGCCTAGCAGTTATAATTTGCAGCCACTCTTAGAGCTGGAGCACGGTAGTGACATTGATGTGGCGTGTGTGTCCTCTCCTGGCGCTGAAACAATGTCCCTGCATCCAGCCCTGGAGGTCCCGTCATGCTGCTAATGTGCACACAGGTAGGCCGCGGGGGAGTAAATTGCCTGCTTCAGATTAAAAGTGAATTGCAATCTCACAAGTTTCAGTATCCTGTTTGTTAGAAAATGCCCTTAAAGTCATGTCTGAGTCAATAAACATAGCTGTTTTATATGAGCAGGTTTAATGTTTATCAGTCAAAATACATCATTACATGGCGTACCTACTCTCATCTTATCTTGCCACAGCCCGAGAGCAAGACTGATTGTCAGGAAGGAAAATATGAAATGATTTAAACAGTGTTGAAATCGCTTACTTTTGAGTACCAGTTAGCATGCTGCTTTTAAAAGCAGTATTTAAGCATGCACACAACAGCAAGCCCAATTCATCTAAAAGCACGCCTGTCTCTTTTCAGAATCAGAGATCATGCTGCACACACTGCAGGAGGCCTAGGTGTGAATGTAAGGCACTTGTTGCAGTCCATGACGTCTCTTTATACAGCCCCTGGTTACTGCTAGTAGGACTTAAGTGGCACAGTTTTGAAATGGGCCCCAGGTTCCATATCAAGCCCTTTTTTCATATCCACAACGTTGTAGGCATAAGCACTGATTAATTTCCCAACAGTGACTATAACAAGGTAATTAACAGCAGAGATGCAGTCCCTATTCACATTTCACACGTTTTACTTCTTGCATTTTCTAAAAGTATTTGCTTTTTCTAGGTGCTAGATGTCAGTATTTTTATTTCATGCAACAAATGCCTTTTTTATAGTGCATACGTTTAATTCAATCCTCTCCAGATGTCTTGGTGAGAGTTATGGAGTTGGATGAATGCAATACAAGATTGTCCCTTTGGCTGTCATTGGATTATGAGGATGTCCAGGCTACATGCACATCCATTCGTTGGCCTCTCATCAGAAGGCACAGAGTAATGGTCACATATGAGCTAATTGTAATTGTGGAAAAGTATGTGCAGGAGGTACACAACAGTAGAAATATGGACAACGCCAAAGAAAAATAAAATGCTGTACCAACAGGTTAGTGGGTGAGTTGTCTGCATGGAGAAGTGGAAGAGATGAAAGTAAGTACCTGCATCAGGAGTGAGGGAAAAGACACTACTGAAGAGGAAGGAGATAATGAGTTAGAAATGGAGATAAAAGCTTTCAAAAAGATCTGAGGAGAAAAAGAGCACAAGTGCCTAATAAAGTGAGAGATTGTAGAGGAAAGTGGTCTTCCGGGGAGAATGCTAATGAACGAGATACTCGGAAGACCACTTCCCCTTCCACAGACCCTAATAATGCTTAATTCACAGTACTTTTTTCAGAATTGAAATATTTTCATAGTCAAATTGCTGTTACTTATTATTTTGATAGTGCTAACAACCATTTGCAACTTGTTTGTTTCACAAATAGGTCCACTGTTGTCTTATATGTGTGTCTGCAATGAGAGCAAACTCACAGAGAGCCCCCCAAATTCTGGACAGGTCACCTACTGTATGAAGTGCAGAATTTTAGTTCACGTATTTTAAGCTATGCCTTTAATTACAGGGCCACGCCCAGGGCCGGACTGGACGTAGCGGGCAGCGGGTGTTTCCCCGGTAGGCTGCCAGAGTGGGGGCCGGTTTTTTGTTACCGGGGGTCAGCAATATCGGCCCCCAGTAACAAAATCGGCCGAAACCGGCCCTAGCAAACAGCTCGGCCGCACCCTCCCCCCCCAGGGGGTCGGCTGAGCAGTTTGCCAGGTCCGGTTTTGGTTCCCAGTCCGGCCCTGCCCATGCCGATTGGAAAGGATCCCTCATTATGCTATATGGCCACACCCCTTTTAGATACCCCCTCTCCACCTTTATAATCCCACTCACCCGATTAAGGCTTATTGTACGGTGCAGGTGCACTGAAGAAGTGCTTTATGTAGGAGAGTTAGAAGAAATGTAGATGGTGGAATAAAATTACAAGGCAACTATAACGGTTGTTGTCTCTTGGTCTTGAATAAGGGCAGGGCTTTAAGTGGGAAAAAAAAACTGGTGGTGCTCTAAAAGGGGCGTGGCAAATCTCTTCAAGGGGTGTGGCATATCCGAGTAGGGGCGTGGTCTAAATCAAGATAACTAGCATTGTGTGCTTAAGAAGATCATGAAGTCGCATCCAGCAAAGGATAATAAAATAGGCAAAAACGTCCCATCAAGTAGGTATTTCAGTACCTCCAGGAATAGTGCACTTTCCCACCCAGGGAAAACAATGTTGTTCAAAGAGAGACGAGAAAACAAAAGTAGCGCTTCACTGGCAAACACTGTAAAGTGGCGCTAGTGTGTTTTGGTGTGAATAAATCAATCTGGCCACCTTGCAACCACTCTGTCTTGCTTTAGCTAGTTACTTTTCATATTTTGAATGTTTTAGTTCTCTCCACCCCGAGGCTGCACTTAGAAATTGAAAAAGTCAGAAAAAGAGGACGTTTCCAGCAAAAGTGTTTTTCTTTTTGGATCCATTTCACAGGGGAGCAAATAAACGAAAGCAAGAAAGAGAAGGTAATACCCGTTTCTAAAAGTCTCGGTTTTCATCATCCCACGCTGGCACCACGACGACGTTCCTCCTGCGCATGAAAAGAGAAGGTCCCACGCTGGCACCACCACGACGTTGCTCCTGCGCTGAAAAAGAGAGGGAAATCCTGAAAGAAAAAGGGTTTCCCTTCCTCCAACAACGCTCACCTGGCATGACGTCATGCCGTCGTGCCGTGGACGTCATGCCGTGACCTCCACTACTCAGTGAGGAAACTGAGCTCTCACTGCAGTCCAGAAAAAGACAAAAAAAAGAAAGGACTACCTTTGCCAGCCGCGAAAATAGAGCCCGATAGAGACCCGTTTCGAGGGCCCCAAAAAAAAACTGCCGGTGCTCAGACCCGGACAGACCCGGCCCACTTAAAGCCCTGAATAAGGGAGAGGGTTGTAGGGTCACAATTGCAACCAGGGCCGGACTGGGGTAGCAAACCAGCCCTGGCAATTACATTCGACCGCCCTGGGGGGGACGGGGGGGGGCTCTGAATGCTGGCGGGATCGCTGCTGCTGCCCCCACCCTTCCGGCTCACCAGCGAATTGCTCGGTGCCCACTACGGCCAGTCCGGCCCTGAGTGCAACTATGATAATGTAGCCCAGCCCAAACTAGTTGATCTCACAGGCTACTTCAAGTCCATCTGATTGTTGGATCCTGCAGATTTGGACCTCTATTGTGGAAAGCTTAGTTTCTTGGAGCGTGCCAGAGCAAGGCTACAGCGCACACATTCACTTTGTTCAGTCTCCTCTCCAGAGACTTTGTGAAGAGCATACAGCAGGATGCACTGGACCCTCAACTATCTTTAAAACATATTTGGCCAAGGGAGCTTGATGAGAAGGCATCCTTTTATTTTAAAAAGAGGTTGCAGCGCACAGGCTTAGCAACAGCTTTTCAGTGCAGGGTCCAAGTCATTGGGATTGTAGTGCATTAAGGCATTTACTATCCCTCTCTCCTCCCGCTCAGCCCTGACATCACTGAGCACCAGCAGGGAAGCACAGTACCTGTTCTACTAAAACTGTGAAACGTCTGACTCGTGCAGGGTAAGGTTTTGCATCAAAATGGAGTTATTTTTTCACAGCCCAGACCACCAATGAGTGCTTAAAGACCTTCATAAACATGTATTGCTCTTATCTGGGAACTGGCTTCAGCAAGATGATGTTTGTACACATTCACTACGAGCCTTTGTTTTGCTGGTAAATGCTGGAAAAGTATTTGTAGAATTGTCTCCCTTGAAGTACTGCACTCTGGCTAACTAATCCAGCTTTTCCTATCAGCCCTCTCAGAGGTTTCGCTTGAAAGGGAGAATTCTAATTTCCCTATTGAATGTTTTGGGCATCACAGAATGTGGCAGTGAACCTGCTGCCATCCTTCTGCAATATGGGTGTTACAAATGAATAATCTATTACCTTGGAAGCTGGTTGAGAGAATAGGTGCATCTGCCCCAGATAAAAGGAATGCCCCATCCCTTCCAGACCAGTGCAGTCTTAACAGCATTATAGGCCCCCGGGCAAAGCAGTGCACTGGGCCCTGCCTACACAACCACTCACAGGAATAAAAATGTTTAACGGAAAATTATTGTAAAATTCTGGTCTGCATGTGGCCCCTATGCTCGTGGGACCCCGGACAATTGCCCGCGCGTTAAGATGGCATTGTTCCAGACCCACTACTGAACACCTCGAGCAACATAATTCATGTCTGGGGGAAAATACGAGTCTCACCCTCCAAACAAAGTACACATGTCATTTGGTTTCATTTTACCGCAAGGGCACAAAGATTCAAAAACATTTGAAGAGCAGGTGCTGAGGTGTGTAATATTATAGCACTCTGTCTCACCTCCTCTTTCCATCTTTACTTTCACTCTCAGCTTCTCTCGCCCACATTTTCAGCCCCTCCCACAAGTCACCCCACCTTTTCTTTTTTCTTCCTCTCTATTTTCTTTCTGTCACTTTTGTCTGCCTCCCGTTCCTCGCTCACATTCTCATAGCTCTGACCTCCATTCTTTCTCGTTCCTTCTTCTTTCTTCTTTTCTCAATGATTTTGCATGCCTTCTCTTTCTGTCGCCACACTCACTCCCTTTTTTTAATCATCTTCTTTCCACTCCTGCCTCCCAAACCCTTTCTTTCTTTTACGATTTCCTTCTATGTTGCTTTCCCTCTCCATTTGTCCATCTTTTCTACTTTCTGAAACTTTATCTCACAGTTTTTTCACTCCATTGCCTTTTTCAGTCTCATTCATTACTTTTCTTTTTCTTAAGCTTGCTGAACCAGTCTTTATATTTCACTGATTCTCCTCTTGTTTATCTCAGCCTAGCATTGTTTCTTGCAATAATTCTTGTTTCTCCCTTGTTTATGCCTGCTTTCTGCATTCTAGTTTCTTTCTTTTCTTTCCCTTCATTCATCTTCCTTCGACAGCTTTCTCATTCAGCTTCCTTACCTTCTTTCACTACCTGCCACTTGTGACAGTCTTACTTCTTCTATAGGTTTTTTGTTTTCCTCTTTTTCTTTCTTCATTACCTGCTCCCAGATGTGATGGCTCTGTCTCACATTTTTCCATTCCTCTCACTTACTCTTTCCTATTGATTCTCAAACTATTTTTGGAGTGGGGGTAGTAACATCTTGATAGTAATATACAAAGTGTAAGGAAGCAGTTTCCCCTTAAGTACTGTGATGCCCAGGATGTGGCAATACTTACATTACCAACAGTTCTAACTCTACTGCACTCTCATTACGTTGATATTTGCATAGTCCACATCTGCCACTGGTATTTGTCTTGCAATGTTTGGAAGGAATATTTCTGCCCTGCTCTGGGATATTGTGTAGACTTGATAGTGGTGGGTTTGAACAGGATTGTTGTGTTTTATGATTTTTATATGTGTGGACAACCTCAGAGGGAACCATTGTTTGAGTTGTTTGTCAGATTTCCTTATTATGAATTAACTGGTTTGGTGTGATTTTTTCCTGCATCGAAGGAGAGACAGTGTTGAAGTAGCCTGTGTTGACCATGAACCTGACTCGAGGAACTGTTTTGCACGGCTAAATGTGTTTTTAATGACCTTAAGTTGATCCACCTGTTCACTTCTTTGTATTTTTCATAACATTATAGCATGCTAAAGCAGCCATACATCTACACTTTTTATTGTGTTTATGGAGATGGTTTGGGGCTTGGGCTGCCTCAAGGTCACATGTTGTGCTTAATTGTGCCCTCTACCTCAGCTGCCTGGCCTGTGCTACTACACTGGATCGTGTGTTCCTTTTGAGTACTTGACCCTTCTTCCCTGTGTTCATAAATGTCTATAGATCTTATTGAGGGCTTCCTGATATCTTAGATTTTTTATGTGTTCTAAATTATACAATTTGCTAAAAGGTCTTGTGGGAGACCCCTCCTTAAACTCTTTTCAGTGGTAGGATCGTTTGTTTCATGCAGCATAGGGGGCTTATATGACAAAACGTTCCAGGGCTGCTTCTTGTACCCAGTCTGGCTCTAGGGATGAGTGGTCCCTAATGTGCTGTCCAGCTCTACGGACAGAAAAAGGCACTTGGGAGATCACTGAACGTTCTGAAGAAAAACAAACTTTTTTGTGCTGTGCTACTAAAGAAAGAATGGATTGATTCTGCCTTTTTTGCATTGTAGTGAACAATAACTGTTTTTATCAAGGTAGCCAATTGCTGCTTTATAATTGCTTCTCATATCTAGCAGCATCATAATACCTGTGCCCACGGACACCAGCACTGCAGCACTTTACCTCGAGCCCCTTGCACCGGACCGAGAGGGGGAGGAGCCACGACCTGTGACGGGCGCAGGAGCGTCTTAAAAGCAACGCAGGCTTCCCGCAGCGTGGGTGCCCACGGACACCAGCACTGCAGCACTTTACCTCGAGCCCCTTGCACTGGACCGAGAGGGGGAGGAGCCGTGACCTGTGACGGGCGCAGGAGCGTCTTAATCTTAAAAAGCAATGCAGGCTTCCCGCAGCGCGGGAGCCCACGGACACCAGCACTGCAGCACTTTACCTCGAGCCCCTTGCACCAGACCGAGAGGGGGAGGGGCCGCGACCTGTGATGGGCGCAGGAGCGTCTTAAAAGCAACGCAGGCTTCCCGCAGCGCGGGAACCCACGGACACCAGCACTGCAGCACTTTACCTCGAGCCCCTTGCACCGGACCGAGAGGGGGAGGAGCCATGACCTATGACGGGCGCAGGAGCATTTTAAAAGCAACGCAGGATTCCCGCAGCGTGGGACGCGCGCGGGGCATGCCCGGGCTCGGCCCGGGTGAAGACCGGGCCAAGATGGGCCCATCTTAGCCCGTCAGAGACCGGAGGAGGCCGGGCGGGGCCAGGTCTCTTGGCTCATCTTTTCAGGATCCCTGTAGTCAGGTCTCTGTTTCCCCAGAACACGGTTTGTTGGTCTGAAGCCCCTAAGGGCAGGAACAAGGTACTTGCATGACTTCTTTTCATGGTGATTGGTGACTGTGTCCCTCTTAGAGTTATCTTTAGTCCCTAGGATCTAAGCCCAAGAAGCCCAAGAAGTGCCTCCTGTTTTCCCTATTCTGAAGCTGAAGTGTTTAAATCTTGTATTGCAGTTTTATCTAAGTCAAATCGACTCTTGACTAGCTAGTAATGGGCAAAAGGAAATTAGCTGTTGAGGGCCCTCCAGGGACTAATGTCGTAGGACAAGTTGGGACGATAGACTCCTTTCTAACCAGAGCAGCTAATGTCATAACGAAGGAGATAGCTCTGACCGAAAAAAGGCTCTCCTTGGAGACTGAGAAATTAGCACTGGGCACTGTTGGGCATAGTCTAACACAGGAGGAAATCAGGGTCCCATTAGGAAAAATGTCTCCCACTATACCCCTAGCCATATCGACGGAAGGCCTAATGGGTGATCTGGACTCACTTATTTGTACCACCGCAGCCACCTTAACAGCAGGCGATGACCTGGACTGCCCCCCAACCAAGAGAAAACGAACTGATGGAAGCAGAGCCCTGAGAAAGTCTCCGCGGACAAAAACAACTCCTCCACCAGCTGAATTCAATCTGGAACTGCTGCTGGATAGCCTCTTTGTAAGGCTAGAGACTATGACCAAAGCTTTGTTAGCACCTGTAATTTCTAAGCTGGAAGGAATTGAGTTAAAATTTAATTCTCTGGCCGCCATACACAATAACTGTCTCTCAGGGCGTGAAATAGCAGTCGGAGGGAGGGGGGGCTCTTGTCAGGTATCTAGCGGCTCGGCCCATGTCCCCCAGGCGGGTAGCACCCAAGTTCACCGGGCAATCAGTATTCAGGCCCCAGGGGGTGTGTCTCATCCTAGCAATATTGATACTAACCACATTCCAGGGGGGGGTGGTCACTATATCTCAGGTGACCTATCGGGAAGTGCAGGTATCCCAGGCGGCCCATAGGGAAGGGCAGGAAACTGCCAATGAGGACCCACTATCTACACATACCCCATCCCATCATAAAATGGTCATGATTGAAAACAAATGTATACTTGATCTCCCTTCCCAATCAGCGCCTTTAGTAGCTGTGCTATTGGGGGTCCCTCCACTCACATTGGGAACCAAGGAAACTTCCTTGGACCTTATCCATGAGACCACTCACTGGTGCAATAATAATGTGATCAATGGCCCTAATATATCTCCTGATATCATCATGGCCAGAAGAGTGGGCTGGATTGGCCACGGGATTAGGAAAAATGTTGAGGGGGACTGTATAATTATTAACTTTAGACGCTCTGTGCAAGCTAAAGCGCTAGTAGGTTGCCAATACAAGAATGGCAGCAAAACTAAAATTAGAACAGTCTCCCTACAGTCTTTTTATCCTTTTAAACATCCCCTAGCAAATCGCGATTGGCAGTTGCCGTTTCAGCTGGTTAAGCCCCCTCAAGATAGAAACGTGAACACTATACTACCTTTAACAAACCGATACCTACCGCTAGCTAACCCCCAGGGCCTTGATGCAAATGACTGACTAGTGATGGTAGCAGGAACAACACAGGCTAAGAAGTTGCCATCTAAGGCTCTTATCGAGCCAACTGTACCTGCTCCCATATTCCAACTCCCGCTGGTAAATCCTCCAAATTCCATCCCTACCTTAACTATCCTTGATGATGTTCCAATGAAGGTATTGTCCTGGAATATAACTGGCCTTAGGTCAAAGAAGGGCGATATTTCCTGGGTACACTTTCTTGCCACACACCATATTATTGCTTTACAAGAAACGTGGGAGCCCAATGATTGTTTCTATCTGGATGGCTTTACTTCATTCTGTAAACATGCAATCCCGTCGAAAATGGCTAGAGCTTGGGGGGGGTCTTCTTTTAATGTTTAGTCTTAAATTTTTCTACCAAGCCAAATTGATTGACTCTCGTTCACCCCACGTGTTAACTGTGGAACTGTCAGGAAAGAATCTCCCCACTTTGCTAGTGGTAAATTTTTATAATTCCTTCTCCAGAACTCATGAGACCGAAAATCTTAAGGCTTTAGAGGATTTTCTGGAAAGTTATGGGGAAGGAAGACAAACCTATTATGACACGTTAATCTTAGGGGATTTTAATACCCGCAAATGCTGCCTTAATTGCTCCCAAATGTTGGAGGAGGAAGATGGCTTGCAGGTGTCAAACCACTTTGAACTTACATCATCAGGCATCTTTTTAGAAGGCTTCCTTTCAGCCCATAATCTGCATTGTTTACAGCAATCAAATACATCAGCCCTGGTTCCTACTTATGTAGGCAATGGTAGCTCAAGCACAATTGACCACATTTTGTTATCTGCTCTATTAATACCGGCTGTAAAGAACCTAAGCGTTACTTGGAACTGCCTCAGTGACCATAATCCTTTAATTTTGGTTCTCCTCCTCTCGGCTGCCCTTAAAGGGGGGTTGCGAGTCAAATCTCTAATATAAACATCAGTACCAAAGACCAAGCATGAAGATTGAAGTGGGAAAGGATTACCCCAGAGAGTTTTTTAGAGAACTTGTATACCACCTGCGCTCCGGAGTTTCAAGTATGTATAGATCCGGCACCACACGATAGAGCTATTCTAGAGGCCTTTAGTACAATCACTAAGCAGGTTGCCTCTAATCTATCCATTAAAACCAGAGCGAGATGCCCAAAAAGGTGGTTTGACGACACCTGTTCGGCTGCCCACAAGGAGCTAATGCAGGCCCTTAAGCAAAAACCAAGGGACTCAACACTAACTAGGAGCTGTAGGAAGGCCTATAAAACTGCAGTTCAGGAGACAAAAAAACAGATAAGGGAGCAGGCCTGGGAGGAGCTCAGTCAAGCTAGTGTCTTGGCTGACAGCTCTAGATTTTGATCTGTGGTCAACAGTCCTCTCTTCTCTGACACGTCAAATTCTAGCAGAGACGGCACAATACCAACAGAGAAATGGGTCCAGCACTGTGGCAATATTTATAGTGATACCAACTTAGCAGAAGCCGTGGGACAAACAGTTCCCGGACTAGCAAGTTCCTCCCTTCATTTTAGAACAGATGAGGTTCACAAAGCCATCACTTCAACATCCGGTGGAAAGGCCCCTGGCCCTGATGGGGTACGAGCTGACCTTTACAAGGCCGACCCCAAAGTCTGGGCCAAGATTTTAACACATGTCTTCAACGCAGCATGCTCCTGTGGTTTCCCCTTGTCATGGGAAAAGGCGGTCATTATCCCCATTTTTAAAAAGGGCGCCCGGGATGACCCGGCATGTTATAGACCGATTTCGCTCTTAGACTCCGCGGCAAAAATCATGGGGAAAGTAGTACGGGATCGCCTAACAGCCTGGCTTGATCACGCTAACATCATTTCCGATCTCCAATATGAATTCAGGCAGGGGAAAGGGACACTGGACCAATGCCTTAATCTTCATTTGGTGATCGGGAAGTACACTGTTGCCAAGGGGGGGGGGTTTAAACCTGGCCTTTATGGATCTAACCTCAGCTTTTGACCTTGTCAATAGGTCTAAGCTGTGGTTGATCCTGCGCGACATGGAGCTAGATGCAGAACTGATCTCCTTCCTCCACACTGCTCAAGTAAACACCATGGCCGCGGTACAGTTTAGCGAAGACGGCAGCCTGACAGATTCCTGGGCAGTAGGAAGGGGGGTCCAGCAGGGGTGCATTCTGGCTCCCCTGCTGTTTACGCTATATATGAATAAACTGGGGGATTCTTTAATATCCTGTTGTAAAGACATACCCAGGGCCGGCACTAAGATGATCCCTGCACTTCTGTACGCTGATGATGCGGTTTTATTGTCCAAGGGGTTTGCAACAACTTTTAAATTGTTTTATAGATTTTATGGATTCACTAGATCTAATTACTAATCTTAAGAAGTCACATGCTATGACCATAGGTTCCCGAAAGGCGGCCAAGGCCAAATTTTATTGTAATGGGGCCGAGTTAACCAAAGTGTCCACGTTCCCATACCTAGGGGTACTTTTTGATGACCAAGGCGCTTGGTGCACGCAACGAACACTCAAAAAGAACGTCTTAGCCAGAGCTGCAGGCTCTACTCTGGATTTTGCAAAGAGACTAGGGTCAAAGCCCCTTCCTGCACTATTGAAGGTTTATAATTCAAAATGTATCCCTATGGCCACTTATGGATGCAACATCTGGGGCTACAAGGATGCGAAGGGAATCCAAGGGGCTGAGAATAATTTTATGCGTAAACTCCTTGCGGTCCCTGTTGCTACCCCCGTTTTTAACCTACATGAAGAATTGGGGGCGGGTTATATCTCGGATCAGATTGCGGTCGCCCCGTTGTTAGGTTGGTTGAGAATTTGGGCTCAACCGACCCCAAATTTAAACCAACTCATAGTTTCGAATTGCATCGCACTGGAGGGGGCCTTACACATTCCCTGGCTGAAATACATAAAGGAACAGACAAGATGTCTCAGTTGTCCCGAGTTGTTCCTGACCCCCAGGCCCCTGGGCAAGACCGCTATTAGAGATTTTAAACAGCTGTTCATGGACAGGCGGCAAGGCCTTAGGGAGGAGATCGAACTAGCCAAACCTTCAGTGAGAAGGTTTGTCACACTGAGCCTGGGCCCGCAGATGCAATCATACTTATCCTATGTCAACAAAGCATATCATCGTTTTGTTTTGATGAGATTCCGTCTAAACATGGTTCCCTGGTTACTGGCATTCCCCAAAGGTTACTCGAAACCAGAATTACTAAAACCCTGCCCTTGTGACAATTTCTCGGAGCAGGATACCCTCCATCTAACGTTCTTCTGTGCCTATTACGATCCCTTGCGTAGGAAGCACATTTTTCCCCTACTCAGAGATTGTCAATTCGTTCAAGTGAGGCCGGCCTTGTTTTATCTTCAAATGCTAGCCTCACCCAGGGTTTGTTTTGGGGTGTCAAGTTTTTTAATTGGGGCTATCAGACACAGGACTAAGCTGTCGTTGCAGTAGCTATTCTGTGTTATCAGTCAGTGTAAATATGTTCTCCTAAATTATGCAATGTATTTTTAATGAGATAGTATTTATGGTCTTGGCTCACCGTTTTAGCACTGTTGCACTTTATATGATATACTCTTTGTAGGTTTCCAACGTGACCATTGTCATAGTAAAGCTGGACGCCTTTTATCACATAACGTATTTGATGAAATGTGTATTTTTGCTTTTCTGGCTCTTGGCTGCCGAATACAGTACTTTTGACTTGACTTGACCTGTGTTTGTCAGCCTTTTAATTTCCAGCCATCAAAGTACTACTTGACACCAACTAGTCTCTTCTCAATATTCATGCAGCATCAGCATTGCAGCCAGTATCTTTCTCTGTGTGAGTAGCAGCTGTCTTTCCTCCTGCTAGACACCCCTAACTTTGCAGCCAACACCTCCCCACTCACTCCCGGGCCATCCTTCTCTTAATACTCTAAAATATTGTCAGCACACTAAATACAGAACATGCATATTATTAACACGAGTACTCTACTGGTGATGTGCACTTTCATCTGTAAAATAAACTAGCTTTAGTAAAACTGGAAAGGTGCAATGGGTAGTAACAAGGGAAAAGATGTATATTATGTTGTGGAAAGGAAGGTTGTTGGGAGAACATGACCTGCATTGAATATCACTGTAACTTACTTTCCAAGAATGAGCTTTCATTACACGGTTCTTCTAGTTTCTAAAACAAATGGCAATGTAAACCTGTGCTAAATATTATATGCCCATCGATCTCACCATTACATAACACTTATTTGACATTGGGTGATTTCAACAGCATATATTCTATTGTTGTACAATGTTTAAAAGGTTCTTAAATGATGTTGCATACCTTAAGGCAGTATCAGACAATATTGTCTGATATTAACAATGTATGCTGAAGCATTTTCAATAGGGTTTGAATAAAATATGTTTATAGAGTATTTCATAGAGTATATGCTAGAGATGTTCCATTCTTTTTGTTTGGTGTAACTAACCAAATGTCACTTACATCACTTCCTTTAATGGCACCGAGTCAAAACAGTGTGTAATGTCACTTCCTGTGATGTCATGTGGTCCAAAGGTAGTATGATGTCACTTTCTGTGATGTCACCAGGTCAAAGGTCTTGTGATGTCACTTCCTGTGGCACCATCAAGGCGGACAAAGGGAATGTGATGTAACTTCCGCTATACTTGGCATTTTGGTGAATCAACATCCATGCAGTGGTTTCTAAACTTTAGAAACCATTGCATGCTTTTAATTCCGTGGTTAGAGAAGCGGAAATTTTATTTACCGTGCAAATGTTGTTGAGTTTGTGTATGTCGGAGGGAAAATGTAAGATTGAGTCAGTTGATGAAAGAAAGGATGCATTGGTGCAAAGATGAGCCACAGAGTACATGTATGATGACTTATTGTGTGCCTAAACCTATCAATAGCACAAACGGCAATTTCATTCATAAGCCAGACCTACTGGCATTGTCAATGCTTGTTGTTTTTGAGTTTGCTATTTGTTCTGTAGGCTGTCGGTTATGAGGCAAGTGTAGTAAATCTATAGTTATGTGGCAGATGATACAGCCACAAAAATCAAATACATTTAGTGGCCCTGGCTATAACATAAGTCAGAGTGAACCTCTCATGCTAACCTTGCGAATTAAGTTTACTTTGCGTAGTTGTAAAATATGAAAACGTTCATTTTAACCTGAGATACCTAAAATGTTTATTCATATTTAGTAATAAAACTTCATCACATTTTAAAACAAGTGATATACAAATAGGGCAATGTGTCACGTTGAGGAGCATATTCTTTTCTGAATATAATTGTGTGGGGAAATAGAGAGGCATATTCACAAGGAGCTATCGCCAAATTAACGGCACTTTAACGCAGCCAAAGTCGTGATAAATATACCTCCCCATTCACAAGCTGGTGTAAACAGCCCACAGCACCAGTTTACCTGCGATAGCAGCCCCAAAAAACATCGCCACAGAGGACCCGCGCAACTATCGCTAATGAGATGCAGAGTGGGCGTTCCCGTGCCAAAAGGCGAGACAACATCACACCTCAACATTCACAACGACCAGCCACATCGGCGATAAAAACACAAAACAGGCGATAAGGCGCGCTAGCACCAGGAAATCTACACCTGCTCTGACCTGGTGTAAAGTCGGACGGCAGCCTGCAAACCAAAAGGGAGCACAGCCCAGGGCTACATCGGAAGGGCAACAGATGCCATGGAGCCACCCACCATGTGGCCCGGACACCCAAGAGGGCCACAACACCCACCGCCACCACCCCCAGGACCACCCTTCCCTGGCACCCCCCCGACCAAAGACATGCCACATCAGCCACACCTAAACATGTATAAAATATTGCGCTTGATGCCGCACAATCACAACTGGTGACATGCATGTGTCGCCACAGAACTGAGGAGCACACATTCACTTTCCAAGCAACAAATGAAACTTTATTAAAATGAACACCGAAATGAAATGAAGACGCATGGCCGCTCCCCTCGGGACAATACATAGGTCGCAGCCTGTAAGACAAAAACATGATGAGAAGGTGTGTCCTGCGCACATCAGAGGACAGAGAGAGAGAGCGAAGGAGAGAGAGAGGAAGAGAGGGAGGGCGAGAGAGAGAGAGAAGAGGAGAGAGAGAGGAAGAGAGGGAGAGAGAGAGAGAGGAAGAGAAGGAGAGAGAGAGAGAAGAGGAGAGAGAGAGGAAGAGAGGGAGAGAGAGAGAGAACGTGCCGCCCCTGTACACCCAGGCCACACTGCTCACCTGCTGCCACCGGTGTGTCTCCAACCACGTGCCGGTATGTAGGGCAGTTCACCAGGTCACACATCTCATTCAGAGCCGTCAGCTGAAACAGAGCCCAGATACATGACTGGCACAGTACACACACTTGCACAAGACAACATCGCCTGCCCGCCCATGCACACCCAGGCAGAGGCACCCCAACCTCTTGCGCCGCCCATCGGAGCATGCCCGCCCATGCACACCCAGGCCTCAATGCTCACCTTCCACCACCGGCGCGTAGACAGGAGGTCCCACCATGTGCCGCTGCAAGCCACAAGCCCGGGGCCCGCAGACATGGCACCCTCCACATCATGCAGCCCCGCTCCGCAGGCCACCAGGTCTCACGTTTGGTGCTGGGTCTTGATTACTCCATGGCAGAGGACATACCAGTGCACCCGGCACCATCGCAGGCTACACACCCGCTCAGCCCAATGGGTGCCACCAACTCTGGGATCCCGGAAGTGACACCACGTGGCAGTAGGCCCGCGCTGCCCGCTGGCTCTGGCCTACACTGCGGTCCAGCAGGGCACACAAAACCTGAGCTGTCCGGACTGCCGGGACGGGACATCATCGCAGGCTGCACACCCGCTCAGCAGCTTAAGGTGCAACTGACTCAGTGCACCCAAAGTCACCATCCCGTGGCGGGGTGCCTGTGCCATCCGCAAGGCCCCGTGTGCCACTAACCCTGTGCAACCCCAGTCTGCGCCACGTGGTGGTAGGCCCGTGCTGTACTCAAGGCCTCGGATGCCACTAACCCTGTGCGCAACAACTCATGGGCCCTATATGAGTGAGAACGTGGAGCGTCTGTCATCCAGTCACCACCGGAAGAGGGGAATGTGACGTCGTCGGCCCCTTATGTTGGCAGAGTCACATGGCCTGTGACGCCTGTGCCGGATGGGTGTGGTGTGTGTGAAAACCTGCCCTCAGGGAGTGGCTGTGACATGCTGACAACTAGACCAGTGACCTGCACACCACCAGCGAGTACGGCTGCGACGGGTAGCAATGAGGGCCCCCCCTGAGGTGTTAGCGGAGTGGTCTGGCCTGCCGTACGCCGGACCAGCGCAGGGCTTGCAACAATGACTCGTGGGATCTGGGCGTCGTCCAGTCCATGTCCGGACAAGGAAGTGACTGATGCGTGTGTCCCTGTTGTAGTGTTCATGGGTCCCGGTACACAAAATGCAATGTCGCACCCTCTGACTGGCATCCCACAGGATGAACATCATTGATGCAAGGGAAGGCACTGTCCCCACATTCATCCACACATCCATACATGAATGACGTAAGACATTA
Source organism: Calotriton arnoldi (assembly GCA_963921515.1). Classification (NCBI taxonomy): domain Eukaryota; kingdom Metazoa; phylum Chordata; class Amphibia; order Caudata; family Salamandridae; genus Calotriton; species Calotriton arnoldi. The sequence goes on along the minus strand of CAWUFW010015304.1, from coordinate 147,902 downwards.
CACAGCAGTGCGTCAGTGGATGTTTATTTGCACATCCAGTGCAGTCATGCAGCTGGAGCGGTACAGGGCAATGCCGAGCACACTACACAATATGGGCCAGTGGAGGGCCAGCCAGTGTCCATCCGGGGATGACCTGTACTGCGGAAGAGGAAGGGTACAGTCCGCAGTCTGTCCGCCGTGTCAATGGTCGTCAAACAGGATGTGGCAGTCCATGTCGCTGTCAAAGGTGAGTGCATCAGAGTGTATCGGGGGTCAGTGGTAGGTCTTGAGGCCATGTGCGGCACCAAGCAGAAACAGGCAAGGTGGCGGAAATGAATGCTAGTGCCTCCTTCTGATCTCAATCCCATCCACGTCCTCGTTCCCGGATGTGTGCTCTGCCTCACCTGTGGGTGTTGCAGTACCGGCTGCGGCACTGTGTGCCACTGACACATCAGGGGCCGGATGAGGATTGTCGGCCGCACTGTGTGGCAGTGACACATCAGGTGCCGGAGTGGATACGCCTGCCGCACTGGGAGGCACTGACACACCAGGGGGCGGAGATGTGGATGGTGTGGGGACAGCAGCATTCATCATCACCATGCCTTGTGGCAGCAATGCCATGATGAGGACATGCAGGGCCTGGTAGATCCCAGCTACATTTCGCTGATGTGCAGCGGTGGCTGCCATCCTTTCCGCCCCCATCCGCACCATGTCCTCCATGAGCCTCCGCATGTGTGCATCTCACAACTGGCATCGCTGAAGCCACTCTGAGCGGACAGGTATTCTTCCCTCCGCGTCATGACTCCAGCGATGTCAGTCAGGGCTCGTTGGAGACAATGGGGCGGACATAGACACCCAAGGATGGCGTCCAGTTTGGTAGCCATGAGGTCGAACCCCATCCGCACCTGCTCGCCCATCTCCCTCTGGCCCTCCAGCACACGGCGTTGGAGGCCATTTGTTGTTCCTGGGGGACTTGGGAGGGTGCCGGGGCTGTGGGTGCCTCCTGCTGGGTGGTTTGGGTGGTGGGTGGGGTCTCATCGATGTAGCTGGGCTGCCCTGATCCTGGAGGTGGCTGGCGGATGAGGTCAATTATGTCTTGGATGGTTTGGGTGTCGATGCTGGTGTTGTCCTCCTCCTCGTCATCAGTGAGGAGTGGCTGTGACTGCTCTGCAGGAGGTGTTGACGATGCCCCTGCGATGTGAAGGGGAGATGGTGTATTACAATGTGTCCACATGTATGTAGCCGCATGGTACAGGTTGACATTCAGACAGCATGGCATTGTACATTGTGACAGTCTGTGGGTCTGGGCGAGGACCCAGGGTCATTGTGGGTGTGCACTGTGCCCTGCTTGCTTGTGCATGTGTGCCATTGTGGCCATCTCCACCCGTCCCCCAGTACCTGGTGGTCACTCACCCTGTTGCGGTTGTGTTGTGTCCTGTCGAGCAGTGTCCGGTCCTCCGACTCCAGCCACAGTCTCCACACTGATGACTGTCGACACCAGCTCCTCCATGTCATCCAGCTCATGCTGTGGCGCTGGGCCCCCACCTCCGGTCTGCGTTGCTGCCTTCTGGTTGGCGGTGAGTTTCTCCTTGGTCTTCCGCTTGATGTCATTCCATCGCCTCTTGACCTCGTCCATTGTCCGCTTGTGCTCTCCGACGGCATTCACCTTGTCGACGATGTCCCGCCATATTCCATTTTTGGTGCCCAATGACACGTTGGAGGTGACGAAGAGTTGTTGATGGTGTTCCATCACCTCCGTGACTATGATCCTGTTTGCCTGCGGACTGAACTTGGTCTTCCTCGTCTTCTTGTCCTTGCCCTTCCCTGTCCCCGATGTCCCAGGCTGGTCGTCCGGGGTGCTTGTGGGGTTGCGCTCGTCCTCTGCGCCTGCTCCGGCTGCCTCCATGGTGCTTGGGTGTTGGTCAGTTTGTGTGTGGGTGTTTTTTCTACTTTTATGGTGGGTTTTGATGCCTGCCAGGTGTGTGTTGCAGGCCTGGCGCTGCTTGTCGCTGATTTCCTCATCGCACTTTGGCCCATCGCGTGTTTTTTGGTGTTGTGGTTTGTGTTTTTATCTCCATCGTGGTGGTTGTATCGCGGACATTGTCCGCGGTTTCGGCAGACTATCGCATGCTACCGCCTTGTTGTGAATTCCACGTTGACACAGGGTTATTTTCCCACGCTAGGCTGCGATATTGAAAGTTGCGTTACGCTACTCTTGCGGTAGTTATCACACGTTCTTGTGAATATACCCCTGAGAGTTTTGCACCACCATCGGATTGTGGAGATATTTCGCCTAGAACTGTAATGACTGCTCTTTAGACTAGATGTTTTAACACAACGAGAGCTCACCGGGCTTGAACATACATGGGATCGGAAGACTCCATAGCAGGAGCCTTACTCCACGGATGTACCTTTACTCTTTGAGTGAACTCTGACGAGTAATAAGAAGAGTTTGCACAAAAAAGAATGTGGAAAACATTTGGTGCAAGGGGATAGATACCCTGGAAGGGTCATTCAAGCTGTATTAGTGAAAAGTAACAAAAAAAGTAAACTAAAGAAGAGTTATTGGAAGCAAGGAAATTGAATGGGAAAGGAAGATTGGTCCACACCTTGAAGCATTCGATTCAAAGCTCGAAAGTCAAAAATATAGAAAGAAAAAATAAATAAAATTGTGTATAAAAGATGAAGGTCTTATAAAATATTTATTCAAACCATCACTTTGCGCACAAAACATAGTTCAACATTAAAAACATATTGGCTGGAGCAGAAGAATAACAATGTTATTCTCATCAGAACTGAAATCACAAAGAAAATTGAGACACCCGCTGCTTATATTGTGGAAATTGTGCAAATATAATCAGATTAAAAAAAGAAGAAAAAATCGCCCATCCATAAACTGGCAAAAGTTACCAAATCTAGGACTATTCTATTTGAGAGTCTCATAGAAATTGAGACACAGCCTTTTGCGTCGTGATTTTGCAGTCTGAAGATGAACGATCCAATTTAAATGTACGTATTTTTAATCTCCAGTGTTTCACTGAAAATTGCTGTGACCATTCTAGGAAACCGCTACAGACAGGTGAGTCCCGAAGTACAATGAGTAATCACGGCAATAATTAAAGGGAATGAGTTGATCTAACGGATTAAAAAAAAAAATGATGAATGACTCACAGAAGTTTAAAAATTGTCGAATGAAGTTTAAATGTGAATAAAAGAGGAACAGTATAAAACTAATTGGGAAAAGTGGCATTGAGAAAGTGAGCATTGGTTCAGAGGCAGGGCTACCTCTGATTAATTAACCCGTGAAATATGTCATGATTGGGGCATCCTTAAGCGGTGTGTGTGTGTCGGGGAAGTCAGTTCGGTACCAAAATAATAAAACCATGCATATTAAAGGCCCACTGTGCTTCTCCTCTGTTCCCAACTTCCAGCGAAGACAAATTTGTTCAGCACGCTTTAACTTTCTTCTCTGGTGTTATCTGTGGTTCCAGAATAAATATACTAGGAGAATACAGAACGAAAGATGAAGTCCCAGACCCTTGCAAGTAACCAAGTCAACCTAGCTAGGAAAAGTAATACACCCTTCAAAAAGCACATACCACATATTTAGATTACCAAACCTAACCTCTCACACAAACATACAATAATAAACACACCTACTCAAATGCATAGCGAGTTACTACTTATTTCCATTCAGAAGGAGTTGTGTTGGGCAAAAATCCCATACCAGAAATTTTAAGAGTTCTCTTTAATCAATCTTTCTATAGAAGAAGGGAGAGAGGTCGAGAGGACAGTGGAAATTTCTGTCTGGAAATTAATGCTGGAACTTGAAACACAGTAAGCCTGGGCCATGTGCATGGAATATAGAAGCACAATGTACGCTACCAATATTCACAAGATCTTAACTCTGCAGTTGTTGTCATAGAGATCGTGGGGCTTATTTACAAGCCCCTTGCGCCACCGGTGCGTCACTTTTTCCCATATTGAAAGTGTCGCACCGGTGGCGCAAGGGGCTTGTAAATAAGCCAACATATAAGTATCTGTGACGCAAGCACAAAGCGCAGTGCAGAAAGCACAGCGCTGTGTGCCTGGTGGAGGGTGATGTGTCCTGTTGGACACAGACTAGTGTTTTTGCCAGCCTCTCCCTCGAGGGCTGGCCAATACACCCACCCCACACCCATCCAACACAGGCGTCACCGGTCAGGTGACCCTGCCAATAAAAGGGCCCGAGTGCATGTGCTCAAGGCCAGTTTGAAGTACTACACTTAAGTGTCTGTATCAATTATTTATAAAGTATGTGGGCCTAGAGCCCACAGCTTCACAGAGGGCATGGCCGTACAACTTCTCACAGAGAATCGTGATGCTTGCTCTTCAACCCTTCCCTGCATTAGTCAAGGATTCAGGCTTCCAATGCTTGTTCAAAAACATTAGAATTTTGTTTTATATTGCAAAAAGCTTATAAATTCGTGGTTGATCACTTCAACACTTCAAATTAGTAAAAAAAAACAAGTTTAAGATTCTGCACTTCACAATGTATAATATTTGAAGCTCAATTCAGAGGTTATCAGTCAAGCAGGTGAGTGGGAGGAGGTAATGATATGGTCTTAATCATAAGGCCACAGAGCATGACTCAGTTGTGCCTCAGCTAAGTTTGAGCTATATAAATACCAACAGCTACTTAAAAGAATTCAATTCAAATACTCTTTATGTCGGTAATATACCATAAAATAGATACACATTAAAGTTTAAAATGGAAAACCAAACCTTAAAAACAATGACAACATATTTAAGAAGGTGATAAAACATAATATCACTCAAGATCCTTACAACTTCTCCTACAAGTTAAAAAGCACGCAGATTATGAAATTGTTGACAATGGCAAAGCCATTTTAGGTAAGGTTTTGCTAATATTGTATTACTTGTTTCTTATTAATCAAGCATGAAACAAATATCTGGACACTGCAAAGACCAAATGGGGAGCTGTTTCAGCTTGGAAAATCCTGGTAGCTTCCTTGTACCTACTGACACCCAGATTTTGCAAATTGGAATCAGCCATTTGGCCCACGGTTCTTTGTACATTGGGCAAAAAGAGAGCAGGTGTGGTATATCCTCTTTCTTATGACCACACAAGCTACACTCCTGGTCTATATTATTTAAAGGGCTTGACCATTTTGACGTAAAACTTTTGAGGGGCAGGTTTCCATGTTGAAGCTGAATGTGTAATTTTTTTTTTTTTATTCCAATATCTTTATTGCTATTTAAAAAGAAAATCAATACATTAATAATATAATGCAATACAACATAGCTTATGAGATATTCAATAAGTTAAAGTGGAATAAATACAGGATCGAAAAACAGAATTCATATCAGGGAATAATAACCTACAAGAAAACAAAATACGTAAGTTACATCTGATACATATTATAAGTTGAATTAAAACAAAATATTGCACAGTCTGAGTAGAGAAAAAGTAAGAAATCAGCAGATCATACCACTTTTATATAAACACAAAGTCGTATTGCTCCAAATGAAATTGTATAACAGAAGAGAGTATAAGGAAAGAAGAAAAGATAGAAAAGAAACATAGAGAAGAAGGAAAGAGAGGAAAGAAGAAGGAGAGGGGGACACCTGCTACAACGGGGATACACATTAAATATTAGAATTAAAGGGATATTGAGCTACTAACCCCTGAGATGACAAATTCATATATATATCTAATGACCTCCAAATACTACTAGAGATAGAAGGGGTATAATGCTTCTCTTCAACAAAAGTATGAGCCCCACGAAGATATGATACCCATGCCCACCAAGTATGATAGGACAAAAGATTAAAAGATTTCCAATCAGCCAGTATAACTTTAACAGCAATGGAGATCAGCAAATCTAATAATTGCATATCCAAAGTATCAAGAGGTAAAGAAGTTGTTGCAGCCCATGGACCTAATAAGATCATAGGAAGGGAAAGCTCTAATTGAAGATTAAAGATTATCGAGAGATGTTTTTGCACTAAGCCCCAAAAAGGTTGCAATAATGAACATTCAAGAAACATATGCTGGTGAGTACCTGAAACCAAATTAGAATTCCAACATAGATCGTTATCTCTAAGCTTCAATTTGTATAAGCGGGCAGGGGTCCAATGTAGGAGATTCAGTGTAAAAAATTTAGATTGAATAAGAGAAGGAGCAATTTTATTACGTAGGGAAAGTTTTTCCAATCAACTGCCAATTTTCCTGCGAAATATGATTAAAAATGTTTTCTTCAAAATGATGAGACCACTTAACTTGTGTAATTGTAGGTTGTGAAGGAAGTGGAGCAGATAAAAACGTATATATTCTCGAAGCAGTATGTCCTGCACGAACCCACATAGAAAGAAGTGAGATAATAGTGCAATCTGTAGAGAGAGATATTTTAGAAAGAGCCACCTTTAAATTTAAAAAGGAATAAAAATCCATATTATTAAGGTTGTATTGTCTAGCCAGAGAAGAAAAGAGTCATGTTTAGAGTCATAAAGATCTTTGACCAGCGTAAGGCCTCTAATAGCCCAGGAAGAAATCGTATCAGAGTCAATATCAACAACAATTTAAGGGTTATACCATAGTGAGGACCACCTCAATTTATGAATAGGCTTGGATACTTTTTTATCAATGTATTTTAGTGCATTAATCGTGTCTAGAATAATACGATGAAAATGACCAAGAACGACTTTAGAAGCAGTAATAAAGGAGGGAGTAGAGAGAGGAGTACATAACTCACGCTCAATATGAATCCACGGGGGGTGAATGTTGGGAATCGCTGGATGGATGCAGCGGCAGGGCAGGTAATGGGCCAGAACGAAGGGGACTGAATAGATTCCCCCTCGAGACCGCGGGGACAGCCGAAGAGGCACAAGACTTGCTTTTTAAGGGGTAACAGGTTGGAACACGAGAGAGGTGTTCCTTCAAGCGCAAGTAACGCATACAATCCTGAGAGAAGGTACCATAGGAAGATAGGGTGTCTTTTCCCTACTCCTATTTATTTATATTTTATTTCACTTTCACACGGTCCTGACGAAGCGCACGGGGATCCAGTAGGGACCCAATGATAGCGCAAAACATGTTGACCAACACGCACACTCACAGTCACACACGGGCACTAGGAGCAGTGGAGTAATACCCTGACCTCTATGTTATCTGTCAATAGAGGTGCGCCAACGCCCCTGTATAATTCTTTTATCCTTACCTCCCAGACCAACGAATAAACTTTTTCCTTCGGTACTGGTGGGGTAATTTTAAACACTAGCACTAACCCTTTTAGGCCCACACACCCGCATGCACAACTGCGGCGTCTCCTAAAAAGATCTCCGACAAAGAGCCCTCTCGCGGGGCCCGTGGGGGACAGCAGCGCCACTCCCACGAGGAGCAACGCCCGATGATGAAGCATGACACCTGAAAGGGTGTGTGAGGGCACTAATTCCTAAAGGAGAAATTCCCCCGACCTTTGTCAATAGGGAACCACATATAGAGACCTCCTTCTTTTTTCTTCTTTTCCCTTCCATTCCTTCGCCAACATAACCAAATTGGTTATGAATCTTAGCTTCAGGAACAGTTACCATACAGTGATTACATGTTAGTTCTTGGGAGCATTGGTACTGGACCTAGGCCCCCTTTTTTTCTGAAATTGCTCCCCGTCCCCCATTCTTCAGTGTTGCAACACCTCTAAACGTTTAGCCAGGATTTTGGCAAACATTCTTGCTTCCATATTTAATAATGAAATTGGACGAAAAGTTTTAGGATCAGAATGATCCTTGCCCTCTTTTGGGATCACAACAATAGTTGCTTCAGTTGCTGAACCAGAGACCTTGCCAGAGAGGATAAAATTATCAAAAAACCTGTTGAAGATATTTAATTATTGATGAGGAAAAAGTTTTATAAAAGGCAATCGGGAAGCCATCAGGCCCCGGAGCCTTCCCCGACCGAGTAGCTTTAATGGGATGAATTATCTCTTCAGAGTCAATCGGCTTCCCCAAATCAATCACATCAGAATGTGAGATAGTATTCGTAGGAATCAATTTCAAGAATTGTTCACACTCAGAAATATTGCATAGATCCTTGGGAGTATAAAGCTTCTTATAATAGTCTCAAAAAACTTCAAATATTTCTGGAGTATGAAATTTCTTAGAACCATTCTTGTCATTAATATGAGAAATCTGGACATGTCTGACATTTGTATTCTGGTACTTTAAGGTGGTAGCCAACATCTTCCCAGCTATATTCCGTAGTAACAACTGTCGAGATTTCTGAGCATGTACACCAATATAAGCTCTTTTAGTAACTATAGAATTGAAAGAGTATTTCAAGTTTTTAATGTCCTGTAGGAGAGATTTATCATTAGAACTTCTATATAGCACCTCTTTACGTTTGATCTCATCTCCCAAAGACTGCAACGACTCTCTAATATCTCTATTTCTTTTTGACATTTTTTTAATAATATGACCCCGAATAGTACATTTAAATGCATCCCATAAAACTATTGGAGAATTCACTGAAGCTACATTATCTTGGAAGAATTTAGCAATTTCCTCATTAAGTTCTTTGACTTCATCCTTATCATCCAAAATCTCTGTATTAAGGCGGCAAGTACGAGGGCCTCTTGCATCAGTAAAATTAAGGATAGTTAGTGAGACCGCAGCATGATCAGAAACAACTATTGGATGAATCATGACATTAATGGTATGTTTTAAAAGGGCAGCATCAACAAGGAGATAATCGATACGAGAAAAGCTAGAGTGGGGAGAGGAAAAGAATGTAAAATCACTACCTGTGGGATTATGCATTCTCCATGTGTCAACGAGCTGGTGAGCAGAACAAAAACTGAGCAGATGTTTTTGCGACCTAGGGGACGAAATTTAAAAGCAGACTGTCTATCTAGGATAGGATCTAAGGGCAAATTAAAATCACCGCCAACAATAGTTCTGGCATTCTGAGGAAGTTCAGAGAGCTTCCTATTAACAGAACTCCAAAAAGAAGGATCATCAACGTTAGGGGCATATATATTCATGACATATAACTCATCTGAACCATTGGACAGACGAGAAAGCAACCATCTCCCATTAGTATCATGCTCAGCAGTAACAATGGACAGACCTGAATTTTTGGAAATCAAAGTCACAACCCCATTCTTTTTACCAGAAGCTTCAGAACAAGTGATATCAAGAACCCATTCCTTCCGTAAAAGCAAAGCTTCCTTAAAGGCTAACTTGGTCTCCTGAAGTAGAACAATATCACCAGACAAACTTTTGCAATAATCAAGGATCTTGGCCCTCTTAACAGGGTGGTTCAATCCACGAACATTAAGAGAGATTACATTTAAGCCACTCATAGTGACACAGATACCAACATCAACAAAGACATCTGATAAAGAGAAAAAAGACGAAATTTCAATAGGTCATCCAATATAAGGGTAGAAAGAGGATAAAAAAAAAAAATTGTAAACAATATATTGAAGCAGGAGTCCCCAGAGAGAGAAAGATAGGAAGAGGGAAAGAAAAGACTAGAAAAAAGAAAAGAGAGAGCAAGAGAACTCCAAAGAAAAAGGAGCATAAAAAGAAAGAAAAAGCCCCACCAGGGGAAGTCTATAACAGACAATTTGCATGGGGAAATAACGTGGAGGAGCAACCACAGAGGCCAATAAACACAATGCAGATCGCTCAACAATAAATATTTCATAAAGCGACGGAACAATTATATATAAATTGATGTGTGTTATACAATAAAATTAGTCAATAGGAATAAATACTGTATGAACCCAACCAATATTCATTGCCTCATTAAAAAGGAATGACCAACACATTTTCAAAAGTTAAATAGAAATATGAGACAAAAATATCAGATAAATATCAACTAAGAGCCTTATAAATATCAATATTAAATAGATAAACTCGCCTAAGGCATAATACACAATAAGAAACGGCATAAAAAGTAACAGTTTAGGGTAATATAAAAATCAATATGAAACACTATAAAACTCGGATTAGTTAATGTAGCAAATATTACAAGATTAAAAGCATCAAGGTAAAAATATCAAAGGACATGGGAAAGAAAAAATAGATAGCATATAAGAATAAATAATAGAAGATCCCAAAAAATATATCATATTTGATAGGAAATTGAAATAGAAAGTTCATAAAAGTAGCAAATAAGGTAATATACAAATTAATATGAAGCCATATAAATAGCAGCCTAAGGCAATATAAATATTAAAAAGGTGCAATTAATGATATTCAAGGTACTAAACAAAGTCAGGGATAGAGAGACGTACATACAAAACACAGTTTGAATCTGTATAACAAAAGTAAAGAAAAACACAGATAGATATTGAATACAGATAAAAATGTATCCCTATCATAAAATTATAGGAAGAGCAGAGCAACAAATCAGACGACAAATAAAGCAAACAGTCAAATAACAAGAAAAAAGAAAAGCGGACCAAAACAGAGAAATAATAGAAAGAGTAGAAGAGGAGGTATCTATTTGTCATGAAAAATAGTAAGAAATACAAGTGCAGACCAAATATGCAGAACAATATGTCGAAGACGGTTTTATCATCAAAAAATAATAAAAATGTCCATAAGATGAAGAGACAACTAAACCAAAAACAGAAGCAATATAGGAATAAATCAGAAATATAAAAAGATGCGAAGAAGGAGCATAAGCTATAAAAGAATAGAAACAGTGATATCTAGCATTAATACCGAAATAGTTTCAGTATATTGAATGTAAATTACCAACAGAGATACACAAAAATATGATAGGCCATATAACATGTGAAGGAAAAAATAGTTAAGAGAGAATAACCACTATAATACATCAACTTTACCAATGTATAGTTAGCATATCAACAGGGAGCATAGGAGAGCATTATAATCACAAATACTTAAGGCAAAACACAGAAAAACATGGACCCAAGTTATCAAACACTGAGATATGCTAAGGATGAGACGTGCCAGGAAGGGACTCAGAGTCCATCTGTGATTCAGACTGATTATCCAAAAAAGTGGAAAGATCTGAAGGCTCATAAAAAATCTGTGGACGACCTCTGTAAGTTATTCTGAATCGTGAGGGACCCGCAAAGGAGAATGGAATGTTAATATCCATGAGCCTTCTTTGCAAATTCAAGAAACCCTTACGACGAATGACAGTGTCTCTGGCAAAATCTTGTGATATATATATTCTGTGGCCTTCCCATTGTAATGTTTTAATCTTTCTCATTTGCGCCAGAATTTGCTCAGTGTGTTGGTGATGCAGGGGTTTAAAAATCACTGGTCTCGGAGAAGACAAATATTTAGGCTTAAAGGTGGGTACTCTATGAGCATGTTCTATCTCAAAGTCTTTTTGAAATGAAATGTTCAGTACAGAAAGGATCCATGTAGACAAAAAATCCATTACTGAAGAGGCAGATTTCTCACAATCCTCCGGTAAACCAAAAATGTGCAGGTTACTTCTACGATTCCTGTCCTCTTGCTCAGTCAGGTCTCTCCTCGAAGAAGCCAGAGAGCGTTCCAGACCTTGAACATGTTTAGCTTGCTTATTCGTGAAGTCTTCAACCATGCTTATTCATGTTGCTGCATTGGAAACGCGTAATGAGAGATTTTTTAGATCATTTCGGATTGCCGCCACCTCAATTTGAAGCAAATCAGTATTCATTTTGGTACTTTGTGCAATGTCATGGACTGAATTAAGTTTGAGTAAAATAGTGTCTAATGTTGAAGCAGAGTCCATATTGCCTTTCGCTGAGATATCTGGGGTGGGAGAATTTTTCTTAGACCTCTTCAGATTCCCTTTAGAATCTCTATCCTTGGGGGTGACACCCATGCCTTCCGCCATTGGAATGACGCACAGAAAATACACAATATGACTGAGAAAAAGTAGATATTGCGCTCCGCAAAATAGAATAATGGTTGAAATATAAAAAAATCACCACAGCTGAAAAATACAGCAGAGCAGGTCAAGCGCTGAGAAAAGCACCTTCGTATTCAACTGGTAACATCCTGAGGGATGCTAATAAACTTCCACAAACATATGACCAACTAGAAACTGGCGAGCATGCACTTGTGTCAAATATTGGTGCTGAATGGAGTCCGCACAGCCAGCAAGAAACAAAATGCTCTTCAGAAGTTTAAATTGCAGAGTAATCGTTGGACATGGGATAAATCACCCTCACTGACGTAAAGCCAACTGAGTATTAGGCCGCAAATAAGGCATTAAGAATTTCCAATAAAAGTTCTGTCAGCGGCCGCCATTTTGTAGCAGAGCTTATCTCCTCAGAATGATGTCTCTCAAGCATAAGCAGCGCATAACATACAGAGGTATAAAAAGATCAAAGTAACAATACCTCATTTATCAAGAAAAAAGCAGTCTGAAGCCCAATATGCAGTTCCAGCAACTTTACTTGATCAGTCCTTGTATCAGCAAAGTTTCTCTTCCTGCCGCCATCTTAGCTCCAGCCCGAGGAGAAATTCTTCGTAGAAAAAGTCGCGGAAGAAACGGACCAAAACGCCTGGAAGTTGTCCTCAATACCTCCCAAACTGTTCCGCCGCCTAGAGCTGCTACGTGGTGAAGAAAAAATCACCCGTACAGCATGTTTCAAGAGCGCCCGCACCGGAGGACCGACGGAGCTCAAAGACGCGCGGCCATCTTGGGTGCGCGTCAAGCCACGCCCCCCTGAATGTTTAATTTTTTTAGGTGAGTTTGGTTCAATATCGTCAAAAAAAATTTGAAGTAAAAGTTGTCTTTTATCATTCAAAACAAAATAGTTAAAGTGCCTTGTGCCTGTGTTAAAAGAATATTAAGTTTATAGGTTTTTTTTTGTTCAAATATTTTTTTGCTTATTTAAAAGAGAAACACATTAGTAATACAATAACAATACAACAGATCAGAATCAAATATATACTAAATTAGTATCGAAGAATTCATAACAAGAGTTAATGAACTGGGATAAAAAGAATTGTAAACATATCGTTATTTAAAAAGTTGAGCAAATAAATATATGACAGCTAGTATATGTTATAAAATTCATCAAATAATAATATAAATCCCAGACATATGAATCAGGCAAAGCAGCTACATATATCATGACAAAGACGTACACCAGTTGTATTGCTTAAGAGATAAGATCGATCAGCAAAGGGAAACAGGGGAAGAGAAAGAAAAAAGAATACTGGGGAAAAGACAGAAAAAAAAGAAAGGAGTCAAAGAGATGGGAGGGGACATCTGCTCCAATGGAAGAAAATAAATTAATAAATGGAATCAAAAGGATACTGAGCTACCAACCCCTGAGAGGACAAATTCATATAGTTGTCCAGAGACCGCCAAACATTACTAGAAATGGAAGGCGAGTAATGTTTTTTCTCAACAAAAGTATGAGCTCCACGATGGCATGAGACCCATGCCCACCAGGTATGACAAGATAGAAGATGAAAAGATTTCCATTCTGTTAGTATAATTTTAACAGCAATGCATAAAAGTAAATCTAATAGCTCCAGATCTGTATTGTCAAGTGGTAAGGGAATAGCTGTAGCCCATGGACCCAATAGAATCATAGGTAAAGAAAGCTCTATAGATATGTTAAAGATTAATGGCAAATGCTTCTGTATCAGGCTCCAGAAAGAGTGCAATAACGTACATTCAAAAAACCTATGTTGATGGGAGCCTGGTACTAAGGGGCTCATGCCCGCCATCATAATGGTGATGGGACCGCCCGCCAGACATGCGGCGGTCCCACCAGCCCAATTAGGATGCGCCCGCCAGTGTGGTGGGCGCATCCTGGCCTTTTAACATTGCCAGCGGTGCTGCTGGCTGCAGCACCGTTCGCAATGCCAAAATGCCACAATGTGCATTCCCATGCACAACGTGGCAGGCACCACACGGTGCCTGCCACCTTGTGCATAGGAATGCAGGGGGGTACCATGGGTACCCCCCCAGTGCACCCCCCCCACACACACACACACAGAGGGGGCCCGCAACGGGCCCCCAAAGCCAGTCTCCGCCTGTCTTTTTGCGGCGGGGTACCCGGAAACAAGCGAAAAATCCCTAATGATGTTGGAAATAACAGGAATCACAGTTGCGATATCCTCTGAAAAAATAAGGTCGTCATCAGCGTAAGCGGCTGTTTTAAGCGTATACAATCCAAATTGAAAACCTTTAATACTCTGGTTCAAATTTAGTAGACGAAGGAGTGGGTCTATAGACAAGAGAAAAAGAAGGGGTGAGAGAGGGCACCCTTGTCTAGTGCCCTGACGAAGATTACAAAAGGAAGACGTGGCACCATTAATTCTGATATTAGCTTTTGGTTGCGCATAGAGAGACATTAGCATATTGATAAAGGAATCGCCAAGGTTATGGGATTCTAATACTGCTTGTAAAAAAGGCCAAGAGACTTTGTCAAAATCCTTTTCGGCGTCAAGGGCGATCGCCGTCGATTGTAATACAGAAAGTTTTGCTTTTTCTAAAATATGACAGAAGGTCCGAATATTGTCTCTAGCGAGTCTCCCTTAACAAAACCTGTTTGGGAATCATGGATAAGATTGGGAATATGGCCCTCTAAGCGCCTAGCCAAGATCTTGGGAAAGATTTTAGCTTCAATATTTAATAATAAAATTGGGCAAACATTTTTAGGATCAGAATGATCTTTACCATCCTTCGGAATCACTACAATAGTAGCTTCAGCAGCTGAGCCAGAAACCTTGCCAGAAAGAACATAATGATCAAAAATCCTCTTAAGATATATGACTATTGAAGAAGTAAATGTTTTTTAGAAGGCAATGGGAAACACATCAGGTCCCGGAGCCTTTCCCGAACGAGTAGACTTAATAGCCTGAATGATCTCGTCAGCATCAATCGGTTTCCCCAGTTCAGTCATGTCAGAATGCGAAATAGTATTAGTAGGGATCGCGTTGAGAAATTGTTGACAAGAAATCTTGGAGCATTGATCCCTAGGTGTGTATAACCTTTCATAGAAGTCTCGAAAGACTCCAAGTATTTCTTGAGTATGAATCTTCTTTGATCCATTTTTATCAATAATATGGGAAATATGAGAAGCATTAATATTCGTAATTTGATATTTTAGGGTGGCGGCCAGCTCTATTCCGTAGCAATAAGTATCAGGATTTTTCAGCGTGTACATCAATATAAGCTCTTTTAGTGACAATAGAGTTAAAAGAGTATTTCAAATGCTTAATATCCTGTAGGAGTGATTTGTCGTTAGAGTGTCTCTATAGCTCTTCTTTGCGTTTAATATCATCCCCCAGAGCCTGAAGAGATTTTCTAATATCGCTGTTTCTTTTTGATATTTTTTTAATAATGTGACCTTGTATAGTACATTTAAATGCGTCCCACAAAACTATTGGGGAGTTCACCAAAGACTCATTATCTTTAAAGAAATTATCAATCTCTTCATTTGGGGGCATATTATCAACAAATGGCGATATTTATCGCTAACTCCCCTTAGCGCCATTTCCCTTATCGCCGCAGTTCACCGGAATCTATCGCCGCATTAGCGGCGTATTAGCAACACGCCGCTGAAAGCCGATAGCTACCTTTTTCCGCGGGAATGGACGGCGATAGATTTAGCGTGCCGGCGATATAAAAAAATGCACGCTAACGTGAAAAAAGTGGCGAAGGGCCAATCAGCGACAGAATCCTATCGCTAATTAACACCAGGCCTGCATTTAACGCGTTCAGCGGGAAAATGCACTATAAAAGGCCCGCCAAGCAGAAAAAAAATGGAAAATACCAGAGGAGCAATGGAAGAAGCTGGGACCAGTGCAGAGGCCACAAACATGCCCACAAATACCCAGGAGGACCAGCCAGAGACCCATGTGAAGGCCAAGAGGAAGAGGAATCCTAAGTTCAGCCTGCAGGAAAACCAGGTCCTGATCGCGGAGGTGACTGAACACCAACAAGAACTGTTTGTCACCTCCACAGTGACATTGGCAAGAAAAAAAGAAATATGGGAGGACATTGTGTCCAAGGTGAATGCCGTTGGAGAGAGGAGGAGGACAGTGGATGTCTGCAAGAAGCGCTTGCATGATACCAAGCACAAAACCAAGGAGAAACTAGCAGCCAACATGAGAGCAGCTAGGCAGACTGGAGGTGGGAGTCCAGCGCCACAGGAGGAGCTGGATGAGTTGGAGGAGCAGGTGTCCGGAGTCATCAGTGAGGAGACGGTGGTTGGAGTTGTGGGCCAGGATAGTGCTGAATGTGAACAGACACAACAACACCAGGGTGAGCATCAACCAGGGATGGGGGGAAGGGGGTAGATGGGCACAGTGGCACTCATGTACAATTTAATTAATTGAAGTGCATACCCACATGTACTGTGGATCATGTCCCGGATACCCCTGTCCATGGTGGCATAGGGACATATCACCCTTCTCAAACAACACATTGCACGACACACATTGGCCGGCATACAGACCTTCAAATGAGCACAGGAAAGGAAGCCCAAATTAGTCCTAGGTCAACGTCAGACCACTCCATAAGTGCCCCCTCAAATGACAAAGTGGAACAACAACCTGACAAGCGGCAGGGTGGCTAAATGGCCCCCTTGCCATATCACCACACACATACAAATTGCCTGCACAAGGACACATCTCACTCTAACGTCAAAATGCATGTGCACTGTGAGTGTGACTGGTCATGTGCACGATAAGGCATGCCACCACCAATGTCAGCACACCTGCAGCATTCTGCACATGTGTATGAGTGGTGTGTAGGAATGTGCATGTGCATATAGGTGGACTTGCTGTGCATACACAACCTTGCACACTGCTCAGACATGGCACTCTGGTGCAAGGGTGCCTGTGTTGGCGCAGTCGTGATGAACCGCACACATGTGCTGGGGGACACACATGCCTGCACATGGGCATAGTACCTATCATGCAGCCCTGTGTCACTGGAGAGGATGAGGGTGGTGCTACACACAAGGGGGTAATGCTTTCCTCCTCCGATTGCTTGTACATGTCACCCTCTGCCCGTGTATGTAATGGCCAAATCTTTTGGCACTGTCAGCCAAATTACTTAGTGACAGTGCATGCACCATGCCATGCACTGTCATGTCAGTCTCCCCAGCATGTAATCACTGATCCATGCGTCAACATGTCGTTGTCCAGGTCACTTGCTGACTTCACATAGTTACGCTGTAGTGTATGCTCCCATGTTGAAGTGAACTTGTATTACAGATGTGTATGGAGGAAATTGAAATTGGCTAAGGGACTCTAATTTGCCTTTGTGTATGTTTTACAGACAACATGACAGACAGACAACATGACGCCTGGCCAAATACATGCCTTCCAGGTGCGGAAGGACCGTTACCGCCATGTGAAGAAGGTTGCGAAGGGGTACCGCAACATGTCCAAGAGGTACCATGAGGAACGTAGGAAGGGCACATGGAAGGCGGTGCCTGAGCATGCCCAGGATGTCACACAGCCCCCCCCCAGGCACCTCAGGCGTCAGTGGTGTGTCCCAGCCGGTACAGGTGGCACATCCCCCTATGGCCCCCCCCCACCCCAAGGTACTGTCCCACCTGCAACTGGGGATCAAGTGGTCTCGTTCACATTGCGGGACAGGAGGCTGCTACAGGACATTGTGGTATCGCTGGCAGAGCTCAGGCGTGAATTGTCTGATGTCAACAGACGAGTGATGGACATACACAAACACTTGGGACTGCCATGATGGGTGGACCTGTTGGACACCATCCCACTCTTCTCCCTTCCCCCAATGTTTGAAATATTTTATTATGTAGTGTTAGGTTAGTTATTTATTTGTTAGGTAGTGTAGTTTTAGTGTAGATTTTAGTTAGTGTTAGCTTGTTAGGTAGATATAAGATTTTAATTAGTCATCCGTATTTGGGGATAAGTTTCCTTTTCCTTTGGGTGGGGGGTTGATGTGCTTTTTCTTCATTAAAAAAAAAAAAATCTTACAAAAAAATATATATTTGTGTAGGTTACATGTTTAGTTAGTTTATGTATAGCTTAGATGTCTTTGTCCTGTCTCGCGGTGTGCCTTAAGGGTGGGAGGGGGGTTGCTATCTATGATGTGTTGTTGCATGTTTAGGATTAGTTAGGGTAGATAGTTTAGGTAAGTAAGATTGTTTTATAGTTAGGTTAGATTTTAGTAGTAGTTATAGTGATAAGTGTTAGTTTAGGTCACTTGCATATTTATACTGTTCTAATAAAAATTTGATACTTTGGATTTCTGCTTGCACTTATGTCAGGGACGAGGTTGTGGAGTGTGGCTCTTTCCATTGTATGCAACTTTTCACATCACTGGACTATCCATTGGAATCGCTAAGTCTGCTCATGACATGTAAGTTTGCAGGATGTATTGTGTCAGGATCCCTTAGATGGGAGCACACTGGACTTGCATTGATGACAGGGTGTCAATTTGGATTGACGCCCTGGTCTAGGGACAGTCGTCTGTGACGTTCTACATCTTCTGTGTGACTCACGGATTTGGACAGCACATTGTTGCACATTTTGGACATGACCTAGTGAGATGGCATGGCAAGTGAATACAGTTAGCTACTGTTATCCATCATGGAGATGGATGTATGCGCCATGTTCCACGGATTCTGTCACACACCTGCATGTCAGATGCTCCTGCCGCAGAGTCCATCTACATTGCGCAGACCTAGCCACACTTGCTGCGTAGTGCCAGTGTGTACGCTTCCTTTGCAAGATATGTTCCGGTTCATGTACGCTCACTCTCCAGACCATGCATGATTTGTTAGAAATCTGTGTGCATTGTGTACAGGACATGGAACAGCAGTGTTCATGATTTACAAAAGTAATCTGTGAGTAAGTGATGACTTCACATTTTACGTTACTCAAAAATGTAGTTTGGGAGTAGTGCATTTTGCTTTACAGAGTTGACATCTCCTAAATGCCTACCGTGACTCACTGGACTAGTTAAGTTTTGATTTTGTCACAGCTAATGTTTGGGGGGTGGCACACTGTCCTGCTGTCCAAAAGGAGGCTATGTTCTCCTGCCCATAGTGTGTAACAGATTACACTAATTATACGTCAACCTATAGTGTTCACTAGGAACTGCATACCATACTGTTTTACACTGTCCTGCTGCACACAAGAGGGAAATGTTGCATTGCTCCCTGTAGTGACAGTGTCATGGAGACTTGTCCCAGCTGTTACTTCTGCCATTGGCTCATGTTGATGATGCCCTTGAAATGTTGTTGGTGCATCTGACTATATGCTGAGTGCAGTGCCACACACATCCCTACACACATTGCCCGATACGCTCGCAGTGGTCACAGCATGGGAGAGGGCATATTTAGGTTACATCGTTTGTCAACAGGGAGGGGCTGACTGAGGGCTTGCACTTGGGGGTGAGCCCCTATTTGCCAATCGACTTCACTGAGGCAGACATTGTGGTTCCGTATGTGTATGGTGGACATGTGCCCTTCCGTGTCTTCATCAATGTGAATATGCTGTCCAGTATTTTGGGATGTGACATGCAATGTGCACCATCACAACAGGCTTTGTCCACCACATAGTGTATGAGTAGATATGCCAAGAGATATTTGTTTACAAGTGTTAAGGAGGACACAACTCATGGCCTGCAACAGGCTAGGACATTTTTGCACACATGACTTTTCATGAGAGGACGTGGGGCTAGGTTGGTATATTGCTAGATGGTTGTTTTGGAGCAATGGGGGCAACGCTAGTTCACACATACACTGCCATCTCACTGCCTATCTGTATCAGGTAAAACTGGTATATTGCTCGTATTTCCCTTGGTGTACCTTCTGGGTGAATCAGTGTCCTAACACTGTTTACATACTTCTATACTTGATTGATCAAGAACCACACACATCTGTGTGAATTAAACAATTTTATTGACATTCAGAGGATGAAGACTGGACCAGTGCTTGGCCATACATGCCCACATTGCATGGATGCCCGTTGGAGGGCCAGACAAAGTCATTTGGTGGTAACAGGTCCAAGGGAAGAGGCATAGTTCAGTCCGCAGGCTGATTGCAGTGGCATTGGCAAGAGAAAAAGTTATATGGCAGTCCATGTGGAGGTCCAAGGTGATTGTCGGGGGAAAGTGGAAGACAGTGCAAGAAGATTTTCTGTGGCATGATACTAAGTCCTGCACCAAGGAGGAAACTGGGCTTTTGGCGCAGACGGATGCTACCGCTTCCTCCTTTGCACAAATGCACTTTCACCCTCCTCTTCGTCCTCTGATGTGTCATGTGCCTCACATGTGGGTGGTGGTATGGTGGGTGCAGCACTGTGAGGCACTGACATATCAGGTGGCGGAGCTGAGGATGTGGAGGCAGCAGCAGCATTCATCTGCGCCAGTCCTTGTGGCAGCAATGAAGTGATGAGCAGGTGCAGGGCATGATAGATCCCAGCAACCTCGCGCTGGTGTGTGGCCCTGGCAGCCATATCTTGTGCCTGCATCCGCTCCATGCTTTCCATTATCCGACAGATGTTGGACAAATCCTGGCTGACAAGGTTGTGTGTGTGCAGGTGAGTTTGGTGTCTGTACATGAAGGTGCCCCTTCATGCACAAATTCCATCCTAGAGAACCATGTTGTGGCTATCATGTGTGCTGCTTAGTGCAGCACACAGGAAAGATACATTGGGGAAAAATGAGGCATGTTAATGTATGTACTGGAAGGGCCACCTTGCTGTACTTATACACACCATGTCAATTCTCTATTCCCATGTGTGCTGCACAAAGCAGCTCACATGTACAAAGCAAACATGATGATCAAGAAGCATCCCTGCTCATATGGCCAGAATACAACTGGGATGTAACTGTTGGTAAGTTGTGCGCTGCCAACTATGAATGCCGCACTTGGACATCAGGGCCAGCCTCTGATACAATGGGTGTTGCCGTGGAACGCCGAACACAACCCCCAATGCACGCCCCGTTCACACTCAACACAGCGTGACAGTGTACCTCATTGACAAGTAAGCATCAATACACGTGGAATGTATTAACGCTGCTCAGATTATGATGCTAGGCCCCTATTGACTACACAACTTTGATGACAGTTACGTTGACTTTGCGATATGGGCTTGATGATATGCACCTCACTTCTAATGTGTGTCACTGACTGGGGATGGGCCAAGTCACAACTGTGAGACCAATGCATTTGTCCAGAGTCACTTCCCGATTAGTGCACACTGCTGACTTCCACAATACATCATCACACTGTAGGCAAGGTAGACGTGATACGCACACATACTACATACTGCAACGGTGATCATGTGACCCAGACATCCATGCCAACGCAACATGCTAGTCAATTACGTTCCAACTCACCAGTGGCGTGTGGGTCCTCGAAGCTGTCAATGTCCCCCTGTGTGATTGGCGGTCGTCCATCTGTGAGACAAGGAACGAAATATGTGTTGGGATTAGACTTCAATTCATATGTGTCGTATTCCTCATACCAATCATCACCATGACAGCAAATGCTACGTAACTGTAGTGTGACGTTTCATGTTGACTACATGATTGGGTCAACTTTGACTGCCATTCACACCAGACCTGTGACAGCTGATTTTGGACAGACAAGACTGAAGTACTAGCTGACATGCCCATGATCGTAGTGTGAGTCATCCACAAGGCAACATTACTACATGCAACCTGATGTTCTACATGCACTTTGTACAATTGAGTAGCTGCAGATTGCACAAAGCAGTCACACAGAGGTAGGTGGTGTATGACAATCTGGGGATGTCAACTTTCCTTAGACCATTTGTACCTATACAATACTTTGTCACACAGCAACTATATTCACAGGGCAGCGAAGCTAACATAACACAAATCATGAGGACAGCATTTTGACTCTATCTTTTGTCTAGCACACAGCTCACATGGACAATTCCATGGCTGGTTCATGCAGTCACCCCTGCCGTACCCAAACAATCTTCTGCCTGCACGCACATTTAGCGCAGGTGTGCCAGCTATGGCAGTACAGTGCCAAGTGTTGGTCCAGCGCAGTGGGTGACACAGACTTGCAACATATGCTTGTCAATGTGATGCTGCATTGTGTTTCGGATGTGCCAACAAGATGAGCAAACGCATTGCGTCTTCCACCTCAATCAGCAACCATTTCTCACTTTGACACCAGTGTCACACACGTCGTAATTTTCATTCGTTACAGTACACCAGATTAAATGTGGAGTTTGTACTTACCACCCTGTAGGCCTGTCATGACTCCCACGTAGTCAAGAAGGTCAGCTTCTCGTGCAAGCATGTCCTGCCAGCGGTGCTTCCACTGGCGCACGTTAGGGTCCACTCCAAAGAACCTGCGCATATGCACCCGCACACACTCCCACCTAATCTTCCGCACACTCACGTTGTATCCTTGCAGGATACGGCCTCCCCTCTCCAACATCAGTGGCAGGTGGAATTTTATGAGCCACAGGAAGCCCCCAAATGCCCCCTCGGACATCCTGCCCTTCCTGCCCACACCTGGCATCTCCCTGCACACCTGTGAGCCCACAGCCAGAGAAAAAAAAAGAATCCCTCTAAAATATCCCCAAAAACAATGTTAGTGTACTACCCCAAGACAGACACCCGACAAAACTGAGGACAGGAGACAGTTAAACACAATAGATCAGTACACAACACTTCTCAGACACTATCAACAGGACACATGACACAGCAACACTCTCAAAATCTCCAAACTGCAGCACACACCACCAAACAGCTCCAACACTCCCCACAATCACCAGCAATGTGCTCAAAAGAGAAAGTGAAAGTGGAAAACACTACTCCAGTAGACAGGAAGCATGCAGACATCACTTCCTGTCTCTTTGCGGCCCGTTTTTGAGTAAGAGGCAAAAATCTGCACGCAAATGGTCACATGAGTAAACTTTCTAATGGCAAAAAGTGTTGCACAATGTATTTTAACATTGGGCGGATGGAAAGAGAAAATATCGCTTTTTCGTGTTAGCGGGCAGATCTGCACGTTAAGAGGGAATCAATGCACTGATGTACAGTCTTGCTGCAAACTTCATGTCAGAGCCATGTAACAACATGTTGAGGTTGGTTGGCACTCAAATGACACCATGTAAATGATGTTTCACAACACATGACACCCTAACTTGCAACATTCAACACAGGTCACACCATAATTGCATACCTAACAAGACAACCATCAATCAATCATGGATTTTTTAAGTGTGCTACTCACCCGTGGGGGTCACAAGGCGTAGGGGCATGACTTTCGGCACGCTTCAAGTTGTCTGTGTATGTGCATGTGTTGAAGGTGATGTTGATGTTGCGTAGTGGTTCGTGTGTGGAGGCAGATGTGGCTCTGTGGTAGATGTGAGGGGGCCAGGGGTCTGTGTGGGCCCCCGAGTGGATGCCTTTCCTAGCGGAGGAGGTGTCTTCATCCGTGCATGGTGTCCATTTGGAGATGGCGGTCTGGTTGTTGTCTCAGGGGTGCTGGTGGTCCATCTGCTGTGTCAAGTTAGTGGTCCACATACTTGTTGTAGGGCTTGTTGATCTGGAGGTGGTCGATGCTTCAAAGCTAATTGCTTAGGACACACAGAAAGGCAGGTTTTATCCCATTGCACGCCCTATTTTCATATTTTACCCCATTGCACGCCCTATTTTCAGATTTTACCCCATTGCAAGCCCTATTTTCAGATGTTACCCCATTGCACGCCCTATTTTCATATTTTACCCCATTGCACGCCCTATTTTCAGATTTTACCCCATTGCACGCCCTATTTTCAGATTTTACCCCATTGCACCCCCAAAGTTTCATCTCTTACCCCATTGCACGCCCACAGTCTCATTGTTTTACACAACGTACACACTCCAATAAATTATTGACCACTGTCAACAGACTACAATTGTGCATTTATTCACAGACGACAACCTATATTGACTGATTTACACAAAGGACACGCAACAATTTTGGATTGGGTAGCCCAATTTGCACCATGAAGACTCTAGTCTTACACATTTGACACACTGTAAAGCATCTCTGTACTGAGGAGACATTCCCAGCATGGATGAAGTTTTGTTATTTTCATTGCACATAGTGTGCAACGTACCCTTTTCAGAGTGATGTACCCATGCTGGACAATAACATGCAGACAGGGTATGTGTGTAATTTTTTTTTATTGGCACAGACCGTGATTGCGGTCATTTTGCTATGAGATACATTGGAGGGGGACTGTCACAATGTGACGTGCTCAGTTGAAGAAATTGTTTATTATTCGGTCCCTTCGGGCAGTTCCTGCTGCATTTACTGTGGGGTGTGCGCCAGCTGCCTCATCTTCAGCATCATCCTGGTCGTCCTCCGGTGCAGCAGGCATTTGAATCCATGGAGCATTTGTGCGCACACATATATTGTGCAATACACAACATGCAAGGATGATTTTGTTGACCATTTCAGGGCTGTACAGCAGTCTGCCACCTGTGATCTCCAGGCAACGGAAACGTGACTTTAGCACACCAAATGTGCGCTCCACAAAGGACCGGGTGCGTCTGTGGGCCGCATTATACTGCCTCTGGGCCTGGGTGGTGGGGTTTCGGAGGGGTGTCATCATCCACGGGCATAGTGCATATCCTTGGTCACCTGTAACATGTGATAGCGAGATGTTTACATTATTGGTTGTGCAGGCTGTGTTGTTGGTGTAGATGGTTTGGTGGTGTGTCATTTGTGTTATGTTGGATTTCATGTTAGCCATGTGTTGCTTCGGACTGATTACAAGCATCACTGCGAATTAAATTGCCTCACTGTTGATACCCCCTTCCCCAAGCCTCATCAATTGTGTGCGCTGCGCGGTTGCATGACTGGCTCTTCTACCATCTATCGATGGCACTCATCCACCCTCCTTACAGTCAATGCCAAGTGAACGTTGAAATGGCAATGGGCCACACCAGACACGGTTCACGTTCAGTTGTGCTGCTGTCGCTGCTGCCAGACCTGCCCCAATGCACAACACATGCTGTTTCCTGTCCCGAGCGGACACATATCAACAGTCATCATCCCCCTCACATGCAGGGCCCATTTCAGGCAGGAACGCTTCACCCACACCATCAGCATCATCAGACGCAACACTGTCCACTCCGTGGACTACGTGCTCATTCGGGAGTGTAGCCTCCAACTCACATGCCACGACTACTCAAGGTACATTTGACTCAGGGAAATGTTAGCTGACATCAGACTGTCCCAGATCTTCACCACACTGATCCACAAGGCAGGGCACACCTTTGACGGCTTCTTTGCATGTGTAGACTACGTCCAGTTCCTCGGCCCCAATAAACGCACATGTGTTGACCACTTACGCATGCACCACCTTGTTGATGTACCACAAACCACAATTGACCACATGCCAGCCCCCACAAAGTTGGTGTAGATCAGTCACCGATGAGATGCTACACACCACCATCGACAGCAACAACCACAACACTGCAGTCGTCAACAATGGCGCAAGTCCACAATTTCTAAACATGGATCTCCAACTGCGCATGCACCCTTGTCCCACTATGCAACTGCAACATACGGCAGGCAATGAATGCCACCTCGGTCAGCACCAACCTCAGAGTTGGCAGATGCAGCTGCTGACACATGGAGTGGAGCTGGTGCAAGCTTTGGGATACCTGTAAACTGCACCACCAACATGTACAGAATGCTCATATTCAACATCAACAATACGCACACACACCAAACTGCTCTTCCAGGTAGGATTGCTGTGATTTGCAACATGGATGATCAACAGCTGGGGTGTGCTATACGCAGGGGAAACATGAGTCACTCATCATCCTCGTAACAGTACAATCAGCATGTGGCATCACCTGGTGGTCCAACGCTTTCGGATGCCCCCACCCCAAATCTAGGTACCTAGGCCCCATATTTGACTCCTCCATCTCCATGTACCTACAGGTGTACGCAGTGGCCTGCAGCTGCTTTGCCAGCCTCTGCATCCTCCATGCAACCTTCACATAGATCCCCCCATTGTCGGGTGTAACAGTGACCCACACAGTCATTGCCATCAGGCTGGGCTACAGAGACACACTATATGCCAACATGGGCACGTCTGCAGTCAGCTTACTCCCAACTGTCCAGCACAACACATACACACTGGGCCTTGTGTTCCTACTTTCATTATGGATCGTGTGCCTCCATCGCACATACATGGTTCCCACCTCTCACCACATTTGCTTATGGGTGGCACAGGGGTTAAGCATTTGAGGATGGTTTGTCTACATATCTAGCCACAGTTCCCACAGTTCTTGGTGTTGTTGTGTCTGGTATGTGGGCATGTTGATTGACAGGTTGTATGTGTGATTGTAACATGTACATTCTCATAATTGTGAATTGCATGAATGTGGAGTTGAGGCGTGTGGTGTGTTCAGTTAGTACTTACCAACAAGAACTGCATTTCCATATGTGCCATCCTGGAAGCGCTGGTTTATGATAGACTGTCGGAAGATGTAGGAATCATGCACACTCCCTGGGAATTTGGCTATGACATTGGTGAACAGTCCCCGGTGGTCCACTATTGCCTGCACATTCATGGAATGGGTGTGCTTTCTGTTGCGGTATATGTGTGCACTGTCTGCAGGGGGCACAAATAGGACATGTGTGCAGTCAATTGCGCCCAACACCTGTGGGAATCCGGCAATGGCGTAGAATCCTTGCTTGGTCTCAATCTGTTCCTGCACAGTGTTGGGGAAGTGAAGGTGCTGGGGTATCAGGCTGAGTATGCCATCCAAGACAGTTGGGAGGAAGATTGAGAAGGTTGCCTGTGAGACTCCTCCAACTCTGGCCGTTGTTGGTTGAAAGGTCCCAGAGGCCAACAAATGCAGCATGGCCAGCAGCTTTGTCTGCGGAGGGATGTTGGTTCTCCGCTGTGTTTGTGGCGTCAGCCTGTGGGCTATCAGGTTCAGGATGTGTTGGATGGATGTCCTTTTGAGCTTGTAGTGGGCAATGACATCCTCTGGCGTCAGGTCTGCGAGGCTGAGACGTTTGCGCAGGGCCCGCTGTCGTCTTTGGCGCTGCCTTGGTGGTGGTCCTGGGGGGTGGCAGTGGCGGTGGTGGTTGTTGCCTTCCTGGGACTCCGAGCTGAATGATTAGCACCTCCATGGTGTCTGTGGGTCTTCAGGTGTGGGTCTGGGCTGGCCTCCCTTATATACCTCCATTTATCACCATTTTTCAATTTTTAGACCTGTTTTTTTCAGGTCTTATTTTCCTGCAGCTAAGGGGCCTTAGCGGGACTTTTTGTATCGCTTCGCGGGTCCGGGACATCATTGGTAATAGTGCGATGGTGTGTTAGCGGCTTTTTTCATGAAATTTTGAGAAGGAACGCCTACTTTGCATATTTCATTAGCGGAAACTATCGCTGCCATGCACGGCGATAGTAAAAACGATAGCTATCGCCGGAAAGCTGTCGCTAACGCTTGTTAGCGACATCTTGGTAATAGGGTGATTAAAAAAATGCGTTAGCGGCAGGAAAGTGCCGCTAAGGCGGTGTTAACTGGCTTGATAATATGCCCCTAAGTTCTTTAACTTCATCATTATCTTCTAAAATTTCTGTATTGGGACACCAATTACGAGGGCCTCTCGTATCTGTGAGATTAAGGATAGTTAAAGAAACCGCTGTGTAATCAGAAACAACTTTTGGGTTTATTGATAACATTTATAGTATGTTTTAAAAGAGAGGCATCTACCAAAAGATAATCAATACGAGAGAAGCTAGAATGTGGAGAGGAGAAAAATGTGAAATCACTACCCGTAGGATTATGCAATCTCCATGCGTCAACAAGATGATGAGACGAGCACATATTGAGCATGTGTTTATGCGCCCTAGGGGGTCGAAATTTAAAAACAGAATGCCTATCCAAAATAGGATCAAGGGAAAGATTAAAATCCCCGCCAACAATTGTTCTTGAATTCTGTGGAATATCTGAAAGTTTTTTATTTATGGTACGCCAAAAAAGTGGGTCATCAATGTTTGGGGCATATAAATTCATAATATATAGATTGTCCAAACCATTAGTCAAACGAGTAAGTAGCCATCTGCCACTGGTATCATGTTCAGCTGTAACAATAGTCAAACCAGAGCTTTTGGAAATATGAGTAACAAACCCATTCTTCTTACCAGAGGCCTCGGAACAAGTAACATCAAGACCCCAATCCTTCCGCATTAGAAGAGCTCCTTTAAAGGCTATCTTAGTCTCTCGAAGGAGAACCCCATCACCAGATAAACTTTTGCAATAATCTAAAATTTTGGCCCTCTTAGCAGGGTGATTCAACCCACGAACATTAAGTGAAACTACATTTAGACCAGACATAGATATGTATGAAACAGCATAAGTGAATACATCTGATAAAAAGAGAAAGGGACAACCAAGATAAATAAAAAACTAAAGGAAATAAAGCATGTATCCCAAAATAAAATGAAGCAGATGTCCCAAAATTAGGGTGGAGAGCAAGGAAGGGAATGAGGAATAGAGGATAGAAAAGAAAGAACAGAAGTACTCCAGAGAAAAACGGAGTATCAACCAAATGCAACCCCACCAGGGGATGTCTGTAAGAGACAAATTGCATGGGGGGAACAACGTGGAGGAGCAACAGCAGAGGCTATCAACCTCGGTGTGGACAGCTCAAGGATAAACAGGTCGCAAAGCGGCGAAACAAACATACCATTCTCAGGTGGATTACTATATTGC
This sequence comes from Calotriton arnoldi, assembly GCA_963921515.1. Taxonomy (NCBI): domain Eukaryota; kingdom Metazoa; phylum Chordata; class Amphibia; order Caudata; family Salamandridae; genus Calotriton; species Calotriton arnoldi. Next base: position 119,215 of record CAWUFW010015304.1, on the reverse strand, counting down.
TACATCTTGCTACTAAGAATAAATAATGTAAATTTAATAAATATAATATACTCGAACATTTGAGAAAAAGGAGCAATCTTGCTACTAAGAATAAATAATTGAAGTTCAATAAATATAATATACTCGAACATTTGAGATAAAGGAGCAAATAGATAACATTTCATAAATAATTAAATAAATAAATCAGCCTATATTAGCAGACAGATATCAATCAAAGATACTATAAACCGGCCCATAAAGTTATATGAGTAAGATCTAAAGAGAATAAATACAATTTATGGAATAAATAACCAACATCAAAATGGTGAAGTAAGAAAAGTCAGGAACAATCTCATACAATTAAAGCACATATTAGATAAACATTAAATATAAGTAGGGTATCTATCATGAAATGTAATTCATAAACAAATCATCATGGCTATAATAGTATAGAACTTCCGGCTAGATATACATTAAAAAGAATAAAGCAAGAAATGAATAAATAGGTACTAAGTTGGAGCGTAGAATGACACAAATCATCAAAATAATCTGATGTTTCAATGAAGAACAATAATATTAATAAGTTATATATACATATAATTACCACCAACTTAGAAACCGAGAAAGATAAAAGATACAGTAAAAGGTAGAAAAAGAGAGCCAAACAGAAAAACAAATAAAGAGTAGAGTAAAACGAAGAAAGGAGAATAGAATATAGAAAATAGAAAACAGAATACTAACCTGATCAAGAGAATGATGAGAGAAAAAATTGATGAAAAGTCAAAGAATAAAGACAAACAAACAATCGTACCACTTATAAAGAAGTAATCCCCAAGAGGGAAAATACAAAACACAGAATTGCATAGAACTATTATTAACAGATGTACGTATTACATCTAGCATAAATGACAATTGTAAAGCTGTGAAATAAAGATATTATGAACCATACCATTTAGCTAGAACAATTATTATAGAAAAATTAAATAAAGTGATTGTCATAAGCTGGTATTTACAATTGGGACATCATAACTATAGCATAAGTCAACTGTACAACTATCAGGTCGTTGGTGGTCAATGACGTCAGAAACTAATATATCCATATAAATAGATTACCGTTTAAAAAGACACTGGACAAAGAGAAGACAGAACAAGATAGAAAATAGAAAATAGAAGAAGCTAATGAATAAAGGATCAAATACTTACTGATAGTAAAAAGATTTAGAAAAGAGGGAAAATAGAAATGGATAAGAATTTAAAAATATATTAGCAATAGTCAATTATAACACCATAACTGCAAGGAACCATATAAATTAGGTTAGCCAGCATAGTACAGATCAATACTAGGAATGTAAACCCAAATAATATTAAATATAATACAGAACAATTGCGTCATCCTGCAAAGAACCATATGAATTTGGCCAACCGGTACTGTACAGAACAAAACCAGGGATGTAATCCAAAGTAGAACTAAATACAATACAAAGATGTGCACTGTCTTATAAGAGAGAATAACAACCTGTATATGTACTAGATAAATGAAAAAATATTAGGCACAGATCATGTCAATAAATACAAAAACATTAGAGACGAGAAGTCCCAGGAAGAAAGTCTGAGTCCATTTGCGTTTCAGATTGATTATCCAAGAATGTCGAAAGATCTGAAGGTTCATAAAAAAATCTGCGGCCGACCTTTGAAAGTAATCCGAAATCTTGAGGGACCAGCAAAAGAGAATGGGATATTTAAATCAGTGAGTCTCTTGCGTAGATTCAGGAAGTCTTTGCAGCGGATCACCGTGTCTCTGGCAAAGTCTTGTGAAATAGATATTCTGTGACCCTCCCATTGTATTGATCTAATTTTCCTCATTTGTGCTAGAATTAGTTCTGTATGTTGATGGTGCAAAGGTTTAAAAATCAGGGGCCTTGGAGAGGACATCGATCTTGGTTTGAAAGTTGGAACCCTGTGGGCGCGCTCTATCTCAAAGTCTTTATTGAAGGAAATATTCAGGGTATTTTGGATCCATGTAAGCAAGAAATCAATTACTGAAGGAGCAGACTTTTCACAATCCTCCGGTAATCCAAAAATACGAAGATTACTTCTTCTATTTCGATCCTCCTGTTCCGTCAGATCTCTCCTCAATGAAGTAATGGAATGTTCCAGATTTTGAATGTGCTTCCTCTGTTTATTTGTAAAGTCTTCCACACAACTTATCCTAGTTTCCGCATTAGAAGCACGCAGTGAAAGGGATTTGAGATCATTACGAATTGCAGCCGCCTCTAACTAAAGCAAATCAGTATTTGTTTTGGTACTTTGTGCAATATCATGAACAGTGTTGAGCTTAAGTAGAATCGCATCCAAAGTTGAGGTAGATTCAAGACTACCCTTAGCTGGCGATTCCGGAGAGGGAGAGGTCTGTTTGGAGCGTTTTAAGTTCCCTTTGGAGTCTCTGTCTTTGGTAGTAACATCCATGCCTTCTGCCATTGGATGAGATCGTAACAGCCGTCAGCAGAAAAACCTTAGGGTGGTTAAAAGGAGCAGATAAGGCGGAGTGTGGCCTTAAAGTGAAGAATCTCCTCTCCAATAGCCAACCAAATTATGCAGGTGTGCCACCAAATTGATAGGAAGTACCACAACAGGATATTATCATTACCACTTTACATCACATGGAGTGCGCAACCAACTCTAGAACCAGTCTCAATGTCAGATTATAGCCATTCAATTAAATAGACCAATATGAGACAAAATTCAGACAGCTGTCGCCATTTTGAAGCTTCAGACCCTGAAGAGAAAATATCTGTGTAAGATATATGGTAGCTATGAACAGCGCTGTATGGAGCGAGAACAATGTAGAAAGGTACTTTAAACAACTTCAAATGAGCTTTTAGGAATTTTAATGGTGAGACTGAGCAACTCCATGACGTGTTATGAGGAAAGTTGCACAGACGGCTGCCATTTTAGAGAGGCTAACAGTGTCATATTTCATGTGGCAACCTCAAAACAGATGGCTTAAGAAGAGAAAAACCACTCTCTGACACACGGTTGTCTTCCACGTAATCCCTGGGGCTGAAGGATAATCGAAAAACCTTTGTAGCGTATGGGAATTTAACAACCGTGTCCTGAAGCTGAAGAAAGTGAAACCACCGCCACCGAGCAGTAAGACACACTCCTATGGTACGGACACAACGAATGTAGCAAATAGGTGCAATGATAACGAGATGCAGCATCCATACGTCGATTTGTGTGGAGAATTTCACGGACGGTCGCCATTTTGAAAAAAAACTCAACACCACACTTCCCGTGTCGCAGCCTCAAGATGAGTGTTTCAGAGAGATAAAAACACTCTCCGATGATCCTTGAGTGTTCCGCCGCTCTCCGGAGTTGAAGGGCAATAAAAAAAGCACCCGTACAACATGTTAAATGAGCCTCCTCACCGGGTGTCACGGAGCTCAAAGAAAAGCCGCCATCTCCGTTGCGCGTCAAGCACGCCCCTCTATTAGGTTTATAGTTGTCGAAATGATTTTTTAACTCTTTCACAGTAATATCGGTACAACAGCCAGCAGGGTCATTCCAGAGGTTATCTAAGCCCATCCCCCTTAATGTGTCTTTCACATATTTAATCCAAGGTAGGTTAACAGTGACTAAAAGTTTCCACCAGCCCATTTCAATAATGCAAAAGTTCAGGTGTGGCCCAGATTAATCTCCAGAAAATTAATGGACGGAGTTCAATCTTTTCCGTAATTGACCTGAGACCCAAATCAAGCCTCAATTGTACTATGGGAGTGCTGACTGGTAGACACAGCATTTGCCTAATAAATCTGTTCTCAATAATTTCCAGGAGTTTAATGTTTTTATGGCCCCATAGCTATGCACCGTATAGTGCAACCGCTAGTGCCTGGTACATATATAGTTGGATTACTGGTGCTACAAATTTACACAACAAACCTTTATACAGCTTCAGCAGACCCTTAAATCTGTTTTGTCAAAAATTCCTCTTCACAGCGCCCTTGTGGAGCAGCACCTATGAAATGTATTGCTGTGGCTATTACCCCTGCATTAGCAGTAATTGTGAACCCGTCACAGTGGAAAAGTGTAGTGCCAAAGCGAGTAGAAATGCTTCCCCTAAAGGTTTGAACAAAGATTTGCAAAGCCAATAGGTATGTTTTACAATTGAAAATGCAAGCTGGTTCTATTGGCTTTGCCAATGCTTGTTATCTGGCATTGAAAAGCATGTGTTTGACTCGCACTCAGGGCTTCATTTACAAGGTTTTGGCACAGGGCAGCACTGCAAAGAATCTTGCTGCATTGCCCTGTGTCAAAAGAAAAGGGCAGGAATGCGCTGTATGTATGAGATAGGGCCCATTCCTGTCCTTTTCCCCTGCGCTGGTGCACAATGGGCTGCCATGCGCCAATGCAGGCACCCTTGTGCCATGGTTCAAGGGTCTCTACGTTGTAGGGGTGATTTGTTTTTGGGAAGGAAGGGGCACCTTCCTGCACAAAACCAATCACGAGAGGTGTTATCCTCTTTCTTTGTGTGCTGCTGAATGCAGCACACATAAAAAGAGAAAAACACGAGGAGAAATAAGGATATTTCTCCTTGTTGCACCTCCCTAATGCCACCCCTGGGTTGGTGTTAGAATCTGATGCAACACTCATGGAACGCCCCTTTCATGCAGTGTTTTGCGTGAAAGGGGCACATATTTACAAGGCCATGAAAAGCCACGCAAAGTGGTTTTGCGTGGCCTTGTAAATAAGCTGTATCACATTGCGCCACCGGAGCATTAAAAAAAGTGGCACTCTGACAGCGCAAAACTTCCACTAGGGCCTTGTAAATGAGGCCCCCAGTTCTTAATTTGTGCCGGTGTTTGCCGGTGCCTGAAGCTAACACTTAATTCTTAACACCAGCAATTTTTTAAGCAGTCTCCCACATGGTCGCACTGTCTGCCTATTTTCTGCAAAGCACATCGGTTTAGCAATGCAATATGCACTAAAAATATTATTAGCAGTGCCTTCATAGGATACTGGTAATGGCATTGTGCAGCACTGTTGGGGTCAGTGGGTAGTGCAAGCTGCAGTTGCACCCTTAGCCATACCTTAGACCTTGGCACTTATTTTTTCAGAAATTAGTCACTGCTCTCATTGCAGTTACATGTGATATTTCACAGTTCAGCAGCAGGCCTATGACAGGATGCCCTTAGGCACCAACAAAAAAAGGAAGCCCATAAACACCAGTAAGGCTCTCTTCTTTTCCATATTAATGTTCTTGAAGAGGTAACCTATGGCTGGGGCACAGGTTGTGCTTTATACTCAGCACGTGTCAGAGAACTCTGGTTTGTGACTTGAGCCACGTCGGTATGTGAAAGTATGACTACCAATTTAGGGGCATATTCACAAGGACCTACCGCCGATTTATCTCCACCTTAACCCATCAAAAGTGGAGATAGATTTAACACGCCATTCACAAGCGGGTGCAAACTGCAGACATCGCCAGTATTCCCGCGATAACTGCCCAAAACTTATCCCCAGGGAGGACACAACCAACTAACCCTAATGAGATGCAGAGTAGGTGTTCCCGTGCAAAAACACACGAAAACACCACAACACCACTTTCACAACGAACTGCCAGATCTGCGATGCGAGTCAAAAGCACGTGATAAGCCGCGGTAGCAGCAGGTATTTAAAACCTGCCTCCTGCTGGTGTAAAGCCGGACGACTACCTGCAGTAGGCAACAGAGCCCGCACACAGCCACACCCGAAGAACAAACGACGCCATGGAGCTACTCATCATGCAGCTCGGAGCCCCAACAGGGCCACAACACCCACCGCCACCACCCCCAGGACCGCCACCACCCCCAGGACCCCAGCCCGCACCCCCCCCGGACCACCACAGAGGCAGCGCAGAGTAAGACAGCGGACCTTACGAAAATGCACCAGTCTCACAGACCTAACGCCCGAGGAAGTCATTGCCCACTACAGGCTCAAAAGGACAACCATCATCCGCATCATGACCCACATCGCCCACAGGTTGACGGTCCCAACCCAGCGGAGAACCAACATCCCTCCGCAGACAAAGCTGCTGGCTGTGCTGCACCTGTTGGCCTCTGGTACCTTCCAACCAACAACTGCCAGAGTCGGAGGAGTCTCACAGCCAGCCCTATCAAAGTTCATCACACCTGTCCTGGATGCCATCATCAGCTTCATACCCCAGTACCTTCACTTCCCCCACACTGTGCAGGAACAGCTGGAGACAAAGCAAGGCTTCTATGCCTTTGCTAGCTTCCCACATGTGTTGGGGGCCATTGACTGCACACATGTCCCACTTGTGCCCCCTGCGGATACTGCACACCACTACCGCAACAGAAAGCACATGCATTCCATCAATGTGCAGGCAATAGCGGACCACCGGGGAATGTTCACCAATGTCGTCGCAAACTACCCCGGCAGTGTGCACGATTCCTACATCTTCCGACAGTCCATCATCAACCAGCGCTTCCAGGATGGCATCTATGGAACTGGACTGCTCGTTGGTAAGTGCCAAATCAACACACCACACACCTCAAAGCCACCATCACACAACGCACAACTGTGGGAATGCACACGTGACCAAACCACATACAACATGTCAATCAACATGCCCACCTACCAGACACGACAACACAACTCCATGGTGATCCTGGGCTTCCCCTGCACACAATACAGCTATATCATGGCACCACAGCCACACAACAGCTGACCGTGTGGAGATGCGGAATGCAGACATGTGCGAAGGATGCAAGTGACCCGTGAATGGGAATGTACACAATGACAGGTGAGGCGTGGATGTGCTGGACAGACATGGGTATGCAAACCACAGATATGTCCATGCAGACATCAACTGCTGGTGACTGGAGAGTAGTGAACAGTGGACGCAACCATGTCACCCCAGGCTGTGGGTCAGATTGCAGAAATGTCGCAAGCTGTGCCCCCCCCTGTGTGCGTGAGCATAGTGGGTTGGCCCGGAGTACGCCAGGCCTGCGCAGGGGTGTGGACAAAAACCCTGTGGCGCAGAGCGTGGTTCGCTCCCAGAACGGCCAACGTCACTGCCAGGGCGGCACCTCGCAGTCCACCATGAGGCCGACGCCATGAGCAGCGGGGCCTGCGAGCCTGTGCGCCTGCTGCACCCTAGGACGCTGATACCCAGACCAGGCCTGCCCGCCCCAGCGCTCCAAGGCCACACTGCTCACCTGCCGACACCGTCGTGTGTCAAAGAGGGCCCACCATGTGCAGGTGCTAGCTCCAATACCCATGCCCACGACCTTGGCGGCCTCCTCAGGCTATCGCTGTCCTCCGTGACACAGGCCCCCAGGGGTCCCCATTCGTTGACATACTCCACCGCTGCAGCCGGGCTACACTTCAGTCCAGCATGTCCCACATCTTGAACTGAGTCATCATTGATCAATGGCAGGGTCCATGCCAGTGTACACAGGGGGAGGATTGAGAGGGAGATGCGTCACAGTCCGGTGGAAGCACGGATCACCGTTACGGAGGAGGTCAACCAGTAGCAAGGACTGACCTTGTGCCACTAACCCTGTGCGCTGTGAGTGACCGTCAGCCTCCGGCGGAACATTGTTGGTGTCTGAGCCTGTGGCCTGGGGGTTGTCATCAGCAACGGGCAGGTACGGACTTGGTGTCTGGCATGAGTCTGTGGCATTTATATCCGCCATGTTGCCAGACACAGCTGGCATGTGCCCTCTGCATCATGCCCTGGGGGTACACCTCCCATTCTCCCCCGAGACACTCCGCGGAAGGCACCTCTGAGACATACGAGACCCTGCTCTGCCCTCATGACCCTACCCCACAGGCGTCACTGGACTAGTGGGCCTGCCATCACATCATACCGAACCAAGTATTGACTCTTTTCTCTCTGCACTGTCCCAGGTGATCAAGGATATGCACTCTGCCCTTGGATGATGACACCCCTCCGAGACCCGAACACACCCGCCCAGAGGCAGTACAATGCGGCCCACATACGCACCAGGGGCATCGTTGAATGCACATTTGGCGTGTTGAAGTCACGTTTCAGGTGCCTGGACGGCACAGGTGGAAAGCTCCTGTACAGCCCGGACATCGTGTGCAAGATGATCGTTGCATGTTGTGTGTTGCACAACATCTGTGTACGCACCAATGCCCCATGGATCCCAGTTCCAGAAGTACCGGACGATGATGGGGACGATGGGGCAGGTGGCCCACATCCCACTGCAGCTGCGGCAGGAATGGCCCGTAGGAACACCATCATTGCCAATTTCTTCTCATGAGAACGTCACATTGTGGCCGTTCCTGGCAATCATGGGACAGTACAAAATGTCCACAAGCACAGCATGTGTGAATAAAACATATTTGCAGGTTACAGGTTGTACTTGTACATTGTCATGTCACAGTTTCCTGCTGTGCCAGATGTGATTTGCCATGTTGTGCACATTTGCGGCACCAGTTGTGTCCTGTGTTCTGTTGTGGAGGTGTTGCTGTTTGTACCGGGATTTTGTCAATGTCGAGGTGCACTTATACTTATGTGCGTATGCTGTACGGTGGGTGATTCACTCCTGCAGCTCTGATTTGTCTGCCACTGATCCCTTTCATGCGGTGTGCCTTTCAGTTCTGTGCTTCCACGGTGCTGAGATGTTGCAGACTTGGGTAACTTGTGCTCTTTGTCGAGTTGTGACTCTTGGGCATGGTTTGTCCGCAGATGTGTCGTTGACGTCAGGGGTTGTTTGTGCAGGTAGTTGTGTCCGAGTGTGACCTGCTCCTTTTCGGGTGTTGTCTGCACTCAGCCACCTCAGTGTCGTGCCGTGTACATTGCCATGATGATAGGACTGCAGCCAAGCTACTCGTCATGTGGTGTCTCTTGCATTGTCAGTGTGGCTGACGTATATGCATGTTTGCTGTGTTTCGCACGTGGGCATGTGTTGGTTGTGTGAAAGTTGATGTGTTGGGTGGGTGCTCCTTTGGGCACATGGTGTTCGTGGGACTACTTGGTGTTTTTGTGTGTGCTGAAGTGTTCCCGTGGGATCAGGGACATGATCCAGAGTCATTGTGGGTGTGCAGTGTGCCCTGCTTGATTGTGCATGTGTGCCATTGTGCCCATCTCCCCCGTCCCCCCACTCCCAGGTCGCTACGCACCATGTTGATGTAATGTTGGATCATGTTGGGCAGTGTCCAGATCACCAACTCATGTCACCGTCTCCTGACTGGTGACTGTGGCCACCATCTTCTCCATGTCATTCAGCTCCTGGTGTTCTGCTGGCCCCCCTCCTCCGGGGTGCGTTGCAGCTTTCGTGTTGGCAGCGAGTTTCTGCTTGGTTTTGCCATTCACATCAGTCCAGCGCCTCTTGTGCTCTTCCATTGTCCTCCTCTGCCATGCGACGGCATTCACATGGTCCGAGGTGGTGTGCCATCTTTGCCTCTTTGTTGCCAATGACACGTTGGAGGTGACGTACAGTTTGTGGTGGTGTTCTGTCTCATCCGTGGCGATAATTCGGTTTTCCTGTAGACTGTACCCCGTCTTCCTCTTCCTCTTCTCATTGCCCTTCCACGAGCCCTGTATTCCTGGGTGTTCCTCCGTGGGGATTGTGGGGTTCATGTTGTCCTCTGCAGTCGGTCAGGGTGCACCCGTGGTACTCCGCAGTTGATTTCGTTTTTAGTGGCATTTTCCGTATGCTGTTCTTGTGCTTTTTCCCGCATTACGCGTGGGTATTGCTGGCCTCTCACTGGTTGTCACTGTTTTTTTATCGCATTTGGGCACATCGCGTCTTTTTACGCGTTGGGGTTTGTGTTTTTATCTCCGTCGTGGATGTTGTATCGCGGACATTGGCTGCGTTTTCGGGGGACTATCGCATGGTACCGCCGTGTTGTGAATTCCACAGTAACACGGGGTTATTTTCCCGCGATAGGCTGCGATGTGTAAAGTTGCGTTAACATTTTTTGGAGATGTTTAACACACGTTCTTGTGAATATCACCCTTAGAGTTTCAATTTACCAGCTTATTTTAATACTATTATTGTTATGAGTCACAGTTGGATAACTACAGAAACTGGTAGTACACAGATTTACAGACAGATCACATTGGTGATGTGAAGCTCACCTTACATTTTATCTGATTTTAGTTACATACACTTAGCACAAAAGCACGCAGTGTATACAAGATGCTCTGTGATAATGTGGATACAAACATGGGCAAGAAGCTTAGTTGGGAAACAGCTAGGTTTATCCAGCCCTTCTAAATTCCTGATAAAAGTAAACCAGAGGCTTGGAACCAAAACCATGAATATGTAGCCAACTTTCCCCTTTCACTTGAATGAGAAAATTGCCCAAAGCCTTCGATTTCCTACTATGGCATCACATAAGTTGATGTTAGGACAGAAAAAGTCCTCTGCATGGGTAAAGACAAGTCCTCCTGCCCTGAGTGCCCAACTGTACTCTTGTCTGGATACCTAATACAGATTTTGTGTCATAGCTAAACATGGATCATGCATGCGATAAATGACATAGGCCTGTGTCAATGATTGCCCTCTTGTTGGACCAGAAGGGTCGCCCAAAGAGCTACCTTCATAGTGGTGGAATTCTACTGCCTTCATCAAGAGTTAATCAGCACGAGCACGGTGGTGGCAGCATGCCATGTAGGGATCAGTAGAAGTCAACAGGTCCTTTTTACCTTGTATCATTGGAGAGAGGCCTACAGGCTCACTCACCTTTTTGAAGTTCCGCTGCTGTGTGCTGAACTCACCCTTCGCCTACATCAGGCAGATGTGGAGTGCTGCGCAGTGCAGGAGTAGTGACTGCATTGGATGAATGTGTGCCTGGGAAGGGTACAGTACAGGCATATAGCAGTACTGTGCAGTATATGTGTGGTTAGTGCATTACTGAGTGTATGTATGCATGCGAGGAAAACATTACATGAGATATGTAGTGCTGTGCAGTGCATGGGCAATTAAAGCATGTGCTGGGTGTATGTGTGCTTGCATGAAATACAATACATGAAGGTTGAAGTGTTGTGCAGCGTGCACATGGTGAGAGTGTGTGCTTGCAGTGTGTGTTTTTTGTAAATAGCAGACCCTTATACAACACAGAAAAGCGACAGTACTGAAGAGTGTCCACAGACGTAATGTGTGTGCTGCGTGTCTGTAATGGTGTAATGCAGGGAAGTAACAGTGCTGGACGTAAAGTGTGCTCTGAATGTACACTGAGCGCAAGTGGGCCTGCAATGGTATATTACATGGAGTACCTTGAGTTCCATTCTGGGAAGCCCAGGCCTGGCTGGTGAAGACATCAGGAGTAGAGGAATCAGATTTGGGTATTGCTGCATTACTGTGAGCTGGATGGGACACAGACACTAGAGAGGATGGAGAGACTCCCCCTTTACACTTTCAAAAGGTTGGTATTTGATTCAGTGATAGATCACAAGGAAGGGGCCTGGGCGCATATCAGGGAGGAGATGGGCTGATGAGGGAATGATAAAGAGTAAGGCTGGGAGCACAGGATTAACCTTTTGAAGTACATATCACTGTGGCTGACATCTCGGTGTTCTCTCTGGTCACTTCCATGAGCTGTGTTGTGGGTCGAACAGCTTCGGAGTCTTGCCTGCTATGGCAGATGTCATTTCAAGGGGAAAGAAGAAAAACAGAAGTGTACACTTCAAAAGAAGCAGATCCCCAACATAAAACTTCAAAGACTCAGACCCTAAATCACATTTTGGTGTCTGGAAATGGACTACAAGAGGGGGAGGTTGAGACCCCAAACTATGCCATCTGTGAAGCAGCCAGATGGGCTGTGTGAGCAAGGGAAGCTCTGTAAGACCTCACTGGGGAGCCCTACTGAGAAGACTCCCTGAGTGAGGTGTGAGGAGGACTGCTGTGCACTGATCAGGTCACTGCCCATGTGTAGGAACAGTCTGGCAAACCCTGTATTCCAGCAAAGGGCCACAGTGATCTGAGACACGTAATGCGCACTGTGCGGGAAGTGCCAGGCCTGCACAGCATCTTTGGGGGGACCCAGTATGCTAGAGGGAGCCACTGTGGAACTAATTGGCCCAAGAGCATTGAGACTTGTGTCCGCCTTTATCAGCAAACATATTTGCCAGGAGGGGCTGCCGTGGTGAGGGCAATTGCACCAGAAGAGTCTGCACCGAAACTAAGAGTATAGCAGCAACCTTGTATGCCAGGAAGGGTTGCAGATACCACTGTGGCCAAGAGTTCGGGTTGTTGCCCGGATGGAAAGATTGCAGCTATGATCGGCAGGTCAAGCCCACAGACTGAGACCTGCCACTGACTGATTACCCCGAGGACTGCAAGGACACCGCAGGAGATGTCGTACCCTCGCTGAGCTCCAGTCGGAAGCCTGAGGATAAAATTTCTCCCCGTGAGGGGAAGAGTGGCTTACCTCGTGTTTGTGAGCGAGAGCAACTCTGACCGCTTGAATGAACCAGTAGCACTGCTCGGAAGAAACAGCTTGCGCCTGACAATGTCATTCCTTTGAATGTGAAAGTTGGAAATAAAATAATTATTTTTCTTATAAAAGTAAGTATTGGGCTGGACAATAATTTATTGTTCGTCCTGTGTGCTCTTTGAGTTCTGAGTTGTGTTCACTTACCTGTATCTACACTTCCTTCTCGAGGGAGCCTTTGAATACTTGTCCACAGCTACCACTGAAAGTCAAGTGAAGAAAGGGTACTTGGCAAGTTGCTCAGGATCCATAGTAGGTCGGGCTCTGGGACATCAGGAGTGAAAGGCCTCAAGCACCATGGTTGGGTCCAGTAGCTCCTGCATGCCCCGTTACCCTTTGAAAGAGGTTTTGTCAGGTGCCAAGAAGGGTTGCCACCTGACCAGTATTTACAGGCCTTGTAGATATTTTAATAGCAAGACAGGTAAACATTTCAAGAAAATGCGCAAAATCTGATATTTTGACCCTTCAAATATAAAGTTGTAGCCAAACATACAAGACAAAAACTCATCAAAAGTATTGTAGAGTAGATTAAATTAATCCTAAGGTTTGTAAAGCAAATAGAGACCAAAAAGCAATCTTATAAAAGAATACAGAGGATCTTATAGAAACTATCTTAAGCATGATGTCCTTGTCCATCCAAAACCTTACAATGTGTATATATGGGGAGACGTTTTCTCTGATAAAAGTGGCAAAGCTAGTTGACAAGCAGCCCAGTTGCCATCAGTTGCCATGAGCGCTGTCTCACTCCCTCTGAGTCCCATCAGCACCCTTGCCCCTGCCTTGTCCGTAATCCCCACCTCTGCCTGTGTCTCAGACATGGCTTCTCTTTGAAAAGTGCTATTAAGGACCCTGGTCCTGCGTGCCCTGCTCAAGTAATTTGGCCCACATAACACTTCGCAAAGCTGATATGCACAATGCAGGTCACACAAATTTAGTACAGGAGAATGTGCCATCCCACGACCCCATTGACAATCTTCAGGGTCTGTCAGTGCTGGGAAAAGTGTAGTAGTCAGAGATCTGCGGGCAAAAGAGGCAACTCTAGACATACACATATGTCTACCAGAACACAATTCAAGAACACTGATTGGCTGTCAGCACAGCTACAATCTACAGTTTTAAAATCTTGAACAAAGAACACCCTTGAAAGGCAAGTGGTTTTAGCATCATTCATGGATGGATCATGTTCATTATATACTGGATAGGCGGACACCCTAGTTGTCCTAAATGTGGCTATCATATAATGATGAGATTACTAGAGATGCAAAAGGGTCATTCCTCTAATGGAAATGAACCACTATTATGGGAATGATACTTTAGAGTACCTAAAAAGCACATCATGATACTCAACCCGGGCACTCTGCATGGAAAGGAGTGTGCAGTGATAGCATCATAAGGTGCAGAAGGTGGTTCTGGGGACTTGGATAATTGGGAGGCAGCGGTGGAGCAGCATGAGAAAAGAGAGCCAAAAATGTTTAATCGTTAATCAACCTGTATCAACTGCAAGAACAGCGTTATTGACATCATTAAAACAATGGGAACACAAACGGGAAACTATAACTATCCATAAGGAATATAGCATGCTACAACGCCTGCAATCACATTGCGTTCCTTAACAACGCAGTCGTTACAACGACCGCATTGTTAGAACGCGATGCCATTACAACGCAAGTCATTACATCGACTTGCAGTAGATGGTGCTCTAACATTAGGAATAGTATAATTTACTATTGCAACTCCAGCCTTACCAACAGTAGGGAAGGTGTTGGAATAGTAAATTATACTATTCCTTATATTAGAGCGCCATCTACTGCAAGTCGATGTAATGACTTGCGTAGTAATGGCATCGCGTTCTAGCAACGCGGTCGTTGTAACGACCGCGTTGTAAAGGTATTGCGGTCTAATGACCGCGAAGGAAAGGTTGTTTCCCATCCATAAGGTACATAGGTTTGATCGATATGTCACCAAAGCAAAGGCACATCATGAAAAACAATTCTAAGTAAACAGCCTCTTTTTGCTTGTTCCTATTGTAATTTTTGAAGAATTGATGACGTGAGGTCCTCTAGACTGAGAAGGTGGTCTTTGGGCAAACCTAAAAAGGCCCAACATGCACACAATTATCATGTATATTTTAGGCTAATTCTAACCTGCAATTGGTTAGGTAGGAAGCCATAGTGGCCCATATGAAAAAATATTGTGCTGATCCTTGCTCCAAAATATGGATGGCCTATATTAGATTGATATATGGAGGGCACATAACCCTTAGCGAGTAAATTCACTCACCATGCCTGACTACATGATACTTACGATAGATTTTGTACTGGACAGAGACCATGAACAACATTGCCCAAAGATACAACACCTAGGTAAAATATTGTCCGATCACTCACCTGTGTATTGCCTTTACACATACGGCTATGTACAGATCTAGGATACATTACAGCTTGTTGCTATTTGGTTTGAACAAGCACAGATAAGGAAAGGTTGTGGGGGCTGGTGTCAAGGGAGGAACTAATGACATACTTGTTTGCGATAATTCAGATGTCGCTGGATGTCTTCTGACTCGTGAGAGACATGGTCCTGGTTTGGAAAATGTTCTTTTTATGGTGGGGCAGACAGATGCCACATAAGTAGATTTCCCACTCTGACTGATACCAGAAATTGACCAACTAAATAAGAGGCTAGACATGTCTTAATTGAGGGGAGAGGCTGTGCAACGTTCCGAAGCAGGTGTTCTGGGACATTAGATGGACAATAGAGGATTCCAGATAGCTTTGGGTCAGTTCATTCACCATCATGCTATATGTAGAACGGCAAAACAATTATGGGGCAGTGCCAGGACATGCCAAGAGAGTCGAATACATTAGGACTGCTGATCAGGGCAGATCAGAGGCATGTTTGTGCCACTAGGTTTTATATGAGTATAAGAGACGATACACCTGGACCATCTCTTGAGAACAAGAGCACAATAGGAATCGGATTGTGAAGTGCAATGCACAGATATACAATGGCAAGGAGCTCTCATGCTTATACTCGTGGAATCAAGCTATGCTAGGTCCCTCTATTACACTTTCATTTTATATTTTGCACCTGTAGAATCCCGGCAATGCTTCAGAGAATCTGAGTCTGAGTTAATTTCAGGGATATAGCTCAGTGGTAGAGAATGTGACTGCTCCAGAGAATCTGAGTTAATTTCAGGTATATAGCTCAGTGGTAGAGCACGTGACTACTCCAGAGAATGTGAGTTAATTTCAGGGATATAGCTCAGTAGTAGAGCATGTGCTGCTCCAGAGAATCTGAGTTAATTCCGGGGATATAGCTCAGTGGTTGAGCATGTGACTGCTCCAGAGAAACTGAGTCAATTCCGGGAATATAGCTCAGTGGTAGAGCATGTGACTGCTCCAGAGAACCTGAGTCTGAGTTAATTCCGGGGATATAGCTCAGTGGTAGAGCATGTGACTGCTCCAGAGAATCGACCCCGAAAGGGAAGTCTATTGCCACAAGTGCAAAGAGCTGGAGGTCACATATTTTCATTTGGTCTGGGGCTGTCCTAATATAAAAGATAGACAGATATGCAAACCCCGCACACATTATGGTCCACTTGCTCCCGCATAGACGTTTGCTAGGTATAGATGCAACTAGCTCAAAGAATAAAATCAAAAGATTTGTGCAGCTTACAATTTTATTAGTAAAGAGATATTTTGCATCCATTGTCTAGCCCCTAAGGTACCGATGCCAGAACACTGGATTAAAGATGCTTCTGAATGAACCCTGGGGGAAGAAATTTGAAAAGATGTGCAACTGCAGGAAGATGTGGACATTTGGAAAACACTGTCCAGAAATGTAATCTAGCTGCCCATGGATGTTTAATATCACCCAAAAATAATTATATAATGTGAGCATTGTACGAAAGCGGCACTATCACGCAAGTGAGCTTTTTTGTTGTGATGTTGACATTTTGACAGGAATGATGGAATATGCTATGTCTGTTGAATTGTAAATTTCAATAAAAATATGTTGTAAAAAATCTAACATAATTGTTTGGAAACATGCCTGATGGTGATGTTGTAGTAAAACATTGAGCAATAACAACTAATGTACAGCAATCATCCATGCTTTTGGTTAATAAATGAGAATGAGTCCAACCTTGGTGGATGTCAAGAACAAACTGCTCTGGGCACCGCATAAAGATCAAACAGCAATCAAAATCTCTTTTGGTCTATTGGTCATGCACAGGCTCCACACTAGGGTGAGAGTGGAGGGGTCAGCTTGGATATGGCTAGAGTCATTCTTCAATCGAAGGTTCCAGCCGCAGACATTGAGGTAGTTGGCCCACAAGGCACCTCTTTCTCTCCCCTATTGCTCAATATGTATGTTTCTGTTTGCAAGGGTGATTGAGAGGCATTATCTGCAGTCCCAGATCACACAGGGGAGGCTCAAGCAGTTGTTGGCTTGGATGCAAGGGGTAATGCGGGTTGCCTCATTGTCCAACAGCCATCCGTGCATGTATAGAGAAGAACAAAGTACCATTGAAAGTGGCTATGATCAGGGCCACAGGAATTAGGTGGCAGGGCTGTGTAAATTATGCGGCAAGAAAAGGCAAATTATGTGGCATTATGCGGCACATTTTGTGATTATATTACTTCATTATTTTGTCATTTTTACACTGTCTGAGCATTGGTTGCACCTCATTAATACTAGTTTAACACACAAACATAGCAATAAGCTACAGAAAGGTGACCAGTCAACCTCTGCAAAGGACCTTACACTGCGCGGCAGCACATGCCGCTGCATTTTTACTAACTTTTGAACCTTTTGATATAGAATTTTTATTTTTATTTTGTTAAAATCTGCAGATTATGCAACAGATGATGGATTGTGCGGCAAATGCGGCAAAATATAATTATGCAAAAATCGACGCGGCCACAAGATCACATAATTCCAGTGGCCCTGGCTATGATGGAGGGCCTGCAAATTGGTGACACTGCCAATGAGACTCCTTCCCTTGACAAGGCATACTGGGCCAACCCCAGCACAGGCTCCGTATTCATTAACTTAGCTTTGCAGATTGAAACTGAGCCGTTATTCAGAGAAACATACATGCATAATGTGAGAATGGAAGTATTGCACTTCTAGGGCCTCATTTACATGAAACTGACACATCTTCATCGATGCGTCAGTTTCCTTGCGCCAGCACCAAATGTCCTTGCAACACCATGGATGCGTTGTATTTAGAATACAGGTCTTCATGGCGCAAGGATTTAACAGATGGGTCGGAAATTCTGACACATCTATTGGCGCAAAAGTGACGATTGCTGGAGTTGGTTGTAAAACTGACTCAACTCCAGTAACCTGTCAGAACACATAGGGGAGTCCCATTGTAAAAGCCCTGCGTCAATCCCTTCGCCTGGTCTGAGCAGGCTTAAGTATGTTGATGCAGTCAAGTCGCAGCTTGACACAGTGAAATGTTGTAAATTTAACGGCGCCACTTCTACGTGGCTTTTTTGCGTGGGAACGCCTACCCTGCATACATTATACCTGGCACAGGTATAATGTGACGCAGGGCTCTACAAACTGACGCATTAGACCCAATGCGTCAGTTTGTAGATAAGGAGAAGTGTGGTGCACTGATTGTGCCGCCGCTGAGTCAAAAAAAGTGACACAGCGGCGGTGCAAGGGACTTGAAAATAGGCCCCCTAGTATCTAAAACACTGCAAGAAGACAGAACAAATACATTGGGACTTATACTGCCCAAACCCTACTAGGAAGCAACAGAATGCTGATCATTGTGGAGGGCATGGTGGGACTGGCCTGTAGTGCAATCAAGCAGTGCCTGATGGGCTGGTCTGACAGATCAGTGTGTGGGCTGTTTTTTAACAGTCTATGGGCCTATTACATGGCCAGGTGGGACAGTTTTTAATGTTGACTTCCCTGATTTTACAACAGATTTTGCCTGCAGTAAACACAAATGCATACAATGTCCCATACCTTGAAAAATACCCATGCAGCATCTCTGCAAGTTCAAAACTAGTCTGACTTGCAAACGTAGGCTATTTCTTTAGCTATCTTGTTCGCCAATGGGGGGCACCTTTATTTTAGTGCCTGGGGTCGATTTTTTGTGCCAGTCTGACCCTGTTAGAGGGGATTAGGTAATGATCTACATTTTGCACAAAATCTAGTTTGAAATAGAAGCAAGGACGGGGGAGATGCCTTTATAGTTTCGTCTTGGAGAAAGAAGCAGCTCAGAGTTTCTAGCAGATAGGAGAAACAAATCACCAATACTGGAGACAGGCAGTGCTTTAAATGGCCGGGTACTATCAGATTCTTTGTACTCCTCCTCTTTAATTTGGAAGGAATAGTACCGGCACTGCTCAGCATTGCTCCAATCCTTTTAATGAGAGCGTACTGGCACTTCTCAGGAACACACAGGTACTCTGACAAAAGGAGTACCGGCACTTCTTTATTTCCATTTCAAGCATATGCGTTTTGGTCTTGTTATTTTGGATTATGCTAATGCTTTGTATGTTTTGTTGGCATCCTAAGTCATTAGTCAGTGTAAAGAGAGCCTGCCCATGTTCACTGTATAGACGGAGGGCCCACATTATGCCATAATACAAATACCTTGCTGCCCCCTATCCTGAGACAGATAGAAGTGAATGTACAGTGTTATACTGTAGAGCCTTCTGAGCAGAGCCTTTCACATCTGAGGATCATCTTTGAGCACTATCTCCTGCCTGTGCTCAGCCTTCATCTTCTAAGCGCTAGATTCAGAGACGTCAACGTGGATGGGGTCATGCTGGCTGAGAAGGGTGCAAGGTTCTGGAAAGTTGTACCTACAGCTCAATGCTCTGCTTTTGAGATGTGTTGTTCAGGCTACCTGGAGACTGCATCACACACCACTGTAGCATCACTCTCCTCTGGCACTGTGTGTGAAATAACTCAACTTCATTTTGGTGTTCCATGAAATATACAAAGCTCCTCTAACGCTATAAGCATCTGCACAGATTATACTACACCCTCGACATTCCTGAAACATCCATGTTATGATGGAAAAAATGTTGTCGCAGCGCAAGGAAAATCAATTATAATCCCCCCAAAAAAAACATTAGTTTTGAGAGGAGATGACTCCATTAAGTACCATTCTGAGATATATTGCTATGCAGCCACATCATTAAGGTGTTTAATGAATTATTGGATTTTTTATTAGTATGAGTAGCTTTGTCTCTATTAATTTACACATCCTGGCATGGTGTGTCAGTTTTTATTTTTCTTCGGATGCCTAATTAATCATCCTTTCAGTTCTGGGTACTGTAATTTGCGTCTCTGCTTCACCTCTTTTTGAGATAATTTCACCTTACTTGAACTACAGATACATTCGCTTCGAATGTCCTGAATGAAATTCTAATGTTCTTTTGTATGAGGGGATAGGTGGAAGACATAACAAAATTTGATTACCACATCTGTCTGTATATGCAAGTCTGAAATTGCCTCGATTATCTGAACCTGACTGCAGATTTTTCAGGCACGCCAAAATGCGCAACTTGCTCATATCCGCCCAAAAATATAGCTGTTTGATCATTTTTATGTGTTTTAGTTAATATATAAATTTTAAGCGTTAGTATTGCTGGTATAATTGTTATTAATTTTATAAGATATAGTTCGCAATTTTAAGTGATGTAGTATTTTTTAAATGTTATTGATAATTTAGATTGTCTTAGCGGGTTGTTGGAATTGTAGGGGGATAGGATGGAATATTATTTAATTTAGAAGCATTTTTAAATTAATGTTAATTTCTTTTTATTGTTATTTTTTAATTGAATAATAATTATGTAAATTTTGTAAGGATTATATCATATTTTGAAATTAAAATGTATTATTAACATTTGTATTTTATTATTTATGAATAGTAAAATTAAGTTATATTTTAGTTGCATGTTGTTGAATTTGTAGGGGCATAGGGTGGGAAGTTAATTTAGTTATAAACAATTAAAAAACATTGAAATTTTATTTTTAGTTGTTAATTAATTTTTTATTGGTGTTTAATTATGTAAATATTTTAATACTGATTTATTTAAGTTATATTTTAGTTGTTAATTGCTGGGTTTGTAGGGGAATAGGGTGGGAGGTTAAATAAAAAGAAATGTGCTTTAATTGAATGCATTTTTAAAATTAAGTATTTGATTACTAAATATGTAAATTAGTTCATTTAATAATTCTTGTGTAATAGTTATACTGTTTTGTTCCTATTATCTGTATTTTAGTTTTCTTAAGCTTATCACACGTGTTTTTAATGCTGTGTTATTATTTATATGTGAGTAGGTTGGGAAGCAATTGAATATATAATATTTTTTATATTAATTGATATGGATGTGTAAATTATTAATTAGTAGTTAATTATGTATACTCTTTTATATTTCTTATTTTAGAAAAATTTTGAATTTATTTAACGGTAAGTGTTGTGAAATGTTGTGCAATGATATTTGGTACTTCAATTTTATTTATTTTTATCAATTAATTGAAATTAAATAAATTTGTAATGATTTCATAATTCTGTTATGTTTTGGTAGTTAGGGAAGATGATATTATAATATGTCACTTTATTACCCTTTCTTTTTTAATTTATATGTTAAATATTTTGCTAAAAATATATGTATTTATTTCTGTATACTGTAATTGAATATTGTGTTATATTAAGTGTTCAAAAAATGTTACTAAATTAATAGAACTTGCATTCATATATGTAATCCATTTGGGGTGAAACACTTTCCCTACTGTTGCTTGGACTGGAATGGAAATAGTAAATCTAACCACTCCGAAGTTTAACACTTTCCTTACTGTTGCTTAGAGTTGAGTGGGGCTAGTAAATTAAACCCCTTTGGGGCCCTATTACATATAGGGCGCATTTTCCCTGTTTGTGCCACATCGCACCTTCAAACAGGTGCTCCGTGTGCAAACAGAGAAAGTGCTTTTATCTTGAATGCGCTGCCCTCGGGGCAAACACAAATTCATGCTGCCCCGGGGGCAGTGCATTCAAGTGAAATAACGAGCCACTGCTTCAAAGCTGCTCCATGTTTCACTGTGCAGGTGGCAACCCGCCTGCACTTTAAAGGGGGGAGAGAGATCCCCTTGAAGACAAGTGCAGTGAGTGACTGCACCCACATGCAAGGGGTTGTCTGGGGGGTCCATAGGACTCCCTTGACCTCTCCAGAGGGCTGCCATCAGGGCACTGACAGTGCGCCACCTGACAGCTTCTTTGCCTTTGCACTCACGTCCATAATACGGCACAGGTGCAGAGGTAGATTCCCTCATTTACGTGGGGCCATGCCCCCATGCAAATGAGGGAACTCCCTCTAATAATAGCTCAGGCACTACATGCACGCAGGTGCTATCTGTATTACAAAAGGGAGTGCAAAAGTGTCTGCAGCCCCATCTGTAATACCAAAGCACCCTGGGGTGCACAAAGCGGGTGCATATGCCAGTTGTGCCCCCAGGGCACTTTCTATATTACGGTCCCTAGAGTCCAACACTTTCCCTACTATTGCTTAGACTACTATGGGAAGAGTAAATTTATCCCCTCCGAAGTCCAATACTTTCCCTACTGTTGTAGACTGGAGAAAACTAGTAAATGTAACCCCTCCGAAATCCAACACTTTCCCCAGTGTTGTTTAGACAGAAGTGGGAATAGTAAATCTAACTCAGATGAAGTCCAATGCTTTCTGTACTGTTGCTCAGACTGCAGTGGGAATAGTAATTCTAAACACTCCAAAATCCAATGCTTTCTCTACTGTTGTTTAGACTGGAGTGGGAAGAGTAAATGTAACCCCTCCAAAGTCCAAAACTTTTCTTACGGCTGATTAGACTGGAGTTGAAATAGTAAATCTAACCTTCTGAGGTCCAACACTTTCCCTACTGTTGTTTAGATTGGAGTGGTAATAGTAAATCTGTGGTGTAGGAATAATACATTTAACCCCTCTGAAGTCTGGAACTGTTATATCTAATATGTCCGGATTACAAAATGTGTCCCAATATTGGCGGAATAGAATGATATATTATTTGTCTATTTTTTATATTTAATATTGGTTGTTTTTATTTTTTAATGTTTATATTATTTGTAGTAAATCTGTTGTTTGGGTTTTAATGTTCTTTTTTATATATCAGTGAAATTAATAAATATATTTTGCAATTGAATTGTTTATATTTTTTATTTTGTTTATTTGTGTATGCATTTTGTATATATATTTATATACGTGTGCATATATATATATATATTTGTGTATATTACTGTATATACTTTTTATAATATTAAATATAAAAGATTAAAAAATTAGTCTGTATCACAAAAACAATGTTTTTGATGTTTATGGACAATATCACTGTACATGACATTTTTGTTCGATAGTTTTGTCATTTAAATGATAAGTATAGGAACATGATATTGTGGTAAATGATATTTTTGGCACAATAAGTTTGTCAACGATATTGTTTAGCATGATATTGTGTCATTGAACCAACTATTACTCTTTTCCCCAGACAGATTTCAAAAGCAGAAAACCTGGTAAAATTGATTGGTGGGAAAAGTTTGGGAAAAGGGCAAAACATGATGAAGTGAGTGCAATTAAGATAGATTTTGCATTTTTATGGAAAAACTTGGATGAGAAGATATTTGCCCAAACACAGGGTAAAGGTACTTACCGGCTGCAGTAAATACCACCTCCTTTAAAGACCAGCCAGATTTGTGCCTTTGCTATATTGTAGTAGAACCTGAATGAAGCCAAGGATGAAGACTACCACCCCGTCAACTGTCATTGCAACCAAGTCACATGTCTGTGACATGCACCATCAAATATAGTTTACATTATAAAACCAAAGGCAGTTGGAATGAAGTTATTGGCTATTTATATATGGATTTAATTCAATCATTTAAACCTTAAGCAGTACAGCAATATTGAACCTGCTATCTCCTTTTTAACCTTTTGTTCATAAATAGATTTGCAGTAATTCTTCAAGGCCCCAAAACTGTTCTCAGAGACAAGCAGATTGCATACTGCGTGCACATGTTTGTGCAGATGGGTAATTGTATCAAATATCCTGTGGTATAGCTCCTGGTGCTATGTAGTGCTACCATATTTTGCGTCTCATGAACATATTGGAAGTAGTTTCCCAGCTGAAGTTTAAATATTTACCAAAACAATTCAATTTTTCACCAACAGTTTGCATATGGCTTCCTATTTTCATGCCAAGGTACTAGTGTTTTTACAAATTCTTTGACTTGGAGATAATAAATCATATGCCAAAGTGCGACTTAACCAGTTTGACTTCAGCTCCTAGAGAAGTTTTAAGAAATTATTTTTGTGTAAAATATTCATCCAATTTAGTACAAATGCAGCAGCTGAGCTTTTATCACCATTGTGCTCAAAACGCTGAGCCCAGCATATAATCTGGGCTCTCAAGTTTGAACAAATCAAATGCAAGTAGTGGGAGACAAAATCCCCCGTTGCGGTGGGGAACCCCTAAATTCTTACACCCCAAAAATACACCTAAACCATATGCCAATGGGTGGATGGCCAGTGTTAAACCTCAGTTTCATGATGTGTCCCAAAATAAGGCACAACATAGCAAAAATGCAGTCCATTGAGTAAGGACAGACTCAATAAATGGTTTCCCAGGCGGAGTTATAACATTTACAAAGATTAATTACAAAAACTTTTAAAAGTACAAAACAGATATTTCAAAGTGCAGATGCATTAAGTTGTTGGCATGAAGGCTCTTAACAATAGGGCAATGAAGAATAATGGGCAAAATCAGAAATATTCGAAGTCCCAAAGAGCAGCGAAATCAGTAAGAAATCAGACAGCATCCCTAGTAGCATTGGAAAGTCATCTGACTCACCTCCAATTTTATGTAGGGAATCATCTCATAAACTAACATTGAAAGTGCAGATTCATCATGGTAAGCAAAAGAATACAGTTTTCAGCAAATCAGAGGGCAGTAAACTAGAGTGTCATACTACCTTACCACCTAAGAACTATCCCACTGCATGAATATTGATTCGATCCATTCTAGGCTAATGTCATCAGGAGATGTCAAAGAAACTAGTAACAAAGCAACAGTGAACTATGTTGAATGAATGCAAAATACAGCGACCAGGCGGACGGAATTGTCAATGTTGTAACATTACTGAGTCTATGTTGGAAAAACGTCTTCAAGAACAGTTCATTCGGAAATAAACAAAGGTGACTTTGCTTGACTGTGTGCAGCAGAAATAATAAATGGTAAACGTGCAGGGTGAGCCATCCATTTTGAGCAATATGGCTTTGAGGCCTAATTGAGGCCTAGTTAGCATAAGCTAGTTAAAGGCACATTAACAGACCATAGCAAAATCGTTTCAAAGACAATAACCTTTGATAAGTGTACACATATGAACTCAAATGTAAATCAGTTTTCTGCACATTGTTTAATAATGCACAATTTTATAATTGCACAAAAACACCAACAAACTCCACCCTCTGGTTATTCTATAATCACTAAAAACCCACAACAACCTATAATACAGTCTACATCACTTTCTGATTCTTGCGATTCAATTTCTCCAACAGTTTCAGTTGATTATGCACCCGATCTCTGGCATCTACTTCTTTCTCATTCCTTTCCCTCTCAGACAATCTCCTTTCCCTTTACACCCAAAATTTGGACCTATTAATTCAGAAAAATTGAACAAGAGAAACATAACAATAGCACAAATCAACATAATAATTTCCGGATGCAGTACATGCCTAAACTTACCCCCACCCAAGCTACCAATCCACTCACCAACCTTACTGTAACCCTTTCCAATCTCACTGACACATGAATCCGCTGTTTCCCACAAGCGATATTCTTCTAAAGCTTGGACTTCACAAGAAACGTTAGTTATATTTGAGACATATGTGTTAATAACCAACAGCATTTCTCATGTCATTCACATGATAGACTCTAGAGAATACTAAAGCCTGATGGGAGGAACCCACCCAATTACAGGGTAGGTTAAAATAAGCAGTCTTACCTCACACATAATAAATTACTCTCAGAATTGTTTCTTCCCTTACCAGAAAATCACCACTGACTACATAAATTCTTTCCCACACACTCTTTCCCGCAAACTCTATGGACTTGACTCCTGTGGGTTCATTACAAACAATACACAATTCAAGCTTTCTATCATGCTCCAGTCTCTTTCTTAGACCCAAATTTGAAAATCCAAATTCCTCTTCAGTCCTAGGGTCTAAATATGACTTTGGCCGTATTGGAGTGCGGCCCCCACGCCTCCACTCTTCTCCAAGACCGCTAAAGCCGTACTGACAACGCCCGCCAGATTGCATCTTTTTTCGTCTCTGGCGGGTGATTCTTTGGTGTTCCTACGGTGATGCCAATGAAAAAGGCAGCGCAATGTGAGCATCGAAGGCAGTTCCTGCATGGCATGACTGGTGCAGTCCATGCCGTGCAGGAACTGGTGTGCATGCACACAAGGTGGCACAACATGTGCCCCCCTGCATGCTCCCCATGGCCCTGAGCCAACAGAGGGCCCTGGAGGGCCCCTTTTGTTTCCTCTCCACCACAGTTTTCATGGCGGGCTTATCGTCATGAAAACTGTGGCAGAGAGGAAACTTGTAATATACTTAGCGGTGCCGCAGCAGCACCGCCAAGCATATTGCAGCCTCAAGACCACTGCAACACCGCCAGGGATGTCTGACTCCTGGCGGTTTCAGCGGTCCCATGGCAGTCCGACTGCCCAACTTGTAATAGGGCGGTTGGACCGCCGGTGCGGCAGTGCCCCCCCTTGCCACCGTGGCTATGGCAGTCCAATGGATCACCGTAGTCATAATTAGGCCCTTAATCTGTTCTCTGATTCTCCTTTCATCCTTCCAGTCTCTTAGAACCTTCACTCTCCTATCATTATATTCTTTAACAAATTCATGCTCTTCTTTCCTCAAATGACACACATATTCCAGTTAGTTTGCTTAGTAATTTAGTTAGTTTGTGCAACTGTATTCACATATTTCCCATAGGATACCATATTCCCAGTATCTTCAGAAACAGGAAAGTCCTCCAATGAAGTGTTGAAATCCAACAAGTATGGCAACAGAAACTCCTGCTTATTAAATCTACTACAAAAACATTACAAGAAAGACTGTAGGAGATTGGTAGCTGCAGATACGTTGCACATTCACCTGCAGAAGAGGGGTAAAAGGTACACACCATCAATTCTTGACCCCCATAATGTCGACATATTCATATAGATATTATTAACCTTAAAAGCAATAACTAATCTTTCCCTATGTGCCATGTTATATGTTCAATTTCATCATGTACTGTAGTCTATTCAACTTGTGTGGAAACAAATCCAGCTGGAGAAATTAGGCACAACAATGAAGCAATTAGGACTATTGGAATCACTATTTGTGAAATCATGCTAAACATGCCATTTCTATTGACATAAAAACAAAATTTAAAAGAAATTCAAGAATCAATAATCAGTCTTCAAGGAAACTCTTTTGTTCAATCAATAATATTTTTCTTTTCTTTCTTTTAAAAAAAACTAATCAAAAACAAAAAGTGAATTTCAAAGATTTTTTTCTCTGTTTGTTAGCTCAATTCTTAAACTCAAGACTTTTATTTCTTCAACTGAATGGTTTGGAAAGTTCAAAACTTTATATTCCAAATTTCATGACCATCAGGATATACAAGAATTCTAGGTGGCTCTTCGAGGAGGAATTGGCAACAGTTTATTGAGTTGTAATCTGCATCATCTGACTATTCCTCTACAGACATAGATGCAAGACATGCCTATTCAGGTGAGATGTACTTTCTGTTAGGGATTCTCTTTTTTGTTAGTTTTTTGGCAAGAGGGGATTTACTATCACTGTTCTCTGAATCAATTTCAATTACTTCTGATTCTTCTCTGATTGACTCTGATCTCCCAGTGTCTTTTTTGCACGTTCGCAACGCTGCCTTAGGAGATATGGCTTTTGCATCTTCACTTGTGACTTATTACGAAGGGCCTTATTATGAGTTTGGAAGTTCGAGAGTGGGACTGCTCTGCTCCTGCACCACCAAACCAGTGTGCGTACCGCCCGCTAGATCACAACTTTTTTCATCACTGGCGGGCGAGTCTTTGACGGTACCACAGCAGTACCTATAAAAAAGGCACCGCAGTGGGAACGCCAAAGCAAGTTCCTGCAAGGTATGGACTGTTAGGTCCATGCCCTGCAGCAGTCGGTGGTGGGAGTGCCGCCGGGCGCTGACGTGGGGTGGGGGGTAGTAAACTACGGATTACAGGCGATTACAGGTAAGTACACATATAAATAAATAAAACGCATTTCGTTTCTCGCGCTGCATCGCCAAATGTGATGGTGAGACGTCTTCACTGGGTGCCAGGGTCCTTGGGCGATCGACTCATCCGTTGTTGGTGTCCTCCTACAATCAGTGGCTCTTGTCCCTTCCCCAGGCTCGGTCTAGGAAAAGGGTTTTGAGCTGACCTTTGAACTTTGCAAACGAGGGGATGGTTCTAATATAGGGTGGAATCGAGTTCCAGATTTTGGGAGCATTGCGCGCTTTCAGTGGGATGAGAAGTAGGGTGTTCGAGCTCCTGAGGGCCCTCGTCTGGCCGGCTTTTTTGAGTTTAGAGGCTAGGTATTCCGGTTTGCCTGTGTGGAGAGCTTTATGAGTGAGGCAGGCTGTTCTGAAGCTGGCGCGCATATCCACTGGGAGCCATTTTAGATCTCTAAGTGCGGGTGATATGTGGTCGAATTTCTTCACTCCTGTGACCATTCTGGCAGCAGCGTTCAGAGTAGTTTTGAGGGGAGCGAGGTGTGTCTTTGATGAACCAGAGAGGGCTGCAATCCCATAGTCTAACCTTGATAGCACCAATGCTTGAGTAGCTTGTTTGAAGTCCTTGGGAGGGATGTAAGGTTTAATTTTGTT
This sequence comes from Calotriton arnoldi, assembly GCA_963921515.1. Lineage (NCBI taxonomy): Eukaryota > Metazoa > Chordata > Amphibia > Caudata > Salamandridae > Calotriton > Calotriton arnoldi. Next base: position 90,811 of record CAWUFW010015304.1, on the reverse strand, counting down.
CAGTAGCTTCAGGTTTAGGAAGGCGCTCTTGGCAGAGGTTTTAATGTGTTTGGTCATGTCCAGCTTCGGGTCTAGAGTGATGCCAAGTGATTTTACAGAGTCTGCTAGGGAGAGGTTACTGTTGAGTGCATCGATCGCTTTTATCCATTCCACAATTTGGGGATTTTCTTCCTTGTTAGAGATGAGGAGTATTTCTGTTTTGTCTTGATTGAGTTTTAGGTGGTTACTTGAAAGCCAGCTTTGGACATCTCTGAGCGTGTCATTGAGTCTCTGGATGTCTGACATGGAGGAGGTTTCCAGATATATCTGTGTGTCGTCTGCATATAGATGGAAGGGGATGTTAGCTTTTTTGAGAAGGGTGGTGAGGGGTTCCATGTAGATATTGAAGAGTTGCGGGGAGAGAACTGAGCCTTGGGGACACCCCTGGTGACAGGGTGTAAGTCAGACTCAAAGTTTTTGATTTTAATTCTTTGGGTGCGGTTGTAAAGGAAGGAGGAGAACCAATGGAGTACTACCTCGTCTAGCCCAGCTCTTTCTTGGAGAACTTTGATGAGGAGTTTGTGGTCGACCGTATCGAAGGCTGCCGATAGGTCTAGGAGAATGAGAAGGCAGCATTGGTCTGCATCCAGTGATTTGTGGATGTCATCAATGACGTTGAGGACCACGGTTTCTGTGCTGCATCCTTTTCTGAAACCCGATTGGTGGGAGTCGAGAAGGTTGATGCTATCTATGTGTTGCGTTAGTTGAAGGAGTACGCATCTTTCTAAGGTTTTTGCTAGAAGAGGTAAGTTGGAGACTGGTCTGAAGTTGTTTAGATCGTTTGAGTCTAGGCCTGGTTTTTTCATCAGTGGCGAGACTTGGCCGACTGTGAGGCAGTCAGGTACGACTCCGGTTTTCAGGGAGCTGTTTATAATCCGGCACCAGAGAGGAGCAAGGGCGAGTTTCAGCGTTTTTGACAGTTGAGGAGGTAGAGGGTCTAGGACGTGGGAAGAGGGGTTGGCGGTGGTGATCAGTTTGACTATCTCTGCTTCCTGAATGGGGATGAACGACTTCCAGGATTTTGGAGGGGGCTTATCTGCGTTGTCCGTGGAACCCGGTGCTGCGTTCTTGTTAGGTGGGGTGCTGTTGTAGTCCAGTGCGAGCTCAAACTTGTTGATCTTGTCCTCAAAGAAGTTGGCGAAGTTGTCGCATAGTCCTTTGGAAGCCTGCACTGGGAAGGTAGCGGGTTTGGAGGTTTGTTGTTTAATGATGTTAAAGAGCTCTCTGGGCCGGTTTTTTGCATTGTCCAGCACGGTGCAGAAGAACGAGGATTTTTCGGACTGGATGTGCTTTTTGTACTTTCTGCGCGCTACTTTGAGTTGGTCCCGATGGGTCATCGAGGGATTGTTTCTCCAGAGTCTCTCTGTGGCTCTAAGTTGTCTTCTTTCGAGGTTAATGTCAGTGTTAAACCAAGATCTCGTTGGGGTATTCCTAGGTTTTTTTAATTTCAAGCATGGACGTCATATTTGAATTATAATGCGAGGTGATCTGATGTGGTGAGGTGGTCAGGGGCGTTGTGAAGGATCGCTCCTATCTTTTCTTCTAGGACCGATCTAGGAACCTGAGTTAGGTTTCTAGACCATTTGGGGGGGTCTTGCTGAGGAGGCTGGAGTAGAATCTTTTGATTGATGTGGAATAGAATGATGTGGTGGTCCGACCAGTCTACTGGGAGGGTGTGGTCAATTGTAATTACGTCACGTTGAGCGATAATGGCATCTAGTGTTGATCCTTTCCTATGCGTTTCTTCGGAGCAGAGTTGGGCGAGATTGTTCTCCTGAAGAAGATTGGTAAGTGTTTGGATTAGCGGGTTTTTAGCATCATTCCAGCGTAGGTTGAGGTCCCCGAGGATGAGGTTATGCGCTTCACCGAGTGAGCAGTGAGCGATCAGGTCAGAGAGGTGTTACCTGGGGGGTGATATAGAAGGTTGCAGAGCAATGCTTTGTTGTTGCCTGTCTTAATTTTGGTGGTAAGGCATTCCATGGTGGAGTAGTTGAAGGTGTTCATTTCTGTGATGGCAATGTTGTTCTTGTGTATGATTGCTAAACCTCCACCTCTTTGGTCTTTTCTGTCCTTGTTGATGATGGAGAAACCAGGGGGCACCAGCATATCTAGGTTTGGAGTGGAGAACTCGTTCAGCCAAGTCTCTGTGATGAACGCGATGTCTATGTCATGAGAGAGGATGGTTTCTGCTAATTCTGTTGAATGTTTGGAGGCGGATCTGCAATTAATAAGCATGCAGTTGGCAGGGGACCCCTCAATGGTGTGTTTTATTGTGGGGAGGGCTCTGGATATGGTGGTGAGAAAGGCCGGGGGTCTTGGGGAATTCAAGGTGGGGTGATCCCTTCCGACGCCTGTGATCACTTGGATCTTGGAATTAGGGTAGGCTGTAGGGGGGAGTCGTAAGTTGAGGAGAGCTCCGCCGCCTCCTTTGAGGACATAGCGGCTATGGTTCTTCTCTGTCTCTGTGTTCGGGTCGCTGTGTCAGTTTCTATGGGTATCAGTGGGAGGGTCGCGGGGCGTTTGGGACCATAGTTGGGCGTGACATATTGTAAGATCTCCGTTGGGTGGAGCTAGTCAGAGTAGTAGTCCGGGGGAGAGTTTGCTTGGACTTTCGGGTCGCGTCTAGGTTGGATAGGATTTCTCTCAGGCCCAGGGTTATTAGTTCTAGCTGGGATTCTAAGAAGGCGAGGCGATGCTCCAGGATATCCAATGGGGTGGTGGAGGTGTCTTGGGCGGGAGCGTCCTTGGAGGCGTTGGGCAGGTCGGTGTTAGGAGGCCTGTTGGTGGGTGTGCTGACCGGGAGTAGAATTGGCGTCAGGGGGCGTAGTGGGGGGTGTTGTGATAGCGCCGTTACCATGTTCGTGCTTGGAGATAGCTGGCTAGAGGTCAGTGGGAGCCTGTGGGGGTCTTTCCTTGGTTGCAAGTTCGGGTGAACCGGTGGAGGTTGGTGATGGTGGCAATCGGCGGGAAGTTGGAGCTCTTGAATTAATGGGGCGGAGGTTCAGGTAGTGACTCGTGGAGGAGGATGGAAGTTCTAGGGAAGGGCGAAGGGGTGAGTGGTCAGTTCTCCTGGCGAGGCAGGTTGGGCGTGGGTAGAGAGTAGGATGGGGAAGGGAGGGGCGAGTGCAGGGGGGCGATTCGCAGCGAGGGGAAGAGGGAGTCAAAGGCCTCTAGATTATCATTATTGGATTGAATCAGGACCGTGCCGTTCGAGTATATGGTCACTGACGTGTTCCCGCTCCGTAGCCCACGGTTAGTGAGTGAGGTTGTCAGTTTGCAGCTATGAGGAGTGGTGGTAGTTTTGGAGATAGGAAGCTGAGTACTGAGTGTGGTGAGCCAGTTATCAGGTCTCTCCGTATGGAAGATGAGATCCGTTTTTATCTGTCATTTGGAGGGGCAGTGGTAAATATCTGCGAAAAGTGTTTCCGGGTGTTGTCTGATCAGTCTGTGCTTGAAGTTTCTTTTCGCTTTTAGTTAGAGGTTGAGGGGGAAGGTGATCGCGACTGAGTTCGGGCCTTGGGGTTTCAAGTGGGTCGGAACAGGGTGTCTGGTGAGGCTGGGCGAGTCGGGTGCCATTTTCTATCTTTCCTTGAATTGGCTGAGCCGGTGATACCTTTAGCGGTGACGGGTCGGAGAGGAAGGGAAACTGGTTCTCTCGGGAGGGGGGAGGAGAAAGGTCTAGGGACACTGACTACGGGATGCGATAGGCTGAGGACCGCTCCGGGGGCAGAGTTTAAATGTACCTCTATGTGGAGGGCCATCACGGGTTGGGAGGTGGAGTTAAGATGTTCGCCTGCGGCGGACCTTCTTGGGTTGCGGGGCAGAGCTTAGATGTTCCTCTAGGTAGAGGGTGCACGAGTGACGCTGAAGGTAAAGGTATGTGTGCCTGCATTCGCGCTTGTGACGGCCCTTGTGTTTCTGGGGCAGCCCTCAAGTGGTCCAGCCATGCTGTTGAACGCCCCGGTAACAATGCCTGTGCTCATGACTTTGACAGGAAAACCCAGCAGGGTCAGGGCGGATGGGCGAGTTTGTTCTGAGGGTGGGAACCCTGCCTTTTTAGCAGTCAAGAACCGGTAGCACATCCGGTTGATCGTGGGATGTTAGTTGCATGCCCGCTCACGTCTAGGTGTGGGCAGTAATGGTCATCGGGCTATCGCCAGAGGCTAAGCAGAAATATCAATGTGCATGTCTTGGTTCATTCACACTGCAACACCCTGGAAGGGTAGTTTACTCTTTCAGAGCGAGCTCTCGGAATGTGCTCTATGGGTAAGCTAACAGGTAGCCGAGCCCTGCTGTCTATGCTGCTGTGGCTTTACGAAGCATCTTGTTGCCAAGGAGAAGGGGGCATAATCCTCGGGGAAAGGTCTCTGGATGCGGCCATCTTGACGTCAGGCAGTTTCAGGTTGGGGGATGGTGCACTGTGCCGATCAGTGTCCTCTCCGTCCCAAACCGAGGTTGAAGGGGTGAGGGTGCGCCTCGTTGCTGTGAGAGGCTATTGGGAAGTCCTCTGAGAGCGGGAAGTAGTGCTCTTTGGGGGCGAGTTCATGGGTAGTCAGTACGCGTCCATCATGAGGTCAGGCAGATGGTAGGTGGAATTCTGCGCTGGTTTTGATTCGCGCTATTCCGCAGTTTTAGAGATTAGCCCTCAGTGTCTGGTAGTGTCCGCCCTTCGGATTGATCGGGACGATGTGGTGTGGCGACCATGCGTGTGGGATTCCCGGGGCTAGAGGTACAGAGCTGAGAGGTCCCCGGGTGTGTCCATCGTGGGGTCAGGCAGACTCCGATTGAGGGCCGGTGTTCGGTGGCCTACCGCTCGCAGCTTCACCTCAGACAGGTCGTGGGGGTGAGGGCCGTGTCTCGCTGCATTGAGTGGCGATTGGGCGGATCAAGGTGCAGCGGGGCAACGTGCTCCTACCTTATGTGTCCTTGCGAGGTCCGCGGGCGGCCATCTTGGGGTCAGGCGGATTGTTTTGCTGGCCGGGGCTCTGGTGTCTTTTGAACTTTCTGCATGCTCTCGGAGATAGAGAAGCCGTGCCTGCGGGAGGACATCCGTTGAGATCGAGAATCCTGCGGGGCCAGGCGGGGCTGGTCGGGAGTCGCTAGGGGGTCTTCACAGGAATCGTACCGCAGCGGTAGCTCAGAGGGGGCGCTTGCCGTCTTCGAGGTACCGGAGCGAGGGTCCTCGTTTCCAGGGGAGATGCGACTTCACAGACCCGCTTCACACCCTTAGGATCCTTTTCGGTAAGTCCAATGTCTCGATTTTGCGGGGGGGGCTAGGATTTTCACTAGATTCGTGATCCTGCTCCCGGGAGCTCGAGGTCAGTGTTCCTTCCTTGCGGCCATCTTGCCATTGTACTTCTCTACAATGCCAGATGATTGAGGATGATAGCTACGATGGAACATTTGTTTAATCTGAAGAGCTTTTAAAATGAGTTCCACAGGCTGTCTCAATAGACGCTGGCAGGCAAAAATGTGAAATGAATTCCTTTAAACAAAAGTTTGGCAACTGTCATTCTGTCACATCACCAAGTTGGCTAGGCCTCAACCCGTTTAGAGAATAAGCAGACAATCACAAGAACATACTTAAGGCCATTGTAAACAGGCATCTCAATGTAATATAGTTGAAGTCTACTAAATAGGCCCTTTAACATTGGTTTTCTTTCCCTGATTATTTCTCTGACAAATTACATATCTGGCACAGGTCTTCTGCAATACCTCTGACGTTTGTATTGAACCAGACCTACTTTAAAGTCCTGGTCATTGAATCCCTCCCTACCTGTGTTTGGCCCTGCAAATAGTGGACCATGGAATGTAGCATAAAGTCAGGAAGTACATATTTATATTCAGGAGCAATCCAAACATCACTAAAGTTCTTTTTGCAACCAGATTTCTGTCTTTTTTGATCTTCTGGTACCTTCTCTTTGAGATCCCTCAATTCAATTAATGTGGTCTGTATTGGCCTTAACAGACTAGAGTTTACATAACTTGCATTTTCAACAATATTTGCACTAAGGCCACTCTGCTAGGATTATTGCACTGTGATTTACTCATTTGATCTCAGAGTTTCATTCTCATGTGAGCAATACTTCACCACTTGGCCAGCATATTTGTTTCCAATTGTGACTATATTGTCACCAGCCTTACTGGCCATGCACCTGACCAATGCACTCTCTTTCAGTTGTTGTGTTGTCTCAAGAAGACCAAGAATATAGCAACCATTCCTGATAGAAGTATCAGAGGATGTCATAAAATTTTAAATTTCTCCCATTTCAAAGTGTAGCATTTACAAGCAGTAGGCCTTTTGCTCCCAGTGGCCAGTAGACACTTTGCACTTTATATGTATTATAGCTTTTGTGTATCAGATATGTACTCAACACAGACATGAACAAAACGTGTTGTGAAAGGTGTTATTATATGATAAATAATTGTGATTAAGACACCTAAAAGTGCAAGAACTTAGAGTCTTGTACTTTTGACCGCTTAAAATAAAGCGCGGCCTTGAAAAATAAATAGCCAGGTTCCTTCTTTTTCATATACTTAATGTTTTATGAAGCATGCGCCTTCGCTTAAAATTCTTCCCATTTAAACAAATGTATTGTTCTGTTATAAATATGGCACCATGTCTGCAGGCCACTGGTAGCAAGATGCCTCGTGTTTGTAAATGTGACACTTGGAAATGGGAGAAAATTTAAATGATGAGTTTTATGGAATCCATATAAACAAAGGTACCACTTCAATTTTATTTTCTTGGCACAGTGCCATATTTATAAGTGAAAATGCACCCATTATTTTAAGTGGGAGAAAAAGCTCACAAATATGTTCCATATGCTGAACATTTTTGCTGAGTATTTTTCTGCATGTTAAATTCCTCCCATTTAAAAAAATGGTTGTAGGTTTCTGTTATACATGTAACAGTGCCACATATGGCGAAAGGTATGGCCTGTGCCGCAAGTACAAACAACACAGTCTCTCACTCACCTGCACACATACATCCCATTCATTCGCACAAATGTCATACATTCTCAAAGACCACGTACTCCCTTACACACATGGCAGCCCTGTCATAGTGTCCCTAGTCAAAGGACCTTATTGTGAGTTTAGCGGTGAGGGACCGCACCGCTCCGCACCACCAAACCTTTGTGCACACTGTCTCCCAGATCACAACTTTTTTCATCACTGGCGGGCGGTTTTTTTGCGGTCCCATGACAGTGCCTATAAAAAAGGCACCACAATGGGAACGCTAAAGCAAGTTCCTGCACGGCATGGACTGTCAAATACATGCCCTGCAGGAAATGGGGGTGCATGCAGAAAGGGCGGCACACCATGTGCACCCCTGCTTGCATCCACTTGCGCAGAGGCAATAGGGTTTCCCTTCTACGTCACAGTGGTCATGGCGGGCTCACTGCCGTGAAAACCATGGCGGAGAGGAAACTTTAAATCCTTGGTATAGGGCGGTCGGACTACCGGTGCAGTGGTAGCCGCACTGCCACCGTGACCTTGGCAATCCATCAGACGGCCAAACTCATAATAAGGCCCAAAGTATTTTCTTCAAACCATAGTGTGGTATTTAGGCTTAAAGTCAATGAAGCTGGGCGACGGGGAGTCTGGAACAACGCACATGTTGCTTAGCCTTCAGTAGCTCACAATGATTTTCACTGATCAGAAGTAGCTCTCACTACAGAAAAGGTTTGTGATATATATTATATATTTATAATTATAGGAAAAACAAAAAATCTTAGCTAACGCCAGACCTAAAGAGAGACTATTATTAGAAGATGTTGTTGGCCCAGTTATTTTTAGGCAACAGAGTCAATGCACACTTTAGTAATGTGAACAATAGGGCCTTGGCAAGTGTGTTCTGGGTGTGTTCTGCAAGCACGTAACAAGCACTACCAAAACCAACAGATGTGTTATTGGCTGACAAAGTTTAGCTTTGCTAATGTTTGTGATAGATTTTTTGTAAAACATGTGCATGGGGATTACTTTTTGCAAGTAAGTGCTGGAGCAAAATGCCATCACTCATAGTATGGGACTGGCTGAATGGGGCTGCCCTGTGCCACACTCTGTATGCTATGGTGGATGGAACAAGAATGTGAATCACACACTGATAGACCAATGGATGGAAAATATCTGACTGAAAGCCCCAATAAATAATTATATTATAAGTTTATTAAAATCTAAATTTCTTGGCTAACCCCAGTACTAAAACTGGCCTCCATCACCTATAATATTTTTTTATAGAACTCTTTTTCGTTTATCTTCTGCCGTTTTGTCTTACTATTATTTGATGATACTCAACAACTTTAAGGATGAACCCACCTGCAAGCCACTTCATACCTAGATGCAGTAATTTACCTCACAGAGGCATCGTGCATGTATATAAGTAACTTCCTCCATTGAGGCCTGTCTACCTATTTCAGATGTCCTCATCTATCCCCACCTCTTTAGTTAATTTTTATTATTTTATTTCAAATGTTTGCCCCTGTGGATCCTATCTTTTTTTTATAATTCAAACTGACACTCCTGCACTTTTCCAGAGCAGTCACATTTTCCAACTGGTTATATAAGAGTTTTAGTTGATCCTCTCTTCGGCTCCCTCAATAGATGATCATTATCACCAGCTCACTTTCACTTCTTTTGTGAGAGATAAAAAAAGGGAATAGTAAAATACTTGTAAAGGAAGTCAGGAGTTAATGTTTTTAAATTGCAGCCTCTCATTATATAAGGTTCCCTAGTTTGCACTTATTTCATGCCTACACAATCTGGGTGTTCCTTTGTTTTAAAAGCAAAGTATTTTTGTTCTTTTTGCACGTTCTACTTACAGGTACATTTCTCATCTGTTAAGGGGGGTATACCTTGCATTTCCATTGCAGGTGTTATTTAAGGCAAGAGATCAAGACGAGCCCGTGGTGGAAGCTTTCAGAGGACCCGTTTTGAGCCAGTCAGTTTCTGCCTTTGAACTGCGTAAGAGTGCCTTAAATATAGTATGCGCACAACGTAACACTCACTCCTCCCCCACCTATGACACCCTACCGCCCCCGCGGGGGCCAAGAACTCTCAGAAGCAGGTTATGTTGTCCAAGGCGTAGACTTTTTATTCACATCAAATTAGATAATCACCACAAACCATTACGAGAGTAAAAGTATTCCACTTGTATATATATCATTATTCACAGCATCGCACTAGCGACATCCACATGTCAAAAGCAGTAAGGAAAATTATGCCAGACATTACACTTGATCTTCAGCTTGGCCGTACACTTTATCTTGAATTTGGCCGACTCGGCCGACATGTCAAGGCAGTAAGGAAATTAGGCCATACATTACACTTGAACTTCAGCTTGGCCGTACACTTCAACTTGAATTTGGCCGACTCGGCCGTCCCACTCAGCTGCGCACATTGTGCCAGCAGGCCCTAACGCGCTACAGCAAACAGTTGCATTACTTGAAATTCAGGGCACCTCATAGCGCACCTTGAATTTGGCTGACTCAGCCGTCCCACTCAGCTGCGCACATTGTGCCAGCAGGCCCCAACGCGCTACAGCAAACAGTTGCATTACTTGAAATCCTGGGCACCGCATAGCGCACCGGCCCACCGGAATACCTGTACACAGGCAGCCTCCCCAAGATTTTACTCAGTCCATACGTTGTGGGTTAGGGCAGTAGAGTCCAGGACCACCAGCAGGTCAGTCCCCTCCATACCTACCCTCTGCACACTTCCATCCTACCCCCTCCTGGGGTCCATCTAGTGGCTGAACCTCCATCGCTGTGCATGCCCCTTTGCTGTTATCTGTCAGCGCTCCGCCACAGGGTGAGAAGCTCCCTGGCACACTCGCCCTCCCCCCCTGGCGCTGACTGTGCTCCACGATAGCCCAGTATAGTCCGGATAAAGATCTCCTGCCTCTTAGCGGACCAAGTGTACTACCACCAGATGGAACCACACCTTTTTTCCTGGCTGTAGCGAGCTGTGCTGAATTGTGCCGAGCATGGCACCGGCTAATAGTCTTTGCTCGAATGGTTGAGCTTTTATTTTTTATTTATTTATTTATTTATTTTTTAGGCTTGTTCCTGGCCTTCCAGAGCCCTCCGATCCCATACCGCCTGCGGTATTACTTCTGAACCCTATATTAAGGTTGCCGGTAAGTATTGTGTAATACAGGACATGGCTGCGAACAAGGCCTCGCTCACCCCTTGCCTGTCCAGCGGTAACATCTGGATCCCCCCAGCGTGAATGACTAAATGGCCTGGACGGGAACTGCTTTGATTTTATTGCTTTTTTTTTTTTTGTATTCACTAGAAACCCCCTGGGGAGAGCTGCTTGGCCCCAGTTGCGTACTGACAACCCCCTAAGATATCCAAGTTCCTGTATGCCGGATTGACTATTTCACTAAAGATGATGCCCCTTCTAACAGAAGGTCATGAATCAGTAGCATCATCAAGAATGAACTTAACGTCAAGTGACAAATTACCTGGGCCCAGAATGCTCCCATAACGTTCTTGGCCGCAAAGTTCAGGAAATGGTATGTCATCCTGGAGTCCAACCCCCATGCTCTCTACCCCACTAGAATCCATGCCAACCAGACCCGAACCAGAGACAAAGTCAGCAAGCGGTACCCTCCATCGTGGAGGAAACGACCCAACCGAGGGCCTCCACTAACGCATCGCCCCAGCCAGGGTGCCTGGAGCCTAGCGCAACCCCCAAAGAACATCAATTGAGCATCTCGGGTGAGACCAGAAAGTCCTGAACCACCGGCAGGCGAGCCCAATCTCTCGCCCGCCCGGAGTCCAAGAAGCTAGTTACCGGCTAATGAAGCCATGTGCCCGTTACTGACGCCTCTTGGGAGCCACTCAATGTGTCCCTTCTGCCGGGAGCCCTCGCGCACGCCTTGCCATCTTGTGTGCTGCATGAGTTGAAGATATTTCTGTTGATCTACAGCTTCCCCCTGCTGACTGAGGTTGCTCCCTATGTGTTGGTGCTTGTCTATATCTAGTTAAGACCCAGGGCAAGATGTCCCACACAAGGGTAGCACTGCTGGTGTAGTTATGATATTATACGGCATGATGTGTAATTACCTCGCACCGGAGATGAAGCCCATGAATACGGTACCTTTTCACGACCTATACCAAGCGGCATCCAGAGAGGCTGGACCTGTTGTCTAATCCCATCTGATACACCACCTCCTGTAAGTGGCTCAGCGTAGGTCTTGCCAAATCCTTTTGTGTGCCTGGTACGACTAGTGCGTGTCAATGAACTGGTGACACTTATTCAGTCCCCCTTGCTTATTTCTTCAATTTAACCCAATTGCTTATTACTTGTCATTTAACGTGAGTGCCTAACAATAAGAAAATTGTGCTGCCCTTGTTCCAGGCAAGCGGTAGCTGTAGAATTTATTTATTTATTTATTTAAACTGATGACTAGCCAAATCATGTACCCAAGCAAAAAATAGTGACCGGTGCAGCCAAACAATCTAATACCTTGATGTTTCTCGTGTCCTTAGTAATTGGTTGGTTCCGCTACTGCGCTTGTGTACAGCTACTATCACTAGAAAGGTGGCACTGAAAGTTGTCCTAACCGCCCTTGACGAAAGGAATATATTCTGTTCAACATGGTCACGGGCTGATTGTCCCAACTTTGGGTGGAAGGCGGTCTTTTTGCGCCAATCGCCTTGAGAAGGATTGTGTACTTGCTCTATAGACTCATTAGAAGGACCATGAGAACCCCATGAGCGACTACCTATTAATGCCGGGAATTAGTTCACCCCCTTAGCTATCACCCCAGCCATGGGTTTAGATGTATGCAAAAAGAACAATTGATGGACAGAATGCAGAACAATGTCATACATTCACCCCAGTACAGAGATCTTGGCCTAAATGCATCGTTTTTTTGCTCACCATGCCATTCCAGTTTGGACCCAGCCATATGCAAATCAGTCTTGACCCTGTGCCCAATGGGAACAGTCCAGCCCGAACTGCCAGGCCAGGTCCTCCCTGAACTGGAAACAAGCATCCTAGGACCGGTTTCGGGCTTTCAGCCCTCATCAGCCAGGATAGGTTGACTCCAGTGGCATGGAGAGCACGGGACCCACGTCTGGGCATACCCGTCCCACTCGGGGTGACAAATGCAAAAAGAACAATTGATGGACAGAATGCAGAACAATGTCATACATTCACCCCAGTACAGAGATCTGGGCCTAAATCCATTGTTTTTTTGCTCACCATGCCATTCCAGTTTGGACCCAGCCATATGCAAATCAGTCTTGACCCTGTGCCCAATGGGAACAGTCCAGCCCGAACTGCCAGGCCAGGTCCTCCCTGAACTGGAAACAAGCATCCTAGGACCAGTTTCGGGCTTTCAGCCCTCATCAGCCAGGATAGCTTGACTCCAGTGGCATGGAGAGCACGGGACCCACGTCTGGGCATACCCGTCCCACTCGGGGTGACAAATGCAAAAAGAACAATTGATGGACAGAATGCAGAACAAAGTCATACATTCACCCCAGTACAGAGATCTGAGCCTAAATCCATCGTTTTTTTGCTCACCATACCATTCCAGTTTGGACCCAGCCATATGCAAATCAGTCTTGACCCTGTGTCCAATGGGAACAGTCCAGCCCGAACTGCCAGGCCAGGTCCTCCCTGAACTGGAAACAAGCATCCTAGGACCGGTTCCGGGCTTTCAGCCCTCATCAGCCAGGATAGCTTGACTCCAGTGGCATTGAGAGCACGGGACCCACGTCTGGGCATACCCATCCCACTCGGGGTGACAAATGCAAAAAGAACAATTGATGGACAGAATGCAGAACAATGTCATACATTCACCCCAGTACAGAGATCTGGGCCTAAATCCATCGTTTTTTTGCTCACCATGTCATTCCAGTTTGGACCCAGCCATATGTAAATCAGTCTTGACCCTGTGCCCAATGGGAACAGTCCAGCCCGAACTGCCAGACCAGGTCCTCCCTAAACTGGAAACAAGCATCCTAGGACCGGTTTCGGGCTTTCAGCCCTCATCAGCCAGGATAGCTTGACTCCAGTGGCATGGAGAGCACGGGACCCACGTCTGGGCATACCCGTCCCACTCGGGGTGACAAATGCAAAAAGAACAATTGATGGACAGAATGCAGAACAATGTCATACATTCACCCAGTACAGATATCTGGTCCTAAATACATCGTTTTTTTGCTCACCATGCCATTCCAGTTTGGACCCAGCCATATGCAAATCAGTCTTGACCCTGTGCCCAATGGGAACAGTCCAGCCCGAACTGCCAGGCCAGGTCCTCCCTGAACTGGAAACAAGCATCCTAGGACCGGTTTCAGGCTTTCAGCCCTCATCAGCCAGGATAGCTTGACTCCAGTGGCATGGAGAGCACGGGACCCACGTCTGGGCATACCCGTCCCACTCGGGGTGACAAATGTGTTTAGATGTAAGCATAGGTATGTAAGCTGGTACCGAACTGAGCCAGGCAACTTTAGTCGGCCCTACTTACCCTGGAGAAAATTAGCCACCTTTGCCACTGGTAGGAGTATTGGGACCGAACATACTGAAAACGTCAGTGACAAACAGCTGATGTTATTACTGCCAGGGCGCTCAGCTCTGCAGGTCATATTAAATCTGTAAGCAAGACTTCGCTGGATCTACCTCCCCAGCATTGTCTGATCGCGTGTTACTTACAGTGGAAGACCATACACCCCAGTCCTGTCCCCGCCCATGTGAACAGGAAGTTAAGTAAAATTAGCAAGAATGCCTGTTGTGTTTCCGCCTCATTACAGTGCAAGGAGAGGGACTGCATGGCTCCGCACAGGCCAGGCTATATTTACCACTGAGCCCGATTGCCTAAACCATACAAACCAATTTCCACAGGGGGCACGAGATCCTTCCCATGCCTGCTGGTACTGATATGACGGTCATCCCGAAATTCCATGTAGTTGCTGTCTTGAGAACATGTTGCCGCCATGTCTGCGCGGTGCGCCTCCCACGAACATATAAGGGAAGAGAATAACAAGCCATCAATGTTTGGTGTGCTTCCGCCTTGATTATACAAAATCAGATGCATTTATTTTTCCGCGACTGAGGAGGCTAGCCCTTATGATTGCACACATACAATATGATTGCACACATACAATATATACACCAACCCTCAGAAAATGTTGCTTGGATCAAGCGCTGAGACTCGAACCCTGTACTCCCATAAGCTAACTCGGCAGGTCTGGCTGTAACGCCACCTATATTAATTGTGTCCATGTAACCTCCAAAAGTTACTGGTTTGCAAAATATTTCTGACAGAGTTCAAGTCTTCAACGCCTACCGAGCCGTTATGCATTCTTCTGCATGCATTAGGTTTTAACTGCATGATTTTTTATAATGCCCTGCCTAATCTCAGGCTATGACATCATTTTAGCGCATACAACATATTAGAATTACAAGAACAAGCATTGACATTGAGCAGCTGTGGGAATTGCTATAAAGAGAAATGTAAGCTGGAAACATGTCCCCCCCCCTTTTCTTGGGTTCCTCAGTAAACAAATCACAATGGGAGTGCAGTGGTTCCTTTCCACCTTGGGGCCCGGTGCCACTGCACCTGCTGCACTATTTAAGGCTACGTCCTGGGCACCGCTTCCCCATATCCTTGAATGCTTCTCCACTGAACGCCGATGTGCAGAGGCACGAGCTAGAGGTTGCCGCATCCTTAGACCAGCGTACAGCCCCACAACCATTGCTTCGTTACCGCATGGCGGTATTCCTACGATCCGCGAGAATCACAATAAACTCACCACACCATTCTGTTTACTTAAAATACGGGTATTTCACTAGCAGTCAACCGCTGAGCCATATTGCAGCCCCCGGTGCCCCATCCGCATAGGGGCGCGCCCTCCGCCCATCGCGGCAGACACAAGATCCACCCAGCTTTCCGCCGTGGCCCGCTTCCATAGAGGCCCCGCTACCTTCCCGGCCCACACAACAACTTTACTACCGCTGCTCTGCGTGCCCTCCGCCGATCACGATCAGCCTGTGTTGAAAGCCACTGCTACCGACCGTTATCCCAACTCCCAACACTCTGCCCCCCCGGCTCAATACTGCGTTGTTCAGCAAATCTAGATGGCCACCGTGATGCCACCCAACTTTATTACCGCTGCTGGGCGTGCCCTCCGCCGATCACAGGGGCCTGTGTTGAAAGCCACTGCTACTGACCGTTATCCCAACTCCCAACACTCTGCCCCCCGGCACAATACCGCGTTGTTCAGCAAATCTAGATGGCCACTGTGACGCCACCCAACTTTATTACCACTGCTGGGCGTGCCTTCTGCCGATCACGGCAGCCTCTGTTGAAAACCACTGTCCCACTGTACTCGCACCACCCGGGCCACCCACGCAACTCGGGCAGCTACCGCACCGTTATCTTAACACAATGCCCCCCTGTTCAATACTGTGTTGTTCAGTAAGTCCTGATGCCCACCGTGATGCCACCCAAGTTCGCAGGACCCAGGAAGAGTACACAGTAAATTACACCGCAACCCTCTCTGTCTGGTACATATTCCCAATCAGTACGTGCCATTCCCAGCCTCCCTTTTAACTCCTAGCTGATTAGAGAGCGCAGTTCGCACAGACACTGCTTAAGACAGCTTCGTTTAAGTCTACCTTGTAGGGCACTACCGGACTAGTGCGTTTCTGTGTCTCCGGTGCTTATGACTGCTCCTGTACGCACTCAATGTGTAGCTACCCCCACAGGCACTGCCATCAGCCACTCGCGCACACTTGTGAGAAAGAGCGCGTCCCCACACAAGCGCATACCTTGAACTCGCGCCCGCCACGTGAAACAGCTAACAATATTACTACCTTCGTCTTCACGCTGTCCAGGGGTCGTCACAGTTACCATGTTACCAGTTAAAGCATTGCTTATAACAATGAATTGGTTCATGTTTTCAATATTTTAATCCTCACTTTTTTTTTTTTGTATTCTTGACCTTGAAAGCTTCGGCTGAAAACACAAGCTTAAATGCGTTTGTATGCAGCACATCTTTTCGAAATTAAAGGGCAATTTTAATAACGACAAGCAAGTCCAATCCACTCACATTAACAGAGAGCCTTTCCGTCATTCATGGAAAGGCTCGAGTGCCAGGTTGAATGCCGAGCGGACACTAAACACGGAATTTAATTTTTTACATGCCGGCTTACCAAGGAATGCAGTACACACTAAACCAGAATAGCTAAAAGACACCTTTGAGAGCCGGAAACATGACTGAACATTTAAAAAGATATTAAAGCGGTTTTTAAAATTGAATGAAACTGCAATTCCCCCCAACCATAGAAAACCTCTAAATGGGCCATAAGGGGGAATCGAACCCATGAACTTGGGTTCTGAGCACCGTGAGATTACTCAACTGTGCTATCAACCTCTATTTATGTAATGCTACGCCAGGCCTCCTTGAAACCCACCTTTACGACGCTCCTGCGGCTTCCCTGGGGTCCAAGAAGACAAAGAGGACGAGACCCCCGGGACGCCGCCTTAAATAACATAATTTAGTTTCGGTTTCCTTTACGTATTGGAGCGTCGGCAGGGATCCATCCCCTTCCGGCATCTAGCCCCTGGAGGAGTCTCGGCTCCGTGGCGCAACTAAGGGCGCCCCTCCCCTAGGCGTGGGGGGCGCCTGCTCAGGAGGAAATGCGCGGCATAGACACAAAAGTGACTGACTCCCCTGTGACCCTGTGCAGTCCCTCATTGACCATCTCAGAGCGAACAAGTTGTGCATGAGGTAGAACTCAGTGTGAGGCTAACTGGCAAGCAGGTGATTTTAGCGACCAGTTGTACAACGGCTTTACGCCATCACAGGGTGATGCAAAGCGAAGTCAAGCAACGCATTGGTATTTACTTTCCAGCGCAAAAGGTATTTTGAACTAGAAAGTGCCCTTTTTTCAACACAAAAAGCACTTAGCATTGCTTTGCTTCACCCTGCATAAAGGGGTATAACTGGGCGAATCAGAGCAAAGAGCTCTAGGTTTTGACTCAAAGTCTGATGTACTGAGAAAGTCAGACCAGGCTTTGTGTCAAAAACTAATGTATTGTTGAAGAAGGTGAAATATTAAAATTTCTCCAAAAACCCATGCAGTTTTCGTGTGTGCTGAGGTGCACGGAACACATCCAATGCATTGGATCCTTCTGAGTTTGTTTTGGCATAGGAATTTGTACTGGAAAGACATGCTTCTAGCACAGGTCCTATGATAGACAGTGAACACTTATTACTGCATTATGGTGCAAGGCTGTTCGTTGTGCAGCCTTATTAGAGCACCAGCACGGAGGATGACAGCAGCAACAATGTCTGCTGGGACCAGGAAGAAGAGCACCGAGGCATGACGTGGAAGGCAGCCGGCAGCTTCAGGTAAGTTTTCCTTTCATTTTTTTAATTATTATTGTTAAACTCCCCCCTGTGCTCTCTCCCCTCTGTGTCCTCTCCACCCGCCTCACCACTTTTTGTATGTGGCGTCCGCCACTGCTCTGCAGGTTTTTTCCCCTAGCACAATGTAGCAAATATGGTTTCTGCGCTGACTTTTGTGAAAAATGTGTAAATCTGCCTATTTCTTTTGAACTACTGTGACAACACAATGGAGGAAACAAGGTTATTTTTCGCTCCTGTGATGTTAGAGCAGTGAATAACCAGATTTGAAAATGTGCATTGTTGAAAATGGCAGCATATGAGACTTATAATTAAAATATGGACTTGTGGATGGATAACTTTTAATTATAGGGTTGTTTTCAACAGAGTGATTACAAATGGTATAAGATCCATGTCATTTTGGAAGAAATACTGACTTCTTGACACTCACCCCCACCATGCTTAGCGCTAAACTCAGCACCACAAACACAGATACCTGACACCCAACTTCCATCCTCTACTACCCCCACTACCACTCTTTACCAACCTCCTCCATCCCATAATTTAAAAAGAACGAATACCATGTGGCCTGCCACCCTCCGACACCACCCTCAGTAGCTCTCGCCCCCAGTGTGAAAAAATATCAGTATACATAATGCAGAAGAGGAGGGTCAGGACTGGACACTCCAGGTCACTTCCCAACTATAGACTAAACAAGAACTGGTTGGAGCAAGTTTGTCATGTTACAAGTGCCACAGGATATAATGGACCTGCAATGTGGTGGATGGGAGAGCCATCATGCTTCTGACAGAGTATCCCATCTGCCACACTTTAAATCAGGCCCTCTGTCTTGCCCATGAGGTCCAAAAAGAGAGAAGAAAGAATAAGAAATGGGATGGAAAAAAGAAAGAAAAGAGATAAAAGAGAGTGAAAGAAAAAATTGAAAAAGAAGAAAATGAAGAAAAAGAGAAAGTACCTCAAGGAGCTCGGCAAAAATATCTCTCCATGCTTTTTGACAGTGGTTGCCACAGTGTCATCATCAGTACCTTCACCACAAGAGTCATAGAATACATACAATCCCCATGCTAGTGAGGGCCTGTCCCTCTCATGTACTTCTGCTTCCACTTTCTCTACAAATTAAACTGCACTGCCGTTGCTGCCTTGTGATGCATTTCTAACTGATACTCTCTGTGAATGAATATTGTACACCTTGGAAAGCCCGCAATACCACAAGTTAACTACACTGAACTCACGAAAACTCTGCAAATGGCGCAACATACTCCTATATTTGCTATGTCATACTTCACAGAATAATAACATCAGCTTGAACTGCAACTCATTAATAAACTCATGAGTCAACATGTCTCAGCAAATCATAAGATACTCTTGTGTTTTCATCAAAACCATAGCATGGAGAGAACGAAATATCAAAAGAATTCTTTTGGTTCATATCCTCAGAGTCACATTATAGTCATCACAATGTAGGCAGTAACAGAGTTGAATTTGATCATGAACTCATATAACAAAAAATGTGCATATAACATTTGTAGTGGATATCCACTTAATTTCAAATGTCCATACTACCTATTGATGATCACTAGATTCATATGCAAGGTGTCTCACACTGGGCAGACATTTATATCTTAGTTTCTATGGGCGATGGTGCCCAAATAAGCTGCTCATGTGAATTTAAACATCAGGTAAAAATGCTCGTGGGCAAACTCACTGAAGGCAAACAAAGTGGCATTACATCTCTATGGCTATATTAATAAGAAGATCACAAATGTATTTCTTCCTCAAAAATCCCTACGCAGAGGGCCACTGCGGTAACCAGGACCCATGACCACCTTTTAAATAAATAAAATAACTCACTACATATGTGGTACATCGTGACATGACGTGTTAGTGCAGACATGTGTATCCACTCATTGATGGACTGCCAACTAGCGGTTGGCGATGGCAGAAGTGACAGGAAGGTAATCTACTGTGGCACAATGTCACAAGCAATATTTGTGCTTGCACCCAATACCAGAGAGCCAACCTTGACCTGGTGACTAAATTGTGGTACAAGAAATGCATCATCAATTGTCCCAGATAAGTACCAATGAAAACAAGGCCATGGTCTAAGACAACCTTGTTCTGCAAGCGAAGCTGTGAATTGTGTTATCGAGGTGTTTAGGAGTCTATGGCTAGTGCACGCCTGGCTATATGGATATGTACCATGTTACAAGTTGCATTGAACACATCCAAACTAATGATTGACCTCTGTCATTGGGTCTTTATTATTGAAATAATTAATTCATCACTAATGAGATCAAAGTTGGTCATGGTTATCCTTGGGACCAAACTTATAGAAGTGCTGGAAAAAGATCCAGCTCTGGTATTTTCTAAAAATGATTGTTGAATTCTCTGGAGTTGACTTCAGTCTTTCCAGTACCAGCCACCAAAAGTTATTACAAGAATTATTATTCTGTGAGAAATATAACACCAACTCAGTGGTTAGCTTGGCTTGGTGGATGGTGCTGCAATGCCCTTGTACCTTCAATTAGTATACATAGTATATCAAATGATTAGTCATCCAAATATACTGTAAATGACAAAGACACGCTATCATATAGACAACATTATTCATCCGACAATTAGTATGTTGACTGAGCTCCCAGGTTTTTCCTAGGGTAATTTCACTGATTTAGTTGCTTTACCAAGATAGCACATATTGCATTTACCACATGCTAATGCCCTTGACTAGGACCAAACCAGCAAGTGTTCCTGTCAGCTTAGTGTTTGGTGGAAGATCTACATACCAACACATATGTAATGTTAGTTTTATGTTTAAAGACAAATCATCGTTGGTTAAAAGGAGCGGGTCCCACATAATCTTTTTATATTGGTTCGATAGTGACATATAGATCACAACCATCATCATTCCTTCCTCTTGGTTTTTCACCTTTATTAGTAAAGCCTCTATTGTTATTCAATGCATGCTTGAAGCATTTCTCACTACTCTGTTAGAGGAAGGCTAGACCAACTATTTATTTCTCAGAACCACTGACTGAGTAATAAATTCTGTTGTAGAACTACATTTGCATTTGTACTTTAAAAATTGGCCCAGAGGTAGAATATTATATAAGGCCTTTGGATGAAATGAGTCAAAGGACATGAGTGAGCTCCTACCCCATGATATTTGAAATACTGCTGTTTCAAGTTTGACATTACCTGCGAAAAGTTTAAGATCTAGAAAAGTCACTTCACGTTTACTGTGTGCCCTGGTAAAATGGAAATGATCATGTGGATCAGTAATCCATGACCAAAATTGCATCATTTTATCATCAGGACATGACCGTATGCACAGTACATCATCTAGGAAGTGCTTCCAAAACCATATCTGAGATTTACAAAGATTTGCATCACTATCTTTAAATAGAGTTTCAAATTGTACAATATATATATAGTAGGCAGGCTCGGAGCAAACGTGGTTCCCATTAAATCACTACTGATTTCCCAATAGCACTGCTCTTAAACATAAAGTACTTTTTAGTAAGTGCAATCTCGGTAAACTACATTAGTAACTGATTGATATGTCATAGAACCACTCCTGACTATTTAACATCCTTTTCACTGTTTTAAGGTAGCCACCTGGGGTATGCAAGACATTATTATCAAGAGCAATGATAGAGACTCTTCTAGGGTCAACTTTCAAATTATTAATGAGGTTGAAGATTTTGATTGGATCAGGAGATGTTCTAAGACTGAGCCAATCCCAAACACAATTTCTTAGTCACAATAAACACCGATTCTGATAGTGTGTTTTGTCCTGTTTAAGTATTGCCTCCACCATCTTTAATGCTTTCCTCTCAAAGGTTTTAGTGTTATATGTAGTTGTCTTGCTAGCGTTTGGGATACTGAAAGTACAACAAAGTTTTGAGATTTATGCCCAGAATGTTGAGAGAAAGCCTTCCCTTGACATATAAATGTACTTGTTCAAGAAAACACTGAAGGCCTAATTATGAGTCTGGTGGTCCGAGGAGCACCAGACTTGCGGGGGCGTGGCGGTCCAACCACTGACGCATGGGCGGAGCAACAGCCCCATTATGAGGTGCGCAGTTGGACTGCCATTGCAATGCGGCAGCTGCCAGGGAGCCGCCGTTCCCTGGTGGGGGTGCGACTGTCAGAGGATAAGTAATATGCTGGTGGTGCCGCTGCGGCACTGCCATGCATTTTACGAGTTACAGGACTGCCAGTGGACTCATTGAAGTCTTTCCTCCATGAAAGGCTGGCGGTCCTGAAACAAAGGGGGCCCTACAGGGCCTCCTATTGCCCATGTGCAAAGAGATGCATGCAGGGGGGCACAACATGTGCCTCCCTGAGTACATGCACCCCAGTTCTTGCATGGCATGGACTTTACAGTTCAGGCAGAGCAGGAACTGTTTTTGGCGTTCCCATTGTGGTGTCCATTTTCTGAGGCACCGCTATGGGAACGCCAAAAAGAGCCCACCAGACATGAGGCAACTTGTAATCTGGTGGGTGGTGCAACAACGGGTTTGGTGTTAGAGCGGACTGCCGGCATGGTGATCAGCTCCCGCACCATCAAACTCATAATAGGCCCTTAATGTCACCAGATACAGAAAGGGATTTCCCAAATGTTGGAAGGTGGTTTATTAGTAGGTGCAGGCAGACCCCTACAACTAGTAACAACACCACAATCACAAATAAGGTCCAGTCAAGTCTCAATAAATGTATCCTTGCTCATCCCGTGGTAGGTTGGCTGGCGAGCAGTCAGGCTTATTTTAGGAGACAGGTGTGTAAAGCATTTAATATCACCAAAACAGTAAATAAGTAAAAGACACAACACAATAAAAATCCAACACCAATTTATAGAATTGGAGAATAGTTTTATCTTTTGAAATGACACCAAATGAACAAAAATCCTATGTATGGAACCACAGATATGAATTTTTAAAATTGAAAGAAGAAAATGTGCTTTATAGCACCTAAAGGTGTAAAGCGCCAACTGCAATTATCTGGTCGCAATGAACACAAAATGTTATGCAAAACTTTATTGTGGTTAGTTCATGGGCGCAGCTTGTTGGGTGAAAATCAGTTGTTTTAATTCATAGGGTCATAATTGTAGTTTTAATTTGATCTCACTACCTGAGCAACATTACCTGGTGGAAGGCATTGTTGTCGAAACACTTTGGCCAAATATATGAATCTCACTTTTGGATTTAATTAAAAATCTTTGTTTTCACACTGCTGCAATTGCCTTCTTCTCTAATGAAATGGGAGAGTGTTTGGAAAATAATATATATGTGATATATATATATATATTAATTACACTGTGGCGGTTGTCACTGTGTAGTTATAATAAGGTCTTTACCCAGATAGCGTGCTTTTTGTGATTTGGTCTAAATCTGTTCAGTAGTCTTTTCTAAGTTAAGGCTCAAGGCTAGATATCTTGACAGTTGATCCTGCCGGAGTCCTGAGGGACCACAAATAAGAAAAATAGAGTGTTCAGATTGGCCAAGAGAGCTTTTTTTCTCGTTGGCCACTTGCACCTGCGAATTAGTCCTGCGGAAGCGCGCTTTCTGATTGGCTGGTCAAAACCGATTCAGAACTTTTGCAGCCCCCATTACAGATAATCAAAATAAAAACATATAGAAGGGGGCATGTGGGCCATGTGGTGGGGAGTCCCCAGAGAAACCTCCACTTTTGTCAAATTAAATAAAAAAGTGTGTCACAGCAGTCCCATGGGAATACTGGCAGACCAGGAGAGACCATAAAAACAAAACAAATTAAAACACAGACTTTGGGCTTGCATACCTCTTTATGGAGAGTGCAATCCCTATATACTATTAAGCCCCACTAGGTGGATGAGCTCCTAATTAGGCCTGGGCGGTAAATTCCGGTACGCTCGCGGAATTTGTGGAATTTGGGTACTTTCGCGTTCCGCGGAGAATACGAAATTGCCCAAAAATCTGCGATCCGCTGCTTCGCGGAGTTTTTTGCTTGTTCGCACTTTCAAAATGCGTGTTTGCGAGATATTTCTCCCTGAGCACGCAAACAGCGTTCGCGAACAGGAAAAAAGCATTGCAAACGGGCGGAACAAGCAATTCCGCGTGTTCGCGGAACTTTTGCATGCTCGCGGAGATTTTTTACCGTTTCGCGGAGCTTTGCGTAGCGCGACTACGCAAATTCCGCCCACCCCTACTAATACGCACAGCTTGAGCCCAGCGCACAAAGTGTGCATTGAGCCTACTCCCTTCAGAGACTTAAGCCCCATTAGATGGGCAAGCCCCTACTCCAACAGTGTGTAGATTCTTAGTAAAGCCCACTCTCTCCATATACACATGTGCTATTAGGTGGGTAAGCCCCTAATACTCACAGTCAGCGCTGAGTGTACAGACTGTGCATAGAGCCGAATCCCTTCAGACAAGCAAGCACTATCATGGAGCGCATTCCCATCACAAATGCAAGACCCTTTAAGAGGGCATGCCCCTGCTTCACACAGTCAGGGATGAGTGAACAAACTGAGTGTAGAGCTCACTGCCTCCAGGGACCACACCCCATTGGGCGGACAAGATTCTGCTATACACAGTCTTCACTCTGTCTGCAGACTGTGCATAGAGTCCACTCCCTTCTAAGAGACAGGCCCGAATATGTGGAGGAGCCCCTATTATCCACAATTCTGTGCTCAGTGCACACACTGTGCATAGATACCGCTCCCTAAAGACACACAAGCATCATTACTTGAGCAAGCCACATATAGTCAGTGGTCAGTATGCAGACTGTCCGTAGAGCCTACTCCCTTCAGAGATTTAAATTCCAGTCATTGGGCAAGCCCCTACTATGCACAGTCAGTGCTCAGTGTACAGACTGTGTGTAGAGTAGGGGTGGGTGGAATTTGCGTAGTCGCGCTACGCTAAGCTCCGCAAAACGGTAAAAAATCTCCACGAGCACGCAAAAGTTCCGCGAACACGCGGAATTGCTTGTTCCGCCCGTTCGCGATGCTTTTTTCCTGTTCGCGAACGCTGTTTGCGTGCTCGGGGAGAAATATCTTGCGAACATGCATTTTGAAAGCGCGAACAAACAAAAAATTCCGCGAAGCAGCGGATCGCGGAATTTTTGGTAATTTTGTGTTCTTTGCAGAACGCGAAATTACCCAAATTCCGCAAATTCCGCAAGCGGAACGGAATTTACCGCCCAGGCCTAGTGTAGAGTCCACTCCTTCCAGAGACCCAAGCTCCATTAGGTGGGCAAGTCCCTACTATGCACAATCTGTGCTCAGTTTGCAGACTTTTGTAGAGCCCTCTTCCTCTAAACACCCAAGCTCAATTTGGCAAGTCATTATTACACAGAGACTGTACTCTCTGAGCGACTCTTCACATAGAGTTCGCTCCCTCCAGCAAATACTCAAACCTCTTTATGAAGCCAAGGTCCTCCTGTGTACAGTTAGGTTTGTTAGCAAGGTTTTATTTTCTGTTAATAAAAATTGAATACAAAATATGTGTACTGTGTGGTAGTTATAGTTATGACCACGTTTCCCTAGGAAATTGATTTTTTTTGTTTGCTAGTCACTTTGGCAGTGTTTGATAAATCTTCACAAAACTTTCCTAAAAAAATGTCTCATCCACCTCAGTTTCTTCGTGGAAAGTTTTGGGGTGCTCCATTAAGCAGGCGCCATTAAAAAACAGGGGGCAGAAAACATTTTCCCTGTGCAATTTTACATGTGAAAAATGAACAGCGATACCGCAAAAACGGCTGTACGGAATTGCACCAGATTTGGCAGAAAGCTCGATCTTGGTCCAGAAAGCATGCTTTTTGGAAATTTGGTTTAAACATATTCGGTAGTGTTTGTGAAATTAAGGCTCAAAATGGATGTATATTTCATGCCATGCTTCTACTATGGATCAACCAGGCAGTCCCAAAACATTGAGAAATCAGACGTTAATTAGTTCGGGAATTCCTCTTCCCTCCCTTAAAAATGTGATGTATTACTAAACCTCTCCAAGAATCTGGGACTTTTACCTTCTGAAAAACTTCAATGAAGAAGAGAGCTAATTTCTCTGCCCAGAACTGGGGACATTTTTAAGAACTGCTTATGGAATTCCATATAGCCCTGGGGCACAGTTAGCTCATGAGTACTCAATAGGGCATATTCACAAGAACGTGTGATAATCATCGCAAATGTAGCTTAATGCAACCTTGCATATCGCAGTCCATCGCGAGAAAATAACACCATCCTAACGTCCAATTCCCAACCCCTCGGCACCATGCAATAGCAGCATGACAACCCGCCAAATGCACGCGTAAAAACCAACGCGAAAAACAAAAAATGCGAAACACGAGCGCCCAAAAAGTTGCGACGCCACAAAGCGCGATACCAAAATCAGCGAAAACCTGCGACAGGCCTGCAATACCCATGCGTCATGCGTGAAAATGCACTATAAAAGCAAACAAAAAACCAACCCCAAAACAAATCCAAACTGCGTAGCACCATGGATGCACCCAGACCTAGTGCAGAGGACAAGCCGAACTCCACAAACCCCACGGAGGACCAGCATGGAACCCCCTGTTCGGGGGAGGGCAAGGAGAAGAGGAAGAGGAAGACGGGGTTCAGACCGCAGGAAGACCAGATCACCGTCACGGAGGTGATAGAACACTACCAACAACTGTTCGTCACCTCCACTGCGTCATTGGCAACATATGCGGAAATATGGCAGTCCATCATCACCAAAGTGAATACAGTCGGAGTGTCGAGGAGGTCAATGGAGGATGTCAAGAGGCGCTGGTATGAAGTGCACAGCCAAACCAAACAGAAACTCGCTGCCAACATGAAGGCAGCAAAGGCGACTGGAGGTGGGAGTCCTGTGCCACAGGAGGAGCTGGATGAGCTGGAGGAAATGGTGGCCACAGTCATCAGTGGGGAGACGGTGCAAGGAGTTGGGGGTCTGGACACAGCCCAAAATGACCTGACCCAACAGCAACAGGGTGAGTAACCACCAGGGACTGGAGGGACGGGGGCAGATGGGCACAATGGCACGCATGCACAATCATGTACAGCACACTGCACACCCGCAATGAGTGTGGAACATGTCCCTGATACCCATGGCACACTGCAGCACACATAGAAACACCAAGTAGGCCCCCGTCCGCTATGTGCACAAATGGGCCCCCCTCCATATCACCAATGCCACAACCTACCCATGCACATGTGCTGAATCCAGAAAAGCAGAGGCTCTGTGAGCCACACTGACAATGCAAGTGACACTGCATGACAGATAGCATGGCTGAAGTCACAATACATGACATGGTGCATGAGACGACACTGAGGTGGCTGAGTGTGGACCACATCCGTAAAGGAGCAGGTCACACTCTGACACATCCACGTGCACCTACGAGCCATGATGTCAAGAACACATCTGCAGACAAACAATGCACAAGAGTACCAAATATCCCCAGTAGCACAAATGACCCAAGTCGCAAACATCCCAGCCCCCGAAAAGCACACAAGTCAAATGCACACCGACTCAAAGGGATAAGGGTCCGCCAATGCAGAGCTGCAGGGGCAAATCGCCAACAATGCAGCACACACACATAGCAATCACAGTACATCAACATTGACGACAATGTGGGACAGAGTGCAACCCCTACACCACAGGACAGGGGACACAACTGGTGCCTCTCGTGCGTAGAAACTGGCCAATCACATCTGGCAATGCATGACACTGTGAGATGATAATGTACGAGTACAACCACACATCCATCATGTAGTCGAAATGTCCACTGACTCCCATCAAATAGCCAGCTACACCAAAACAGTCACAATGTACACCGTCATGCAGTCTGAATGTAAACATTCACAATGCGTCAACATACATGGAACACACTGTTAACCTGCATCTCCCCTTACATTGCAGAGGGACAACCAACACCTCATGCAGAGCAGACCACACATCTCTTCAGTGATGATGAAGAGGACACCCTGCCCATTTGCCCAGACACACTCCAACGGCTCGTGGATAGCCTCCTCACCCCACCTCCAGGAGCAGGGCAGCCCAGCTGCATCGCGGTGAGCCCACACCCTGCACAGACCACACAGCAGGAAGCACACACCACCACGGCTGCCTCCCAGGACCCCCACGACCAACACATGGATTTCAAACGCCGTGTGTTAGGGTGCCAGGAGAAGATGGCAGATCAGCTGCGGCTGGGTTTGACCTCATGGCAGCCAAACTCGATGCCATACATGGGTGCCTGAGTCCCATCAGGGAGCACCTACAGTCCCTAACGTATATCCACTGCCGGCACCATGCCCACCAACAATCCTTGGCTGACATCGCTGGTTCCATTACTCGGAGACAAGAACTGTCTAGGCAGACAGGCTCCAGCGATGACAGCACAGAGTTGGCACAGATGCGGAGGACAATGGAGACCATGGATCCGATGCAGGCTGGAAGTATGGCTGCCACTGCTGAACACCAGCGAGATGTAGCTGCAATCTTCCATGCCTTGCAGATCCTCATCTTGCCACTGCTGCCACTGAGCCTGTACCAGATGACTGCTGCAGGAACCTCGACACACACATCTCCGACCCCTGATGTGTCAGTGGCACACAGTCATGCAGCCCCATCGCCTTCGCACCCTGATGTGTCAGTGGCACACAGTCATGCAGCCATTACACTGCCACACACACCGGACACACCTGACACAGAAGAAGTATCAGAGGAGTGAGATGTGGATGGTAACTACTGTGTGAGGAAGGAGGCAGTAGCATCCATCACCTCCATATGGCTTGCCCTGCCTGGCTCTGCCCCATGCCTCATGCGGTGGGACAACCCCTTCCACTGACCCCCGGAACACTCTGCGACATTCACCCGGACCCCAGCACGGACTGCCATATCTCCACTGCTTGACAATTACACAGCAATCCTGCTGCGGACTGCACTCCCCCTCTTCCAAATCATTTTTCAATGCCCAAAGGACTCTGGTTGGCCCACCACTGGGCTTCCATGTTATGTGGGCTTGGATGGCCATGTACAGCTCCCTCTCCATCATTCGCCAGAATGTGAATAAAACATTCCAAATCATGCAGATGTGTCATGACTATGTTCACTCACGTATGGAAGTATGGCTGGATGTAGGGACAATGATTGCACAAGAAGGTACACCCTGGTAAATGACATCAATGCGCATGTTCATCCCCGAGACACATGGCCAATTGGATGACTGTGAAGGTGGGTACTGGCTGTGTCCCCATTGCACATTAGCAGCAAACTCACAACCCCCCAACGTAGGCACAGGTCCATGTCTTGAATAGGGCTGTGTGTAGGAATGACCAAATCGGTAGCAGGCCAGATGTGGTGTCCTACATCACATGTGACGACAGAACTTCACGTTGCATACCTACTCACACACATCTGTGTGGACACATTCTGTAATGATTCATAACATCGCACAACATGGTCAGAGGTTGGACACCATACTCACATTGCTGAAGACACGTAAGAGCACAGATCTACCAGCAACTCTCCCAAAACAATGTCGGACTCACACAGAGGGAGCTGTCAGAAGGGACCCACCCCCATTGTACATGCGTCAGTCAGTTCCTCCATGTGTAGGGACGATGCTCATTGTGGCACACGAGTGGTCAATCTAATCAACACTCATCACAGTTAGACACCAGTGGTGTGGCGTAGACTTTATTGGCATGTGCGTGTCAGTACGGACAAGGCAACGGCCACAACAGGCAGGAACATGCTTAAGACACTTACACGCAGCATGGGTACATGTCGAGGTGCAGGAAATGGGGTTGGAAAAATTAACCCCAATCATCATGGATGGCAACGGTCTCAGCCCACCTTGCCTTGCTGGACGAGTCATGTGTTGCTTGGTGTATGCCATTTGCCCCGTGTGAGGGGGCACGACTTACAGCCCATGGGGTCTGCATAGTGCTCTGCCACCCGACTGCGCCGACTGTCTGCTCTGCTGACAGTGATCAGGTGAAAAGGTCCGACAAGTCCACATGTCGTGCTACATTGCCATGTGTGTACTCTCCCCCCAGCAGTGTGTCTGAGTTGGTAACGTTGCCAGACGACGCTGTGCTGCTCCGACCATGGAACTGCATCACCTTGCACAGGTGTGGGTACACACGCGTAGTTCCACGCACATGCACACAGAGTCCAGACGAAGGCAGACATGTCCTCTGTTGCGGTGGGATGTGGGTACATTCCCCACGATGCTACAAGGTGTTGGGAGCAGTGCTGTGGGTGACAATCCGATGTGGCTGCAGGGACGTAGTTACTCGTCCATGAATGCCAGCACAGCTTCATGGGCAATGTGTTCCAATAGTACGTCGTTGTCGGGTTCAAGGAACACCAGGGTGAGCCAATCCATTAACTGGTCCGGGCAGATGTGCTCAGTCCACGCCGTTTCCCCAATCCACAACACAGCCCAATAGGGGAGCGCCTGGATGTGGTCACTGCACACGAGGAGTTGTGCATTCTCCCATGCACAACTGCCAGCACATACGCCAAGGATCAGTGCATCCCATGCACGGCTATCCGGGTGACACTCCTGTTGGTGGGCCAACAGGGGGCGCACTGTCAGGTCATAATCCAATTCAGCTACGGTTGCGTTGGATAGGCATACCTCCATGGGCCACTCGAATGTGCATGATCGACAGTGGAACCAGGACTGGACGCAGGTGACGTAGGCAAGACGGAAACTCAGACGGAAACTGATTTGCAACACTGCCATTGGCAGGGATCCCAACAGATGCAGCATTCGGGCATGGTACAGTTCCACGTGACAGTGGTTGTGCATGTGCCCGGGAATGCAGGCCATTGCGTTTGTTGGTCTCGTGGCACTGGCACTCGTCTGACCGGCGGGTGTTCGGTGGAGGATATGCCACAGCTCTGGGCAATGAGTCGTATGTGTGTGCGACGTTTGTACGTATGGGTAGTTCTTGACAATGTGTCAAGGGCATCCCTTGCAGGTGTCGGTCGTGCAGGGACAAGTGTGTGTGGGGTGTAGGCACGTTGCTGTTTCATTAGCGCAGTTCGTGGTGTGGGAGTCGTCGGAGGCTGGTATGGTATCTCACGCAGGGTGTGCCAGCTGCATTCAGGACCAAGGTCGGGGGTTCGGTTGGCCTTGGGCCCTGTGTGTTGGGACAATGGTGCTTTCATTCCTGATTTTCGTCTGACTACTGCTTGCATGTCTTAATTGTGATGTGGAGTTCGCGCTGACTTTGATGCCAGGCCTGGGATTTGTGGTGCGCAGAGTTGGAGACACACGCAGCTGTTGGCATGTTTGCATGAGCCAAGGGCCCGATTGGCCTTGCGCTCCTTGTTCAGTTTCTCTCTTTCTGTCTGTTTCTTTCTCTCTCTCTCTCTCTTTATCTCTCTCCCTGTCCTTTAATGGGTGCATGACACACCTTCTTATCTTGGGTATTGTCTTGCAGGTTGTGAGTCACAGTTTGTCCAGGGATGCCCCGCCATGACTCCTCAGGATAGTTGTTTGGTGACGTATTTGAATGTGACATTTTGTTTGGTCTTTCAATGGTGTATGTATGAAACAGGATCTCAGTGCGCACATGTATGTTGATTGTTGCAATTGTGGGGCATCAGGCGGGTGCTTGTGGTCATGTTTCCGTGCAGTTGATGTGCTGTGTCTTGGTCCGGGGGAGGTGGGGGGTGCCCATGGTGGGGCAGGGGGGTGTGGTCCTGGGGGTGGGTGTTGTGGCCCTCTTGGGTGTCCGGCACGCATGTTCAGTGGCTCCATGGCATCTGTTGCCCTTCAGGTGTGGCTCTGGTCTGAGCTCCATTTTGTGGTGCAGGCTGTGGTCCGACTTTGCACCAGGTCAGGGCAGGTGTTAGTTTCCTGCTGCTAACGCGCCTTATCGCCTGTTTTGTGGTTTTATCGCTGATCGGGCTGGTCGTTGAGAATGTTGAGGTGTGGTGTTGTCGCGGGTTTTTGCTCGGGAACGCCTACTCTGCATCTCATTAGCGATAGTTGCAGGGGTCATCTGTGGCAATGTTTTTTGAGGATGCTTTCGCAGGTATACTGGTGTTTTGGGCTGTTAGCACCAGCTTGTGAATGTTGCGATACATTTATCTCGACTTTGGCTGCGATAAAGTGCTGTTAACTCGGCGATAGCTCCTTGAGAATATGCCCCAATGTGTCTACAGTTGTCTGATAATTGCTTCTAACATTGCAAGTGAGCTAACTTCTGTCTCACCCGGGCTTAACCCGGCTCTCTTAAACTTTTGTCCACTGCATATCCGCGGATCATGCTCCTCAGCTTCCAGGCGAGTAGTTAAATGCCGTACCCAGTCATGCTCACAAATGTTTGCGTTGTTTGCCCTATGCAGTCCTTATTCCTTCTAATTTACCATCTGTCAGAACTTTGCAGAATTCTTTAACTTGCTGGCATATACTAGCTTGGCCCAGTATTTTTCAGAATTGGACTTCGTATGTTGCCAGCCCTCCTTTTTAATTATTTTCATGCCCAATTACAAAGCAACTAACAGCTCATTGTTGTGCTCGGAGTAAACAGAAATGCCTGTTTATTTGACTTCTAATACGCACGATTCCTGGAGGGAGTCTCTTCTGATGTTTTCCATCCAGGGGAAAGCCACCAGTTCTACCCTTCTATAGGAATGTTGAAGTTTTATATTTGATTAACTTTTCCCAGTTTCCAATCTAGTCCCCATCTTTTGTATTCGAGGCTAAGAATGCTGCGCTCTGTTCGAAAATGTCTGGTAGACTTGCTTCATTCCACAGAAGACTTTTTAAGTGTATTGTATGTGCATCTACCAATAGTACCTCGGAAATATGGGGTACCGATATTGATGCAGATAAGGTTACAACCTGCGGGTGATAATCACTTTCAAATCGATGTTCAAATCTATATTGCAATAAATGGACAAATAGAGAAATAGAAGCCTTCGTGGAATCAACATTAGAGACACACTTCTCAGAAGCCCATGTCCAAGATGGAGGCATGTCCTCTGCAAACCTGCCGTTTAGACCTCTCAATCCTGCTATTGTGCAGAATGTTAGAAAACTCCTCCCCACCTTATCCGGGCGGGACCGGAATAGGTACTTGCCCATAATAGCCTGCCTTAAATTGACTGACTTCATCATTTTGGCTACCAAATAGATTAGCTTAAAATCTCCTGCCATCAATAATTCTGAGTGTGTTTGCTCCGATTTGACATCCATTATCATTTCCCTTAGCCTTTCCAGAGTGATTGTTTTATTCCTCTTTTTAGGGTTGATGTTTACATTGATGAATATCAGTTGAGACTCAGGGTTTGTGGTCCACCCTTTAATGCTGACTGCCACAATCCTTCGCTCAGTTTTCATAACTTGAGCAGGGTAGTGTAGATGTAACCCACAACTTATATAAGTTGCAAGAGTCAGACCGCCTTTTGGACACCCTCTTTTTTTAGCTTTTATTGCCAGGCTCCGTATTCTACAAATCCAATTAAAGGCACTGTAGTCAGAGAGCAAGCCTCCTGCAACATAAGAACTTGAAAGGTTTGCAAGTAACAAATCAGATGGTAGTTGTTTATGTTTGAGTCAGGCCACCCAGGTTTCATGAACATATTTTCAACACAAGCCCTGATTCTATGTCAGGACCGGAGGCTTCTGATTATGCTTTCTCAATTTCTTTACTGAACTCACAGCAGCCAATTAAAAGTAAACTACACAAATGAAAAACATCATTTCCCATGAGGCTTTGAACCACGCCTCCTCATAACAGCCAATGGCAACCTGTCAAAGCATACAAAATAGAGAGACACCATCTTGTCTTCCTCTTTCTTTGCTGCTCCGCAGTCAAGATAAGTGTCTCTCTATTTTGTCTACTTTGACTTTGTTTTCTAAGAATACCTATTATTGTTAACTTATTAAGCGCTTTGCAGTGTAAACGAGGAGTTTTCTCCTTCATTGGCTTACTGGTTTCCATACCTTGCACAGGCGATAGCCGGCGTTTCAGTATCGAGCGGGGAATCGCTCCGCTTCTGGTGCGCGCTTCCCTCTCCTTCCTCCAGTGTGTCAAGCGCGTGTTGCGCTTTAGGGCTTCCCTTCAGGTTTCTTTTGCTGCCGCCAGCACTGCTGGCTCGATCCGATCACCGCTCGCGTTCGGAGGGGTTTGGCCACCCCCCTGGGAGCGAGACGCACGCGGGAGCCCTGTCGAGCTGCCAGCGTGCGTCTCGAGAGCTCGCACGCGTCGGAGTGCACGCGCGCAGCTCTCTCCTTGTTGCCGGACCGACGCCCTGCCCCAGGCTGAATCGGGGATTTATGCAGCAGGCTCAGGAGCCAGTACGGGCCGTTTTCTCCCTAAATAAGGCAGCGTTTAGGCTCAGCTTTGCCTAATATTAACCCTTGAGCTTCCAGGGCCTCTGGAAACTAATTTTTGGACACTTCTACTCTGCACAGGCTGGTGGGGGTTTTTACTCCCTCCATTAGGCCTGGATTGTATTGGATCCTTACTATTGTAATAGTCTTGTTAGTGGCTCCTTTGTCCCGGCAGTGCTCCCAACCGACGCCCTACCTTGCTGGGTGGGCTGATAATTCTGCTTCCCTCTGGGGAATTTTCTGATTGAATACTTACACTATTCATTTTGAGGATGGCAGAATGCGAATTCTACCAAGAAGAGGTAGCTGCGTGTGATGATCAGGGTGAGGAGGAGTATTACTATGAGGAGTCCATGGAGGACATTATTGACAAAAAATTGGACGCCAAACTGGATAAGGCGCTCTCCTCCGCTTTGTGGCCTATAGCCCAGAAGTTAGACCTCCTTGATCCTCCCATCCCCCCTCCATCCCACTCGGGGTCTCCCTCGGTCCCTTCGACCCTTCCGACACCAAAAACCCCTGGTCTTTCCTGGCCTCATGTGCACACATATTCCAAGATTTATAAATCCAAGGACCAGGCTCAAGATGGCGCCCCGGACCTCCCCCTCCTCCGTCTTCTCCTATCCATATCCCCGATACCACGACCGATACAGGCACCGACACTGACTCGTCTCAGGAGTCTAAGCCCCGCAAACGCGCAAAGAAGCGCAAACATTCAACTTCCCCCGTCCAACCCTCTCCCTTCATGTTTGACCCCTCAGATATGGTTCATCCTCGCTCCACAGATTGGGTCCCTCCCCCAATGTTGCTGAATACATGCAAACACACTTACGTAAAAGTTTTGATAAGGATGTGAGGGCTCGCTTGAAATCTGAATGCCCCCGTCCTGACTTGGCTCATAAGGTGGCGCTTACTCTGGACATAGACACTTCTATGACCACCTTCCTGAAGAAATACAAAAAGGACCCAAAGAAGGGTATCGATCGTGCCCTTCGGGCGTGTCAAGATAAGGTGCTAGACCTTTCAGGTCCTCTGGCCAAAATTCTTGAATTAGCCCTCCAGGCCCAGGAGACGGGGGCCGCTATTCACCCCGAGGTCCTGGCGGGATGGGCGCAAAGAGCGATTTGCATGCTTGGTAACGCTAACTGCGCCTTGGCTTCCGAACGGCGAAAATCTGTCTTACTTCGAATTGATCCTCAATTGGTGGAATTGGCCTCGTCTGAACCGGGCCCGCTGGCGGAAGGTCAGCTTTTTGGCGAGAGGTTTGTAAAGGACATTGCTAAATTTGTCAGCACCTTCGCTTCCCTGGATAAGTCGCAATCCTCCTTGAAGAGAGTCTTTCATCAGGTCTCTAACAGGGCCGGCCGTGGCAGGGGACGCTCGACCGGCCGTTACACCAATCCCAGTCCTCAGAGAGGTTTCGCGCCCAGGCGCAGAGGTTACACCCAGGAGCCAGAACAGGCCGGCTTCTATCCCTCCAGGTCTCGAGGATTCAGGGGCCGTTTCAACAGAGGCGTTAATCGAGGATACAAAAACTTTGACTCCCAATCCTCTGGTAAGTCCTGTGTGTCCGATGATTCCCCTAGGGGGCAGGTTGTTACACTTTGTCGCAAATTGGTCTCAACTCACCACGGATGGGTGGATTCTGCAGACAGTTCAGGGTTACCAGATAGAACTTCTGGACTCCCCATGTCAAGTGACCCCTCCTCGGTCTCTCCTTTTTTCCCTTCAAGAACAGAATTTTATAGACTCAGAACTGCAAGAGCTTTTGGCCAAGCAGGCTATTGCAGTAGGATCCTTCATTCCCGGAGGATTTTGCAGCAACGTCTTCCTGGTACAAAAGAAAGGAGGAGGTCAGAGATTGGTCTTAAATCTCCGAGAGTTCAACCCCTTTGTAGTCTACAGACATTTCAAGATGGAGGGTATCCATCTTCTGAGAGATCTCCTGCTGGAGAAGGACTGGATGATCCGCCTGGACCTCAAGGACGCCTACCTCACGGTCCCAATTTGCCCCTCGCATCAGAAATTCCTTCAATTCCAATGGAAGGGGCAATGGTTCCGGTATCGCACGCTTCCGTTTGGTCTGTCATCAGCCCCGTGGGTTTTCACCAAGCTCTTGAAACCAATTGTTTCCCGCCTTCGGGAAATGGGAGTGCGCATGATTGTCTACCTAGACGATATGCTGCTCCTAGCCCAAGATGGGAATCTCCTTCTCACTCATTTAGAGTGGACGATGTCCCTGTTACAGGATCTGGGCTTCGTCATAAACATCAAGAAGTCTCGGATGAGCCCGAGCCAACAGATAGAATTCCTGGGGTTCCAGATAAATTCAGTCTCTGCGCAACTGCTTCTTCCATTGACCAAGATCAGGTCTATCAGAAGGGAAATCAAATCCACGCTGTCGAAACAAATGATTTCCTTGCGAGTTCTGGCGAGAATAGTGGGCCTTCTAGCTTCCTCTATCCTGGCCATCTTCCCGGGTCCTCTGCACTATCGGACTCTTCAACGCCTCAAGATATTTTATATTCAGAAGGGGTTTCATTACGACCATCTCATTCCATTGTCCCTAGACGCTCGGGAGGAGCTCCTTTGGTGGCTGGAACACATGACGGCCTGGAATGGCAGGGTGATTTTCGGCGCCTCCCCAGACGTCATTGTCGAGTCCGACGCCAGTCGATGGGGCTGGGGCGCTCGATGTGGAGACTTTTCCACAGGCGGACGTTGGTCCGCAGACGAGTTAAAGTTGCACATCAACTGCCTCGAGCTCCTTGCAGGCTCATTTGCAATCAGGTGAGATATATCAACCGCCTAGGGGGAACGAAGTCGCGTATGTTGGTCAACATAGTGAAGGAATTCTGGCACTTCTGCCTCGCTCAGAAGATCTTTGTCATAGCGGAATACCTTCCGGGCAAGGTCAACCAGGTGGCGGATTGGAACTCCAGGTTCCTCAGGGATTACAGCGATTGGAGGCTTCACCCCACGCTTTTTGCGGAGATCATGAGTTTGCGGGGTCCCTGCATGATAGATCTTTTTGCCTCTCGCCTCAATGCTCAGCTCCCCTCATTTTTCAGCTGGAGGCCGGACCCGATGGCGATGGGAACGGACGCGTTCCTTCATCATTGGGGTTCACAGAGGACTTATGCATTCCCGCCTTTCGCCCTGATCCCGAGGGTGGCGGCCCTGGTCCGACGTCAGAGGGCCTCAATAGTGTTGGTCACATCACTGTGGAAGACTCAATCGTGGTTTCCCACACTATTGGAGTTGTCTGTGGATCTTCCTTTTCAGCTGCCGGTATTCCCGACGCTTCTCCAGGACCCAGTCGGGGCTTGCCACCCGCTGATCCTGCAGAACCAACTATCTCTCATGGTGTGGACGCTCTCAGGCGACATGAGAGCATTGAAGGCCTTTCACAAGCGGCTGCCGCATTTATACATCAAGCTTGGGCTCCATCCACCCGGAAACGATATTCAGCTTCCTGGAAGCGATGGGTGGGTTGGTGCCTTCAACGGCAGGTGGATCCCGTGGGATCGGATGTAACAGAGATTTTGAATTTTTTGTCTGAGTGTGCGGAATCGGGCCTTGCCTACAGGTCGGTTAACAATTTCAGGTCTACAATTTCGGCAGGCCATGATTCTATTGATGGCAAACCAGTGGGGACGCATCCCCTGGTATGCAAGTTGCTTAAAGGAGTCAGGGTGGCCAACCCCCCTCGTCCCAGATATTCCACTTTATGGGATGTTTCTAAGGTTCTATTATTACTTGAGTCTTGGCCTGATAATCCAGCTCTGTCCCTGAAGCAGTTATCCGCCAAACTCACCATGTTGTTATGTTTAATCTCCTGTCGCAGAGTGTCAGATATTCGTGCTCTGGATTTGGCAGGCAGATTGTTTTCTCCACAGGGTGTTTCGTTCATCATCACGAGACGGACAAAAACAATGTCACATTCGGTAGAGTATCCTGCTTTTCCTCATAACAATAAATTATGTGTTTTGCAATGTTTGAAATGTTATGAAGAACGCACTCTTGCACATCGGTCTGATCCGTTGGGTCAGTTACTTTTAGCGATTCAAAAACCTTTCAGACCAGTTTCGGCTGCCACCTTGGCTAGGTGGGTCAGATGGGTGATGTCAGAAGCAGGCATTGATGTTTCAGTGTATGGGGCTCACTCCGCTAGAGGAGCTATGGCCTCTAAGGCTTACATGTTGGGATCTCGCTTAGAGGATATCCTGAAAGCGGCTGACTGGTTTACTGATTCAATGTTTAAGGTGTTTTATTACAAACCTATTTCTCATGTTTCTTCTGTTGTTATTGATGAGCTTTGAACCAGCATAATCAGAAGCCTCCGGTCCTGACATAGAATACAACATTTTCCAGCTATCGCGACAAGAATTTTAGATTCTATTAAGGACACGGAGGCGAGGACTATCCCACCCGTTGGGACCGTTGATTTCAACTGTTTAGTTGTATGATTGTTATGTTCATAACAGTGTTAACTGCCCACCCTAAGGATTCAGTTTGTGGGTTCCCTATTTTCAAACTTGTTTCTATTTGCAGGAAATGATTCTAACAAGAACTGAGCTGACACTCCGACTGGAGATGGATCACATCCTTGTGAGAAGATGGAAGTGGATCTCAGGACTTTTGCATTATATTCTCCGTTGAGAATGAGAAGGAACTGTTTATCTCTCCGTTGAGAGTTGGAACTGTGTTTTTGTTTGTACATATAGACTGGTTTTTTCGCAAAGAAAGAGGAAGACAAGATGGTGTCTCTCTATTTTGTATGCTTTGACAGGTTGCCATTGGCTGTTATGAGGAGGCGTGGTTCAAAGCCTCATGGGAAATGATGTTTTTCATTTGTGTAGTTTACTTTTAATTGGCTGCTGTGAGTTCAGTAAAGAAATTGAGAAAGCATAATCCTCGCCTCAGTGTCCTTAATAGAATCTAAAATTCTTGTCGCGATAGCTGGAAAATTTTGTATTCTGATTGTGCCCTTATGTTCTCTATGTTTCAGTCTGCTGAGTTCTTAGTGGAAAGAGCTCCTGGAAGTCAACCCCAATCTATTGGGGGTTAGGGCATTGCGAGGGTTTGCCCTGGGTTGTCGGTTGTTAAATTGTAGCACTCAGTCTTGTGCTTATTCTTTTTGGATGCAAGGGGCATATTATCAAACGGCAGCGATAATTATCGCTGGCCGCGCTTAGCGTGGGATTTTGTATCGCTGGCTATCGCTGGAAATTATCGCCATGCTAGCGCTGTATTAACAACGCTTAGCGCAATGGCGATAATTATTCCAGCGATAGCGGTGTTATCCATGGAACATCGCTGGTTTTCCAGCGATGTTCCATGGAAAACTGCGATATCCTTGATGATAGGGCCTGTGGTCTTAGCCACTCAATCCACCCCCCATGTTAGGTATGCCTTAGTCTGGAATTTAACAGACGTTAAATTCCAGCGTTAAGGCATAGTTAACGCGATTTCCTATATCGCTACCCCTCGTTGATAATATCGCGAAGCTGAGTTAGCGATATTTTCACGTGGGGTTTTGTCAGGCACGCCTCCTTTGCATCTCATTAGCGATGCGATGCGAGGCGTGCTGACAACGGGCGCTAAGGCAAGGAAACACGCGCTACCGTGTCCTTGTTAATATAGCGATAATATTATCGCCGCTTTCCGCCCGAAAACGGACGCTAAAGCGGGGATAATCTTATCGCGGCCCCTTGATAATATGCCCCTTAGTTTCTTGCTTGATGGCCTACTGCACCCTTTAATACATATGTTGTCGTTGGTGGTATAACCCTATGCTTGTGAATGAGCGATAACAGATAGGCGTTTGCTACATAGTGTGTTATTTCTATTCCCAAGTTCCTTAGCATGGATTTGTTTTGGTAGACTAGGTCTGTGTATTCTTGTGAGGCAAAGGTTGCCTGCATGGGAATGGTTAGTTGTGATCCACGCCTTGGTATGAACTCAATGGAAATTAGATCTCCTGACTAAATCTAACTCAGTAATAAAGCAAAACAGTGGTCCCTAATGGGGGAAGTATGAACCTCTACTTCCTCGGAGAGAGTAATTTAGACCATCAGGAGATTGGTTCCATTTTTCATTTGGACAGTTTTATTTACATTTTTTAATAAATAGAAAAAAGTCATTGCAGTTTTATATTTAAATAGAAAAAAATCATTGCAGTTTTATATTTAAAGCGATGTGTAAGTAAGTAGATGATCACAAACGGCGCAACGGTGCAGTGCAAGTGAAAATAAGTGAATGTAAAGTGCGTTGGTGCTATACAATCTATGTCCATAAAATAGTGACTAATCCAGGATGCACAGGTGTTTGTTACACACTGAGACAAAGAGAGAAATGCTCCAGAATCAAAATAAAATAGTACACTATTATTGTGTCAAGTCAACGTTTCCACCCATGGCATACAATTTAGACAGGGTCTTCATTAGGACGTAGGTTTGGGATGCACCTGCCCAAGGTATATGTTGAAATGCAGAGATATTTTCTGAGCGCTATTGATGCCTGTGATACTTCAGAAGGAAACTGATGCATCGGACGGCTCGGTTATGGCTGGGATTTGGAGCCCAATCTATGTGGTATGGTCCCCAATTAAAGCATGTATGTAACTATGTGGAATTCCTGGTTGAAGCCACGTGGTATGGGTAAATGGATCTTCCAGGTAGGTATTTTCAACAAGAGAATGGAACACAGGCAAACTGTGGCAAGTGGTTGCCTCTAGGCACTGTGCTGTGTTGTCCTTGACTTGGGAACCTCAAATGGGGAGATTATGGCCATTTGAAATGAATTAAACATTGATTCCTCCAACTAATGATAGTAAAAGGCTCAAATAAATCAAGAAGGAAAAACAATTCAAATGCTTATGATTGCTGTATTTTGTGAATAAAGTAGCAGTGGGTAGTTTGAAACTCACTCACAACGTTTGCTAGGCTGCAGAGTCAATCGTTTAAAGTGAGTCGAAGCCCACCGGTCTGCATGTTTGATTGCTGTGCAGTGATTAATCCAACTCATGGCAGGGAATTCTGCTATGAGTCTGAGAATGTTGTCAGGGTTTAGCACATCTTGTATTCCCCTTGATTGGTATTCTTGACACCATAGGAGTTTGTTAGAAGTGGAATTACCGCTGATTCTTATTTCCTCTTTGCGATAAGCATATCGTTTTTCCTCACTTCTAAGGACCTTTACTTCCAGATTTGTGCTTGTGCTTGACTATTTGTCACTTGTCATAGAATTCCTGCTTGTGCTCTTACTACATCCTGCATTGCTCAGTTGCTCAGGGGCTCAGACCTTCCTCCTTGCTTATTTCTTCCTTTTGGATACTAATTTGGTCTTGAAGGATCTCCTGGGCCTTCGAATGAGGTAGGATTTGTACTTTTTTTGACCGTGACAACTAGGGATTACTTTCGTCGATGGGAATAGCATTTGTCCAATCGCTTTTAAGCTGGTCTGCGCTTTGTATACATAGTTGGGAATATCCTATTTTGTGTCCTTCATGCAAAAGGGTGTATTCCCACTCTGTCTACATTGCAATTGTGACTAATTCAGTTCTGTATTTTCTTATTACATCCTGATGTTTGTTGGTTTACATGAACCTCTTGATGATGGTTTTCTAAATCCTTATAATCGTCATTAGAGGGCTTCTGCTCCACTGCTCCTGTATTCATTAGGCCTAACTTGACTGGTAATGTGTTTGTTTTATTAATTCCTTCAATCTTACCCTTTCTGAGCAGCTTTTGGTCTGACATTGTACTGTGCTAGTTATTGCTCTCTTGGCCACCAGTTGTTAAAGGTCAAACACCACTTGTTGATTACATCTGTAACTTAGTGGGGGAATCCGGCTGTGAGCTGCTTATCGCTTGATCGATGTTTGTAACATGAATGAAGATTGGATAGAGTTTTTTGCTATGATGTATATTCAGGTTTGATGCATCTTTAATTTTGCCTTGGTGCTACTTCTTCCTCTCATGTTTACTGAGTTGGTGTTGCTCCTTTTGTAGGAGCCCCAGCTATTAATTGGCAGGGGTCCCTTCCCTCTGATAAATGTGTAGAAGGCCTGCCAATGATTATTTGGGTATCAACTGCTGCATCTTGGGCCCCCTTCTTGATAATCCTGCTTTCCCATGGCTGTCATATATTAATTCCTCTTTTAGTACCCTATTTAAATTGTCAGTGTGTGGTAATCCTTTAACGGTTCTGAAACATACTGTTTGAAGAGTTTCATTAAAGTTACCTTTTTCAGGCATAGGGCGGATCGTAGAATAGACTCAGAAATTATGAAACCTACAGTCCACATGTATATGTCTCTTTCTTTGGAGGAGGGATATGCTTTTTTTTTTGTCTTGTGTAACTAATAATCAACATCGATATGTGCTGACTAGGTTTCGGCTCGGTATTGTGCACCACCTGGTAGCCTTCCCCTCTGTGAAGGTATGCCCTTCAGAATCAACTCCTTGTCCTTGTGATGGAGTGAGCAAGCAGAGCACAAAGCACTTTATGCTATTTTGTTGATTTAATACAGGGTATCAGGAGTACGACCTAAAACCCCATCCTTGTCGCACAGAGTATTAGGAATTATAATGCGGCATTGCAGTTTTTGTTATTTTTAAATGATCAATTAGTGTGTTTTAAAGTTGCTGTTTTTATTTTGAAGGCCATTACCTTAAGAAATAATATTATGTATTAGATTTTATTAGCTGTGGAATTAGTAAACAATGCATTAATGCTGGATTGTGGAATTTATGTACTATCTGGAATTATGCACTTTATTTTATTTATGTTATATCATGATATTTGAATAATATTTATGTAATTTTATGGCTGTTCAAACTAGCCGAATAAAGTTGAATTGACTGACTGATAATCCTGCTTTGCAGGTTATACCATTTAGCTTTCACTGCGCACAAACTCTGAAAGCTCAGGGACAGGTGAAAGAATTAAGTTGTCCAAATTCCTTGCTGGTGGATTTCTACGACTTCTACAACGTCCTTCACACATTCGTTAGTGGGTAGGGGATACGTTGTTCTCCCATAATAGCCTCTTCAATAGCTATTTCTATTTCGATAAGGAGTGATGCCTGCTATGTTACCTGCTGGCCCATCTTCTGTGCCATGGACATTAGCTTCACCTCTGACAGTAGATCACTTATAATTTCAGGTAGCAAGCTAAGTTTTT
The DNA here is from genome assembly GCA_963921515.1 of Calotriton arnoldi. NCBI lineage: Eukaryota > Metazoa > Chordata > Amphibia > Caudata > Salamandridae > Calotriton > Calotriton arnoldi. Next base: position 47,849 of record CAWUFW010015304.1, on the reverse strand, counting down.
CCACTATTGGTGAGCAGGACAAGTTGGTTGGCATTCTGGCATTGTCAGATTGTGCCCATAATGTTAGGTTATTGAGTTGTATAAGTCTTTTGTCTATTCCTGACACAAATACTGCAAGGGTATTCAGCAGATCAACCTGTATGTCCATTTTGCCCGAATGGCAATCGAGTGCAATGACTATTGCTTGTATTCCATTTAGGAGTGGTGGTCATCCATAGTCTGCATGCAGTGGGCTAGATGATCTGTGTTCCTCTTGGTTCCCTTGAAACAACTTGGGCGTACCTATTAAGATGTTTCTCAGTCGCAGCCCATTCACCTGTGAACGTCCAGTTTTAATTCTGGTTTTTGATTCGGTTTTGGTATCACTGCCCCGTTAGTATCCTTTGGGTCCAACTGTATGAGTAGTGAATGTGATCTACTTATGTGTGGTACTTAAATTTACACTATCTGGGGGGCCTGGGGTATGCTCTGTCCGTGATGCAACATTGTCAATCTTACCCTCCATTTGCACTTTCACGGTTGGTGGCCAAGTGAGACTGCTGATTACTTCCTCGATTCCTGGGGGGGTTACTTGTGCAGCCCAATAGCCTTCTCTAAATGCAGGATATGAGTTCATTGAGGCATTTGGGCTGATCGCTGACAGGTGCAAAGATCTTAATTAATCAAGCAAATAAAGATCATTCACAAAACATTGATTCCCCACGTTCATTCCCATAGGAAACTTCTGTCTCAGATACAGAAAAAATGGCTGAACAGTATTACATAAATTTGGTAAAAAGTTAGAACTTAACTCAAAAAGCTTGCTTTTTTGTGATTTGGTGTAAATCATTTCAGCCATTTTCCAGAAATTTGCATTGAACGAGGTGCTAGGGGGTGTCCATGAAGAAATCTAAAAATAGGTATATCTGACATTTTGGAGTCCATCAATGCTCTGATTGTCCACTTTAAAGGGAAATAGTCATTATTGTCTGGCCTCAACACGAACAGCATCATGTGGCAGCCATAACAGGACTCAGGACATGGTCCCTGCATCCTGAAAATGAATTAAAAACATTATACAACTGGGCAGGCTGAGCACAACCTAACCCCAGGGGTCCTGGACAGTTTTGGGGTGATCCGTGAAGTGGGGGCCATGAAAAAAGGAAATCCCAAAACGCAATTTCTCCATGTAATTCCCATAGGGAAATTTGAACAGCACTACATCCCAAATTGCTGAACAAAATTACACCAAATTTGGAAGAAACTAGATCTATAGCAAGAAAGCAACTTTTTGTGATTTGGTGTATTTCTGTTCAGTAGTGTTTGAGAAATTAAGGTTAATCATTTATAGATATCTGGATGGTTGGGAATCCCGCAGGCATGCAACTTTGAACAATATAGTGAGCCAATGGGACTTTTTTTCCCATTGGCTGCCTCACTCCTGCGGGAAATGAGATGCGCCCATGGATCCCACAGGAGCTCGTGCTCTGATTGGCTTGTTACAACATGAAGAGAAATGTTGTGCCCTTTTTCTTGGCCCCCGTTTGATGGATCACCATAAAACTTTCCTAGATGGAGGTTATATTGATAAACGTTTTTAAGGAAACTTTGTACAGATTCGCCAAAGTTATTTGGAAAACTAAAATTCTGCAGTTATAGTTACAGTTATCTCAAGTAACTATAGCTCGTGCCCCTGCCATGCACAGTTTTCTCATCAATAATTTCACTGCATATGCTGCAGTGATATTATAAATGATGCCATAGAAGTTATCATGAGTGATGTAATATGTGGGGTAATTTGCAGTGCATGGTGAGGGCGTGAGTTATAGTTACCTTAAGGCAAAAGTTATAGCTACTTGAGATAACTATAACTGCTAAATTTCTATGGTTTTTTGTGCATAAAATCTGAACTTAACTATAATGTCCCTGCAGCCTTTTAGTTTTTGTGAATTTCTGTTTTTTTAATGCTATTTCCTAACTGTAACATTCCTGTAACCTTTGTTTTTGTTTGTGAATGTCTAAGGGTTTTTTGAAGTAAAGCAAATTTAATTGTGCATAGTGGGGAGCTGTCCGCAGGGCCTGAGGCATGCAGCTGACCCTATGCTGCACATGGCCTTTAGAAGTGTGAGGCAGGGGGTTGGCCACAGGACCTGGCCTGCGTCCAGGCCCTGCACCCAACCTCCCCGCATGCAGCCAACCCCATGCTGTGGAGTTTGCCACAGGTCCATGCCTGTGGCCAACCACCTGTATGCAGTATACATGGCTTTGTGAGTGGGTGTGTGAATACCTGTGTGGGTCTGTGAGTCAGTGTATGAGTGGTTCTCTGGGTCTCTGAGTGGATGTATCAGTGACCGTATGGATGTGTGAGAGGGTGTGTGATTGACTGGATGGGTGTGTGAGTGGGTATATGGATGTGTGAGTCGTGTGCGAGTTTTTGTGTGGGGGTGTGAGAGTATGTGAGTGGGTCTGTGAGTGGGTGCGTTGTTTTAAAAAAAAATTGGGATCTGGATCCACGGATCTGATGCAGATTCACACATGGGCCATGCTGAGTGCTATGGTGGATCAGTGGATCTTCGCTTGTGCAACAAAACATTTTCCCACAATTTCTTCCCCATGAAGGGTCCCTGACAGACCCCTCCATCAGTCATGTGAGGTCAGGGTACCACTATCCAGACCCCTTATATCCTATTTCTATTTATCACCCCCGAGAACCTTGTCCTGATTGACAAAATGGCAGCTGCAACTTTTCTCTCAGGTTGCGCCAAGCCAATCATGGCATTGCTGTTGGCGCGTGGATCTTTGGATTGGCTGCAATGGAGCTGAGTCTCTAGATATACATAAATCTTTTTCCTTTATTAACTCCAAAAATACTGAACAGATCTACACCAAATTACAAAAAGCACTCTTTCTGGACCAAGATCTAGCTTTCTGCCAAATTTGGTGTATTTGGTTCAGCGGTTTGGGATGTAGTCGTGTCTAAAATCCCTATAGAAAATTGTAAGGGGAATATACGTTTTGTGACCCCCTTTTTATCAGCCCCTGCTTGATGGATCGCCCCAAAGCCTTCTGGACAGCAGCAGAAGTTTTGAAAATTGTGTGAACTTTTGTTAAACGGCGCAGAAGTTATTAGCAAAGCAAAACAAAAGACATTTTGCTAATGGAAACTAGGTCCTAACTATAACTAACTACAAACTGGCGACCACCAGTAGGTAAAATATATTCTATATCTACATATATATATATATATATATATATTATCTACTGGCGGTCGCCAGTAGATAGTTATAGTTAGGACCTATTTTCCATAGGAAATCCGCGACATTCTATTTGAAATAACTCTTGCGTCGGTTGACGAATCTTCGCGAAATTTTCAAACTTTATGGCCCGCTCCGGTCCGCTCCTACCCTGAAAGTCTCAGGGTGATTCGTCAAGCGGGGGCCGAGAAAAAGGGGGTCCCAAAACGTGTTTTCCCCATTCATTTTCCCATAGGAAACTTTAGACACGGCTACAGCCTGAACTGCTGAACGGAATTACACCAAATTTGGCAAAGAGGTAGTTCTTGGTTCAGAAAGAACCCTTTTTGTTAAATGGTGTAAATCCGTTCAGTAGTTGCGGAGAAATTAAAAAAATAAGAGTCAAAAATCAATTTCCCATAGGAAACTTTAGACACGGCTACAGCCCGAACTGCTGAACGGAATTACACCAAATTTGGCAAAGAGGTAGTTCTTGGTTCAGAAAGAACCCTTTTGTTAAATGGTGTAAATCCGTTCAGTAGTTGCTGAGAAAATCAAAAGTAAAAGTACATATATATCTATGGGCACGGAGGATTCGCGCACCCTGAGCGCACTCCTGCGCGCACCGTCCCGATCACGAGCTGCATGCTAATTGGCTGTCAACATTCCGATTCAGGAAATGTTGGCAGCCATTTTGTCCTCGGTAGAACCGAGGGACAGAAACAAGTGCGCAAAGCGCACAAAGGGGGCAGGGTAGAAACACCCTGACCCCTAGGTCTGCTCAGGGGGTCCCACAAGGACCCCCTGGGCAGAAAAAGCATTTTTTTTTTAAATCGGCAGGATGCGCTCAGGGTGCGCGGATCCTGCCGATAAAAAAAATCGACGAGGCGGTCTCCGCGCTTTGATTGTATTTTGCCCCGGGTGGCCCAAGTCCCGGGGCATGGTGGGGGTTAAATTTATGTATGGGGGCCTCAAAGGGCCCCCCAAGCCCCGGGGACCGCCACCCCCCGGGGCTTTCTTTTTAAAATGGTGCGGGAGGGCTCTGAGCCCTCCCGCAGCCCCGGGGACCACCACCTCCCCGGGGCTTCTTTTTTTTTTTACTTTTTCCTGTGTGGGGGGGGGCTCGAGCCCCCCCACATGCCCCGGGGACCGCCACCTCCCCGGGGCACTAACAAATTAAAATGGGGGTCCGTTTTGGACCCCGAAGCACCGGGGACCACCACCTCCCCGGGGCTTTGCTGATGTGGGGAGGGGGCCGCGCGGCCCCCTCCTGGAGCCTGTGGTGGCCCTGGGGACCGCCACCCCCCAGGGCCGGCTCCTGCAGTGTCCCGGGGTGCCTACCCCCGGGACACTGCTGTTTGCAATGACAGGACGGGAGCCTCGCAGCTCCCGTCCTGTCATTGCAAACTGCTTTGGATATTGGAAGAGAGAGCAGGGAAACCTGCTCTCGCTTCCAATATCCAAAGACAATTGCTTTTCCACACAGGGAGCAGCATGTTAGCTGCTCCCCGTGTGGAAAAGCAATGCCGGCTCCCTTAGGACACGGGGAGCCGGCGGGACTGTGGGGGGTTTGGGGACCCCCACAGTCCCCAACCAGAGGCCAGGCCCCGGGGGATGGGGTCCCCGGGGCCATAAGTGGCCCGGGAGGGGGGCCACGCGGCCCCCCTCCCCAGAAATTATTTTAAAAAAAAGGCCTGCCCCGGGGGATGGGGTCCCCGGGGCAAAAGGAGGCCTGAGGAGGGGGGCCACGCAGCCCCCCTCCTTAAAAAGGAATGTTAGTGTGGCCATGCCCCGGGGGATGGGGTCCCCGGGGCAGTTTTCGGCCAGGGGAGGGGGGCCACGCGGCCCCCTTCCAGTTTAATTTTTAATTAAAAAAAAAAAAAGGGGTAAGGCCCTGGGGGATGGGGTCCCCAGGGCCCAAAAATAAGAAAAGGAAGGGGGCCACACAGCCCCCCCCTTCAGGGGAAAAAAAAAAAACGATCGGGCCGCAGGCCCCGCCCCCTTCCTTCACCACTCTGCAAACGCGCCCCCTGGCGCGTTTACAGATGGGGAAGTAATTCCCCTTGAATACTGGGGGTCCCTGGGGGCCAACTAGCCCACCAGGAACCTCCAGTATGCGCCAGGGGGCTGCGTTGCAGAGAGGTGTACAGAGGCCACACCCCTTTATACACCTCTCTGCAACGCAGCTCTGTGGCGCTTTTTGGAGGTACATGGTGGGCTAGTTGGCCCCCAGGAACCCTCAGGATTCAAGGGGACTTAATCCCCCAACTTAAAACGCGCCACGGGCGCGTTTGCACAGTGGTGAAGGGAGGGGCGGGGCTTCAGGTGACATGTGTGCAAACAGGCCCCGTGGCGCGTTTTAAGATGGGGAATTAAATCCCCTTCAATCCTGAGGGTCCCTGAGGCCAACTAGCCCAACAGGTACATCCAGAAAGCGCCACAGAGCTGCGTTGCAGAGAGGTGTAAAAGGGGTGTGGCCTCTCTACACGTCTCTCCAACGCAGCCCCCTGGCGCATACTGGAGGTTCCTGGTGGGCTAGTTGGCCCCTAGGGACCCTCATGATTCAAGGGGACTTAATCCCCCAACTTAAAACGCGCCACGGGGCGCGTTTGCACAGATGTCACCTCAGGCCCCGCCCCCTCCCTTCACCATTGTGCAAATATTCCTCTAAAATCAGCCAAAATACGAATTCCGATTTACTCACCTGTTATCAGGAGAGACCTCAGTGCTGTATCTTTCAGCCCAGTACTGGTCCTGAAAAGTAATTTTAACCGTACTTACCAGTAACTTGAATTTCCTTCCATAGGCTAACATTGACTGGTTTCACTTGGAAATTCTTCTAAGTGTGGAGTTTTGGAACTTTAAAATATTCCTCTAAAATCAGCCGAAATACGAATTCCGATTTACTCACCTGTTATCAGGAGAGACCTCAGTGCTGCATCTTTCAGCCCAGTACTGATCCTCAAAAGTAATTTTAACCGTACTTACCAGTAACTTCAATTTCCTTCCATAGGATATCATTGTCTGCTTTTTGCTGAAAAAGTTTCTAAGTGTTGATTTTTGAAACATACAAATATTCCTCTAAAATCAGCCGAAATACAAATTCCGATTTACTCACCTGTTATCAGGAGAGACCTCAGTGCTGTATCTTTCAGCCCAGTACTGGTCCTGAAAAGTAATTTTAACCGTACTTACTAGTAACTTGAATTTCCTTCCATAGGCTAACATTGACTGGTTTCACTTGGAAATTCTTCTAAGTGTGGAGTTTTGGAACTTTAAAATATTCCTCTAAAATCAGCCGAAATACGAATTCCGATTTACTCACCTGTTATCAGGAGAGACCTCAGTGCTGCATCTTTTAGCCCAGCACTGACCCTGAAAAGTAATTTTAACCGTACTTACCAGTAACTTATATTTTCTTCCATAGGAATCCATTGTCTGGTTTTCAGCTGAAAAGTTTCAAAGTGTCGATTTTCACAAACTACAAATATTCCTTAAAAATCGCCTGTATGACTTAAACGCATTCTTTCAACTGTTTACAGGAGATGCACCAGTGCTGGATCCAGGATCCAACACTGAGTAAGAAAAAGTAACGATAACAGTTTTTACCTGCTAAGTGAATTTCCTTCCATAGGATAACATTGGTGATTCTATGAGAAAAAGTTTCTAAGTGTCAACTTTTAAAATACAATAATATTCCTTAAAAATCACTACTGTAACCAAAACGCTTTTACTCAACTGTTTACAGGAGATGTCCCAGGACTGAATCTAGGATCCAGTCCTGTGGTTAGAAAAGTAATCCATAATGTAACTAATTGCATTTAACTAGAAATTCACATTGAGCTGAATGTTGCATTGTGTTTGAAAATGTGTTGCCCATTGCAACAACTGTAACTACTGTACTTAAAAGTCTATTGCCTATGTGCAAAGTATTTAAACTAAAGTAATTCATTCTGAGAAAGTATTTTTTGTAATGTATAATGTAATTACAATGTAATTTAAAAAATAAAATATGTAAAAAAAAATGTTTCTAAAAATGTAGTAAATCAGTATGAAAAAAATAAATATAACAATTAATACATTTAAAAATTGTCATTTACAAAACCTTTGAAATTCACTGAAAAAACCGTAGGTTTCAGACATGTTATAGTTAGGAATTAGCATTTAAAAAACCTTTGAAATTCACTGAAAAAACCATAGGTTTCAGACATGTTATAGTTAGAAATTAGCATTTAAAAAACCTTTGAAATTCACTGAAAAAACCATAGGTTTCAGGCACGTTATAGTTAGAAATTTGCATTTAAAAAACCTTAGAAATTCACTGAAAAAACCATAAGGTTTTAGGGACAGTTATAGTTAGTTGGACATTGCACTCGTACAAAACCCGTGAAATTCCCCCGTTATAGTTAGTTCAGGTAACTATAACTCACGCCCCGCAATGCACTGCTGATGACGTCACATATTACATCACTCATGACATGGTCAGTGACATCACTGATGACATCACTGATGACATCTCAAATGACATCACTGATGACATCACTGATGACATCATCCATGTGAGAATTTAATGCATCTTCTCACACCCTAATATAAGTTTTGAAACACCCACTCTAAATTACAGACTGCCATTCTCAAAACCATACACACTCCAATACCAATAAGTACATACCCACTCACTGATTCTTAGGTCTACACGCACACATCTACTCACTCACCCGTACAGTCACTCATACTTACAGTCACTCAGTACAGGACTATCATATGCACTCATACACCTATATAAACACTCACACAACGCAACTCATCCATAGAGGTATTCACACACCTAGTCAGTCATGCAAATAATTAATCACACTCCAATTTACTCACCTATACAGTTATACACACCAGATCACTTACTCATAAAAATACTAGCACATTCTAACGCTCCTATGCAATCACTGATGCAAGCACACACTCATCCATATAGCCACTCTCACAATCACACACTCTCACTTATAGCCATTTATATACTCCAACACACATATATACTGCCTTTCACATATGTAGTTACTCACACATGAACCACTGAGATATACATTCAATCACTAACACACCCATACACACACTCACCCACCCATACAGTCCATCACAGACGCACTCTTGAAACCATGCACCCAGTGAATCACCCACTCACACATCTATGCACAGAGTCACACACACCCCACCCACACAAACACTGAGGCACCCATACAGATACTCAGAGAACCAATCCATAACCCATATAGACACTCATTTAGCTAGTCAGAAACCCATGCAGTTGCTTACACAACAACAGACAGACGGATACAGACATTCACACAGTTTAGTCACTCACCCATGCATCCAGTAAGATACGTTTAATCACTCACTTATAGACTCAGTCACGCACCTACTAAATCATCCATTCAGGCGCTTCTACACCCACTCATTCTTCAATACGCCTTTCCCTAAATATATTAAACATATTTAAACTTTACAGAAACACACAGTCACTGGATGATGTCATCAGTGATGTCATCAGTGATGTCATTTGAGATGTCATCAGTGACGTCATCAGTGATGTCACTGACCATGTCATGAGTGATGTAATATGTGACGTCATCAGCAGTGCATTGCGGGGCGCGAGTTATAGTTACCTGAACTAACTATAACGGGGGAATTTCACGGGTTTTGTACGAGTGCAATGTCCAACTAACTATAACTGTCCCTAAAACCTTATGGTTTTTTCAGTGAATTTCTAAGGTTTTTTAAATGCAAATTTCTAACTATAACGTGCCTGAAACCTATGGTTTTTTCAGTGAATATATATATATATATATATATATATATATATATATCCAAGAAAGAAGTGACTCAAACAGATAGATTCACCAAAGAACAAAAATATATTTCAACTACAACGTTTCAGCTTCCGCCTTCCTCAGGTAGTACAAGATGGTTTGCTCAGTGGCTGCACAGATGACACAGCTGAATTTTCAAAAAGCATCATGAGTGAAGATTCTATTTGGAATGTGGAATCAATGCAGTCCTGAGAGCTCTTGAGATATGCAGTAATCAGGTTGTATTATCAGTAATGTTCAGTCCATCTGGATGCAGTGATTTTAAACGGTACATCCAGAAGTTTTCTCTGGAGTCCAGTAGTTCTTCCTTTGAGACATGTTCCACGGGGAAAATCTTCAAATCTGATAGTAAATGATCCACAAGGTTAAAATGATTGGCTACAGGCTGGTCAATTTTCTTATTAATTATTGCCGATTTGTGGTTCCTGAATCGTGTACGGAGGTCATTCACTGTTTGGCCTACATATTGTTTTTTACAGCTTTGCCGTTGGCACTGAATCACATAAATAATGCATGTTGAGCGACATGTAAGATGCTGTCTTATTCCATAGGTCCTTCTTGTAACAGAACTAGTTACTGATGATGTTTGTAAAAGGTATTCACACGTGATGCACCTTTTAGAGTCACAGCAATGAACCCCTGCATTTGTTACAACTTGCTTGAGTTCAGCTCTCACAATAAGAGATCGTAAATTTGGAGCTCTGCGGTAAGCAATGACTGGCGGTTTTGGAAAACCTTTTGCAATTTTTCACAAGTAGACAGTAAGGGAAATGTTTTTTGCATTATATTTCTGTAGTTGGGAGCTGATGGATGATAGTCAACCACAAATGGAGTTCTGTCACTTTTGTTTCTGCCGTTGGTATTCCAAATAAGTGCTTCTCTGGGTAACTGCAAAGACTTGTCAATTTGTTGCTGTATGATATGCAGAGGATAGCCTCGTCTTTTAAATAATGTAGCAAGCTCCTGTAGATGGTCTTTACAGGTTTCCTCATTGCTGCAGATGCGTCTTATTCTGAGTGCTTGGCTGTAGATGATGCTCAGTTTAGTGTGGTGTGGGTGACATGAAGTCCAGTTTAGATACAAATGAGCATCTGTAGGCTTGTGGTACAGATCAGTTGTAATTTTTGTTCTTGAATGGTGAGTAGCACATCCAGAAAAGGGAGATGATGCTTCTGTTTAGTATTGCTGCTGGTAAATTTGATGGTAGGATGGATATTGTTGATATAAGCTGTAAATTGTTCCAATGCTCTACTTCCTGCATTCCATATTATAAATATGTCATCAATGTATCTTAGCCATACCAGTGGTTTGATGCTATAAGTAGCAAGTATACAGTTCTCTAGTTTGCCCATGAAGATATTTGCATAGGATGGAGCCATCCGAGTGCCCATGGAAGTCCCTTGTATCTGCAGATAGTGTTTACCATTGAATGTAAAATTGTTGGATTTAAGGATAACTCTTGCAAAGTTGGTAAGCACATTTGTTGATGGCTTTTTCACAGTTCTTTTATTAAGAGCTTCAGATAATGCCATAAGCCCATCCTCATGTGGTATATTGGTGTATAATGATGTAACATCAAATGTAGCCAGAAGAGTATCATCATCAAATGTGTAGGTTTGGTTTAATTTTTCAATAATCTGAAGGAAGTGACTGGTATCTTTAACAAATGATGGAAGTTCCTGTACAATGGGCTGGAGGTGCAGGTCGACAAATAAAGATAGTCTCTCAGTAGCTGTGTCATTGCCAGAGATGATGGGACGGCCAGGATTGTTCATTTTGTGAATTTTGGGAAGCATATAAAATCTCCCAGGTCTTGGTTTGGGATGAACAAGTATATCTGCTGTTGTTTCATCAATGAGGTTTAAGCTCTTGTACCTTACAACCATGTTCTTAATTTCTTTGTTTAAGTCTTCTGTGGGATCAGTTTCTAAAGGTTTGTAAGTGTTGGTATCCATTAGTTGTCTCATTCCTTCCTCAATATAATCACTTACTTTCAAGGCAACCACTGCACCACCTTTGTCTGCCAGTTTTATAATGACATCCATTCTCTGTTGAAGGAGGTGGAGAGCTTTTCTCTCTTCTCGGGTAATGTTATCAAAAATCCTCTTAGGTGTTGATTCCTTGATGAGTTTGTTGATGGATAAAATGTATGTATCAAGAACAGGATTTCTACCACATTGAGGAGTCCATGATTTGGGATGGCGGAACTTCTTAAATGGATCTGGAAGGTAGCTTGGCAGACCAACATTAGAATTATTGTAAAAGTATTCTGCAAGTCTGCATCTTCTCTCGAAGGTTTTTAGGTCTCTCATCATGTTGGCCATATTATGGTCCTTCGGTACAGGACAGAAATAGAGGCCTTTGCTCAAGAGGTTCAATTCACCTGGTGATAGGAGCCCTCCAGTCAAGTCAATAACTGGGTCGGATGTCTGGAAGGGTTGTAGCTGGCTGATGCTATGCAGCTTTTTTGTCTTATAAATCTTCTGTTTTTTTTATGCTGTTTACTCACAGGGCTTACACTGACAAGAAAATCTCCAAAAACAGAATGATTTAGAAAGTGGTGAGTTGGAAGAGGAGGTATATGAAATCTTAACATATCTCATATATATATGGTCACCCCATGATAAAGCCATTGTGACTCTTTGACAAAGTCAGTAAGTCAGCCTGAGTGCAGCCAGAACCTGTGAGACCAACTGCGCATATGCACCATGCATACCAGAAAGGCATATGTGGCTTTGGGTGTGGCCAGGTCCTGTGGTTGGCAGGGGTTGGCTGCCTACGATAGTTGCGATGCAGTGCATGCCCACAGGTAATGGGGTTGGCTTTACATATGTAAAAGTAAAATACAAATTTTACTTTTTTTTAAACTAAAAATCATTTTAATTGATTCAAAACATAATTTCTAATAAAATTTACTACATATTTATTCAATAAAAAATGCTAATATTTGATTTTTATTAATTTGAGTTAATGTATTTATTAAAACATTTTAATATTTTTTTCAAGAATAATAAACTTTAAGATCTTCTCCTGTACTTTCCAAGAGGAGGAGCTTCACCACAGTGGTGGAAATCTCCACCTACATGTGCAAATTTACTATTAGTAATTTTACACTTGTGAATCCTGTTGTACGAGTCTCCACACCCTGATATCACAGGGTGGAGAAATGTAATGCTACAAGTAGGTGCAATCTAGACTTGGAAATGGTGAGTAGCAAAAAAAAAAATCCAGTTACATCCAGGTGAAGGAGTGAATATACACATAAATAAATATACAACTGTTGTGGGGGTGCTCCATTGTGCTTGAAGGGGCTATACTGTACGTATCATTTATTGATTTGCAAAGACTCTTTGACCTAGAGCATAGGCTAGGGGCTTAGAAAGCGCAATAAGCCCATCAAGATAGTCATTCTGGTACAAGATCTGCTACAGAATACCATGGATAAGGTAAGGTTTGATATTGGTAGACAAGGCAAGGTAATACATATATTTTCTATTTCTTCACGGAGTTACACTTGGTAGACAAAGCAAGTTAATACCTATATTTTCTATTTAATTGTGGTGTTATATATGGGGTCGTGTCTTTCTCCCACTCTTCTCAGCCATAGCTATTTCCTTAAGGATTTTTTCCAAGATCTGAGGCCGGTCTGCCATAGGGTGAATATTACCTCAGTTGCACAGGGACTTCATTTGGAACTTGGATATTGTTCAACCCTTTGCCCCTTTTTCCCAGGAGCCCTGTGCTTGCTGCTCTTATTTGGTCTCCCTATACCACTGGGAGGCAGCCATCACCAGATGGAGATGTGTTGACATTGTGTGGGTGACATGGTGGTTGAGGATTTATCTCTAGGACTTTAAAAGTAATTGATGATAAAACCAAGGTTTATTGCCCCAGTTACACACGCACTTTATTTGGAACTTGGACACTCTACTGCTGTTTGTCCTTGTGTCTCCCTGTTCACCTGATGCTCTTCTTTTCGGTGTCTTCTCTAGCTGGAGTCCCAGTATCGGATGTTAGGAGCCCTTACCCAGTCGAAGAGGGGCAGGATTCTGCTCTTATGTGGGAGATTTAGTGGCTGAAAATTGTTCTCTGGATTTTTTTTTTATTGAAGTACTCCATTTTACATTTTGTTTACATTGAAATCTTCAACAACAAGAAACAATTGTACAGGCTTACGATGACAATAATAATTGTAGATTGTAGACACATAACAACATTAAAAAATCAATGCAGAAGAATGCACTTGTCCAACAGGTTAAGGAGGCAGCATTAACATTGTTCAACTGAAAATATTACACTACGAGTCTGCTACCAAAGGAAAATGAGTAATCGAAAAATGGTGCATATCAACAAATCACTTCCCACCCAGCCACATAAATGAACTCCTGTCTCCAGTAGAGAACCCCACACTCTATGCAAGCCAGCTCTCCTTTCCAAATCTGAGACAAGCCATGCCATCCCCCAATCGTACTGGTGGACACTTACATAGGTCTTAAACTGTCGCAAGGTTTTCTCAAAGCGAGGTATCTTGTCAGTAGACAAGGCTATTTATTTCTCCACAGGAAAAATATATCATATTTCGACCACCAAATCCAAATTGGTGTTGAGACTCTTGCTTTGCCATCGTCCGCCTGCCCATTAATAAACAAGTGTGAGGTGCCTTTTCCTATTTCTGCATGAGGGAATGGATGCTGTCCTCACCCAGGTATCTCAGCAGCACAAAAAACGGATCGAGGAGTGACCAGACTGCTGTCCTTAATAAGGCTAAGCTACAGGGTCCAAAAAGACAATACGCGTGAACACGTCCACCAGATGTCTACCATTATGCCACTAAACTGATACTGCCTTCATCAAACACCAGAACCCACAAACATGTCTTCAGGTCCCCCGAATTTTGTGTTTGCTGCTGAATTCCAGGTGTATTACCTTAACTGCATAAACATTATGGGGCAGATTTACAGCCCTGTTGCGCTGCCAGTATGTCACTTTTGTGACGCACTGGCAGCGCATTTCTCTGCCCCATATTTACAAGGACAGGAAAAGCCACACTGCGTGGCTTTTCCTGTCCTTGTAAATACAGCCCATTTACACGCAGCAATTTGCGTGAAAGGGGCGTTCCATGGGTGTTGCTGTGGGTGTTCCCACGCAACACCCATGGAACCAGACACATTTCCAGATTTACGAGGAATCGTAAACCAGGAAAGGCGTAAGAATGCTACGCTACCCTAGGGGTGGCGTAGCGAGGCTCAATGAGGAGAAATGTTTCCATTTCTCCTTGTTTTTTTCCTCTTTCAATGCATGCTGCATTCTACAGCACGCATTGAAAGAGGAAAATGCCTGTAGTGATTGTTTTCGTGCAGGAAGCTGCCCCTTCCTGCACAAAAACAATCTACCCATGATGCAGGCATCCTTGCACCAGGGTGCAAGAGTGCCTGTGCCAGCGCATGGCAGCTGTTTGTGCGCCAGCGCAGGGGAGAGCACAGGAATGTGACATATCATTGTAAATATGTTGCATTCCTGTGCTCTGAAAGTGCCGCAGCATGGCGCAGCCAAAGGGCTTGCGGTGCCGCGCTGCGGCACTTTCTTGTAAATATGCCCCTATGTTTGGATCTCGGACAATGCACTGTTTTCGTTCCTGCTTTTCGGCAATGCCACTTTCCTTGATGCCCATTACCTTGTCTACTCTCCACTGTACTCTCCATACCAGGTGTGAGCAGCCACTTCCGGTTGGAGAGGGGTGGGATTCTGAATTTGTGTGGGTGACCTGGTGGTTGAGGATTGACACCCAAAATTTTAAAAAATATTGCTGCTAAAACCAGTTTGAAGAACTGCAATTACACATAAGCACTTTTTCTGGACCGCAGATGCTGTGCAGCCTTTCGCCCCTGTGTTTCCCAGAAGCTCCTTTAACCTGACAGCCTTTCCTGTATCTACTCTCAATTGAATTCCTCATACCACGTGCTGTTGTCATTTTGAAGAGGAGTGAGAGTCTGACTTTGTGTGGGTGATATTGTGGATGAGTACAGTATTCTGGTTTGAAGCTATTGCGTCCTCCTGGAGTGACACAAAGGGACCGACGTGACACTGAATTGCGTGAAGTGAGCTATGTGCATTTGGCTCTCTGGCTGCTTGACTGGATGACTGGCACAGCGCACTGGACCAAGAAATCCTGTGGCTCAGACTGAAAGTAAAAATGGTTTACCTTTTGTTAACCATTTACCTTAGATAAAAATGGCGGCCAACTCGGAGAAAACGTTTAGGGCATGATTACGAGTCTGGCAGTTCACGGACCGCCACCAGGGAAAAGTGGTGTGGCAGTATAGAGGCAGTAATATGCTTTGCGGGACCACCACGGTCCCACCTAGCATATTACATTTTTCCTCTCGACCACGGTTTTCATGGCGGTTCCGCCGCCATGAAAATTGTGGCGAAGAGGAAACAAAATGGGCCCTATAGTGCCCCCAGGCACCTCACGCCTTGTGGATGCACAGAGGGGGGCACAACATGTGCCCCACCTGTATGCATGCACACCAGTTCCATGCCGTGCAGGAACTGTTTTTGAGATTCCCATTGCAGTGCCCATTTTCTAAGGCACCGCCATAAGAACTTAAATGAAAGACCACCAGACACAAGAAAGACTCATAATCTGGGAGGTGGCCCGACCACAGGTTTGGCAGTGAGGCAGCAGGGTGGTCCCGGCACCGCACTGCCAAACTCGGAATCAGGCGTAGTGATATTGAGGTCTAAGGCCCCTCTTGAGCAACTGAATCGTGATGTACCCGTTCTACCAGCAATAAAAAAAGAGACTATCAAATCTGTTATTATAGATTTTTGCTCAGTGATGGAGGCATCTGATAAGCACCCACACCACATTCAAGATGGTGCACTTCCTAAGCCTGATTCTTCATTACTGTAAAGGAGAAAATCATTTTCCAGTTGTGAAACCTAACTTTTTTAAAGTTGTAGTTTCTCTCCTGGCTTTTGATGTTTTTGCTATCTCAAAGCAAAAGGCAAAAAAACTTGATATCAACAAATCTTAGTTGTACTCCCAAATAAGAAAGCGTACAATCTTCTTTGTTTTATTGATCAAGCAAGCTAACTATTGATTTATCCTCTGATTTCAACAAGGAAAAACAGTTGTTAACAGTGTCTTTCGTTGGTGATCCAAAGCTAACTTGTGACTCACTCCTTCTTCTCGAACCAGCAAGCTACTTCAACAGAACCCGTGAGCTACTGGTGCTGACACAGTCAACGTGTTGGAGACTCCTCATGCAACATCTTTATATTCTCTCCCAAATACACACACCGACGTGTTAGGCTCAGCTGATATATTAAGCTGCTGCCACTTATTATAACATTAAATGTAAAATGTAGCATAACTGAAACTAGGTTAACTGGGACAGTACTTCCAGATAATCTTCTAGACTTACTCTTAAAGGAAAACATTGATTGGTGGGTAAACAAACTAAAGCCTTTGTTAATACCAATGATCCAAGAGGCTTTGATTCCCGAGTCTTGGCTTGGAGTAATCATCAAGTCCAATTTTTTTATAAAGAATGTTGGAAATCCCCAGCTAATTATTGGTTGATTTCACTATTGGATGTTAGTTCTAACTTCTATGCTTCAGTGGTCCTGATTAGGCTTTTAGAGTAGGCAAGCTGATCTCTCACCCTATCAGCAGGGTGGTTCCATACATAACACGTAACAGTTCACTACTGTAGCAAGCTTGAGCTCTGGCCGGACTCACAGCTAGACAATCATTGGTCTTAAGTGTTCTTTAATTGACTCTCAGTCAGCCTTTGATCTGCAGACAGGAAACTTTTGTGAGACAAACACTGTGGTTGGAATACTCCTCCAGGGCTGATGTTTGTGTTAAGGCTACTTCACTGAAACTACTGGGTTCAGGTTGAGCTGGATGTGGAAGGGGCTCCTACTGAGCATGTATAAGTAAGAAAGTGGCTTAAACCGGGTTGTGTCATAGCTCCAGCCCTATTTGGCCTTGTCCTAGCAGGTCTTCACAGAGAGCTTTCATCGAGTCATTCTTTTTTCTCTTAAGAACGGGTTGTTTTCTTAAAATTGATGCATTAGACTATGGGTTTTAATGGACCCTTGATTCTCACCTGTCATGTGTATGTCGTCGTTTCAACTCGAACTGGTCCTACGTACAGTGTGCTGACACTTGAAGGTAGAGTGAAAAATAAATAAATAAATAAATAAATATATAAATAAATAATAAATAAACATCTAGTTTACTTTATTCTGATTACCTAGTGGTCTTGGATTTAAAGTTGAACTGGAAGTGGTCCTCCAGCGCAAAAATACGGTGTTGATATGTATGAACTTAAAGGCATGTACATGTCAATGCTTAGAATGACAATTTCACCTATAATTAAGATGTGGCAATCGAATTCTGCCCTCAACCTCTCATGTACTGTGGAATAAGAACTCTCCAATGTAGACAGGTTAGATCAAGCATAGGATCTGGTTGACCTTGTAGCCAAGATCTAAGTAGTTCACAGTCATCTGGCGGTTCCCCCCTGGCAGATTTTGCCTTTCTCATTGCAAAGAACAGTTGCTCCACTCGCTGCTAGTTAAATACGTGATTTCGCATTAGAGGGGCAATGAACTCACTGTTTTAATGAGAAAAAGGCCGTGGTGGGCATGGTGTTTTTTTTAATTGACTGAGTGTTCTTAAAAAACAATGATATCATTTACCTCAGTTGTGTTTTTTTCCTGAGGCCGTCCTGCTCGTGATCCAGGTGGGTGTTCGGGAATGGAAGGCTGGCCGGATAGAAATGTCATCACATTCAGTTGTGAATAGGAGGTATGCTGGAATCTGCACTCACCCCACCTCCTTGAATGCCTGAGTGCACATCTGAAGCTGGAATAGATGCATATGTGTAAGTCCATTTGGTCATCTGTATGTTAATTGGTGTGCCCAAATTCTCTTTCTGAATTTGCGCAAGACTAATATATGTTTTTTCATGATCTACACCACCATCGAAAGGTGGGGGGTGGAAGGATCAAGGAGTGTTTTTTCTTAAGAGCTTGTGAACATCAGAAACTTCTCTCCAACCCCTTCCTACCATGATCAGAGATATACTCCAGACTCCCCTCTATGTTGGTGAGAGGAACAGAACACCCCCAAACTTTGTGGAGGTCTAGAAGAAAGCAGCGCCGTAATGGGAACGCAAAGCAGCCCTGGCAATTTACTTGGACCAGTTCTTGGGGTAAGTTCTGCCTGGCCCGGGAGGCTGGAAACGCTTGCTTGCTTCTTTTGTTACTGGCAACCGATATAGCAGCACCCTGCAAAACCAGCCCCCACCCTTCCAGCCTCCCGGGGAAACGCCCATGCCCGCTACGGCCAGTCCGGCCATGGTGGAAAGTGTTTTTCTGTGGTAAAAAGTGCTTATTCCTCAGCGAAAGAAACAAGAGCATGTAAACATTAAGGATTTAATGCATGCATTTTCATAGTGCTGAGTTGTACCCTGACTTTAAGGACACATCAGCACTTTCCATACTGTGTGCAATTATCATGGCTCGTTGTACATCATCTGTATGCATTTGAAAGGTTGTTTAAAGTGTTTTATTTATTTTTTAATAAATAAATACCCACCAAGGGAATGGGTCACGATTTCTGGATCTTTGTTTAGGTATGAAGGGGGTGGGACAGAGGTTTTAGTGACATTAATCCCACCCCATCTCTTTCCATTAATAGAGCATTTGATGTGTGATAATGAGTGCTGACATACACTTTCAAACTAATTTCCAATTTCATAATCTTACCTTCAGGTCTGTCATCTTCACATCCATCAACTGCAGGTGTGTCATCTTCAAGTTCAAGACTGTCATTTTCAAAGTCACTCTGCTCAAATATGTAATTGTCGAGTGTCACCCTCATCACTCCCGAACAAAGAGGAATGAGGGAAATATGCATTCATTTCACTAGCTTTTCATTCCACTGCCTGATTTGCAATTGCTCGACCAAGGGTTGAGTTTCCTCAGAACATTTTAGCGCGTGTTTCAAATCTACAAAGAAAGAAAACAACAATTAAACTAAGCCAATTACCTCTTTCAATAATACAAAACAAAAATAGCTATGCGGTCTCTTTCAACTGAAACCAGCAGCATTGATATCAAACATATCAGTGAAAAGCAAAATTGTATGACAAACATCTCATAGATTCTGATAATGCCACATGGGCACATTTGGGCCTGCATAACAATTTCGTACAAAACACACAAAAGCAAGAAAATCTAGAGTTGCCTAAAAAATAGAATGAAAACTTATAGTTAACATTTCAGACATCCAGGAAAATGCATATAAATAATACTGAGAGCTCATATTATATGCATCAACGTGCGCGAGCACTTTGCAACGTTTTCAGCAACTTTTGATGCGTTTGAACTAGAAACATTTTTCTGTTAAAATCTGTCAATATGCAACAAACGACGGATTATGTGGCTAATATGGCAAATCGGTAGTTATGCGGAGAATGGTTGGGCTGCAGAATCGCAAAAGTGGCCATGGTTAGAGTTAGATGAAAATGTCAGTTAAAACAACAATTTAAACTAATAAAGCCCCTGAAATTCACCAATTGTAGTTAAGTCAAGTGACTGTAACTTGTGTCCTAAAGTAACTATAACTCACGCCATCTCTATGTACAGTGTTATTATCAATGATGTCATTTCAGATGTCATTAGGGGTGTTATTTATGAAGTCACTGAACGTGTCATGAGTGATGTGATATGTGAGGATGCAAGGAGTGCATGGTGAGGGAGCGAGTTATTGCTAATTTAGGGCACAAGTTTTAGTTACTTGAGATAACTAATAACTTGTGAATTTCAGTGGATTTGTTAATTTAAATCATTATGCTTTAGCTGACACTTTTATCTAACTATAATGTCCCTTACTTTATTTAATGTAACGTAAGCTATTACTACAATTTCTAACTATAACAACACTTTTACCTTTGTTTTTTTCAGTGAATATATATACACATATATTATAGCCTTATAGCCCGCCGTAGCGGGCTATACCGGCTATTAAAGGGCCGCTCCAGCGTTAAAGGCCCGAGCCGAAGGCGAGGGCCTTTAACAAGGGAGCGGGACTGTTAGACCTGGCATCCTTGGCGTGGGTCTCCCTTCCATTTTTCTATGATGCCTCCAATGTTATTGATCTGTTTTTTCTGGTTTAGATGCTTTGGGCACTGTGCCACTGCTATTCAGTGCCACAGTGCAAGTGCTCCCTATTGTAAATTGATGTATGTATTAGTGACTCCATGATTGGATGATTGGTTTACTTGTCAGTCCCTAGTACAGTGCACTGAGTGTGCCCAGGGCTTGTAAATCCAATGCTGCTGGTTAGCTTGCAGCACTGGTTGTGCCACCCACAGAAGCAGCTTGTAAAGTGTGTCTCAGGCCTGCCATTGCAGAGCCTGTGTGCAGCCTAGGGCTGCCATGTCGACTTGGTGAGTACACCCACTTACCAGTCCCTAAACCTTCCCTTTACTGCATGTTGGTCACCCCTAAAGTAGGCCCTAGGGCAGGGTGCATTGTAAGTATAAGGTAGGACATGCCCTGGTGTGTGTGGCATGTCCTAATAGTGAATTACAGCCATTTTCGTTTTTCACTATTGCAAGGCTACCTGCTCCCCATAGGCCAGAATGGGCAGTTTTGATTATTACACCTTATAATCCTAACTGACCCAGGGAACATGGTAGAAAAACGAATTTAGTATGCCTGAACTCAGGATGATAAAATACATCTTTTAGTGAAGTTGGTTTTAACATTCTGTGTTTGAAAATACCACTTTTAGAAAGTGGGTATTTTATTCCTAACTATCCAAGCCTGCCTCTGCTAGGTTGTGTATTCCTTGTCTGGAGTTTGAGTGACAGGGGCTGGGGGTGGCTACAGGAGACAGGGTGAGTCAGCACAGGGCTGAATAGAGAGATCTGCATCCAGAGTGGAGGGAGGAGTTGCACCTGGGTCTGAATAGGGCTGTGCCTGCCTTCCACAATGCTGGCTCCACCTCCTGCCGGGCGGCTGAGCACTCTGCCCCACATTCTGAAAGGACAGAAGGAGTCCTGTAAACAAAGTGCTCCAGGACTGACCAGAACTGGTTTTGGACTAGGCAAAGGCCTCTCTGCCTTCAGAGAACAAAGAGAAAAGGTGTATAAAAGGGGACCCAGACCCCTAGGAGATTAGATCACTTTTGGGAAACAAGAAGAAACCTTTGCTGAGGAGCGGAACCAAGAAGAAACTGAGGAGTGACTTTCCCTAAGCTGAAGTGCTGCTTGGGGGATTGGCCTGCAGTGGTTGCCTAACTGCCAAAGAAAGGAGAGAGGAACTTTGTGTGTACTTTCATCAACTTGTGAAGGATCTCCAAGGGCTTGATTTTAGAGCTTGCCTCCTGCTGAAGTCTCAGGGACAACAGACTTCACCCACCAGCTCCCCTGTGTTCCCTTGCTGGGAAATTGGACCTTCTGACACACTTGCGTGTCTCTGGGAGCTGGAAGCGCGACTCAACACGAAGAAGCGTGTCGCCGCAGCCGCTGAGTATCGCATCGCCGGAGAAAGGTGTCGATGTCGCAGCAGACGCCGGCGCATCCCCGAAGAAGCGCGCCGCATCCTTCGAAGCGCCTCGCAGCACCGGAGAAAAGTGTCGCCGTCGCATCAGACACCGTCGCATCCCCGGGGCAGGGCATCGACCTCGCATCAGATGCCGACGCATCACAACACAAGGCGCGCCTCGCATCCCAGGAGAAGATCGTCGACCTCGCATCAGACGCCGTCGCATCGCCAGGGAAGCGTGTCGCAGGGCCTGTCGCGGCTCCAAAGACTCATCGAAATCGCTGCACGGCCGTCGGGCGTGTACGCATCACCCCTTCGTTGTCGCAACCTCAAGAAGACGCCACTTTGTTTCTTTTTGCACCAGATCTTCAACGCATCACCGTCCTTGCGTGTAAGGGACTACCGCATCACCTTCCCTGCAACACTTTTCGTTGCCCTGCGTTACGCATCTTAAGGTACATTGAACTCAAAGTGTCGCATTTTCATTTTAAGAGACTCAAGCTAATTCTACCACCTTTAAAGTACAGCATTGTGGATTATTTATGTCATTTATGGTCTTGTGGTAAATCTATATAAAAGATACTTATTTTTATAATACAACCTGTGTGGTGTCCATTTGTAGTGTTGTCACTAGATTACTGTATGTGTTCACAAATGCTTTACACACTGCCTCTGAACTAAGCCTGTCTGCTCGTGCCAAGCTACCAAGAGGGTGAGCAGGGGTTATTTCAGGAGTGTATCCCCTTACCCTGACTAGAAGCAAGGGTCCCTATTTGGACAAAGGTACCTACCTCTGCCAACTAGAGACCCCCAGTTCTAACAGGGACTTTAATAGCCGGTATAGCCCAGCTACAAAGGGCCATAAGGCTATTAGAACATTCTGCCACTAGAGGGCAGAATGTTCTAACAAATAAAACAAAGGCTTCAGGGAGCGCGAGGGGATTGAAATTCCCTCAGGCTCCCTGAAGCCTTTGTTCACAGCCACAGCTGTGAACAAAGAAACATTGGAATGTTGGAGCTCCGGGTTTATACCAGCCATTATAAGCCCAGACCTACTCCATTGTTTTCAATGGAGCTCCCAACATTCCAATGTTCTAATATAGCCTTATAGCCCACCGTAGCGGGCTATACCGGCTATTAAAGGCCCACTTCAGCGTTAACAAGGGAGCGGGACTTTAATAGCCGGTATAGCTCCACTGCGAAGGGCTATAAGGCTATTAGAACATTCTGCCACTAGAGGGCAGAATGTTCTAACAAATAAAACAAAGGCTTCAGGGAGCGCGAGGGGATTGAAATCCCCTCAGGCTCCCTGAAGCCTTTGTTCACAGCCACAGCTGTGAACAAAGAAACATTGGAATGTTGGAGCTCCGGGCTTATACCAGCCATTATAAGCCCAGAGGTACTCCATTGTTTACAATGGAGCTCCCAACATTCCAATGTTCTAATATATATTTAAAATTATATTACAGTTATATGGGATAAGATCAAGGCCAGGACTGGCTGAAACGCATCATGACAGCAGTAATCCCAATAAAATATGAGAAAGTGAAATGGTGTCCGTGCCCGATCTTTTGATTAAATTACGGGGTTGTTGAATATATATATATATATATATTCACTGAAAAAACCATAGGTTTTAGGGACAGTTATAGTTAGTTGGACATTGCACTCGTACAAAACCCGTGAAATTCCCCCGTTATAGTTAGTCCAGCTAACTATAACTCGCGCCCCGCAATGCACTGCTGATGACGTCACATATTACATCACTCATGACATGGTCAGTGACATCACTGATGACATCACTGATGACATCTCAAATGACATCACTGATGACATCATCCAGTGACTGTGTGTTTCTGTAAAGTTTAAATATTTTTAATATATATAGGAAAAGACGTATTGAAGAATGAGTGGGTGTGTAAGTGTCTGTATGGATGATTTAGTAGGTGCGTGACTGACTCTATAAGTGAGTGATTTAACGTATCTTACTGAATGCATGGGTTAGTGACTAAACTGGGTGAATGTCTGTATCCGTCTGTCTGTTGCTGTGTAAGTGGCTGCATGTGTTTGTGAATAGCTACATGAGTGTCTATATGAGTTATTGAATGCTTATCTGAGTATCTGTATGGGTGCCTGAGTGTTTGTGTGGGAGGGGTGTGTGCAACTCTGTGCATAGATGTGTGAGTGGGTGATTCACTGGGTGGATGGTTTCAAGAGTGCATCTGTGATAGACTGTATGGGTGGGTAAGTGTGTGTAAGAGTGTGTTAGTGAGTGAATGTATGTCCCAGTGGTACATGTGTGAGTAACTACATATGTGAAAGGCAGTATATATGTGTGTTGGAGTATATAAATAGCTATAAGCGAGAGTGAGTGATTGTGATAGTGGCTGTATGGATGAGTGTGTGCTTGTATCAGTGATTGTATAAGAGCGTAACAATGTGCTAGTATTTGTATGATTAAGTGAGCTGGTGTGTGTATAACTGTATAGGTGAGTAAATGGCAGTGTGTTTAATTATTTGCATGACTGACTAGGTGTGTGAGTACCTCTATGGATGAGTGGCGGTGTTTGAGTGTCTATATAGGAGTAAGAGTGCATATGATAGTCCTGTACTGAGTGACCATAAGTATGAGTGACTGTACGGGTGAGTGAGTGGATGTGTGTGTGTAGACCTAAGAATCAGTGAGTGGGTATGTAGTTATTGGTGTTGGAGTGTCTATGGTTTTGCGAATGGCACTCTATAATTTAGATTGGGTGTATCAAAGGTTATATTAGGGTGTGAGGAGCTGCATCAGATTATCACGTGGATGATGTCATCAGTGATGTCATTTGAGATGTCATCAGTGATGTCATCAGTGATGTCACTGACCATGTCATGAGTGATGTAATATGTGACGTCATCAGCAGTGCATTGCGAGGCGCGAGTTATAGTTAGCTGAACTAACTATAACAGGGGAATTTCACGGGTTTTGTACGAGTGCAATGTCCAACTAACTAGAACTGTCCCTAAAACCTATGGTTTTTTCAGTGAATTTCAAAGGTTTTTTAAATGCTAATTTCTAACTATAACGTGTCTGAAACCTATGGTTTTTTCAGTGAATTTCAAAGGTTTTTAAAATGCTAATTTGTAACTATAACGTGCCTGAAACCTACGGTTTTTTCAGTGAATTTCAAAGGTTTTTTAAATGACAATTTTTAAATGTATTAATTTTTATATTAATTTTTTTCACACTGATTTACTACATTTTTAGAAACAATTTCTTTTACATATTTTATTTTTTAAATTACATTGTAATTACATTATACATTACATTACAAAAATACTTTCTCAGAATGAATTACTTTAGTTTAAATACTTTGCACATAGGCAATAGACTTTTAAGTACAGTAGTTACAGTTGTTGCAATGGGCAACACATTTTCATACACAATGCAACATTCAGCTCAATGTGAATTTCTAGTTAAATGCAATTAGTTACTTTATGGATTACTTTTCTAACCACAGGACTGGATCCTAGATTCAGTCCTGGTACATCTCCTGTAAACAGTTGAGTAAAAGCGTTTTGGTTACAGTCGTGATTTTTAAGGAATATTATTGTATTTTAAAAGTTGACACTTAGAAACTTTTTCTCATAGAATCACCAATGTTATCCTATGGAAGGAAATTCACTTAGCAGGTAAAAACTGTTATCGTTACTTTTTCTTACTCAGTGTTGGATCCTGGATCCAGCACTGGTGCATCTCCTGTAAACAGTTGAAAGAATGCGTTTAAGTCATACAGGCGATTTTTAAGGAATATTTGTAGTTTGTGAAAATCGACACTGAAACTTTTCTGCTGAAAACCAGACAATGGATTCCTAAGGAAGAAAATATAAGTTACTGGTAAGTACGGTTAAAATTACTTTTCAGGACCAGTACTGGGCTGAAAGATACAGCACTGAGGTCTCTCCTTATAACAGGTGAGTAAATCGGAATTCGTATTTCGGCTGATTTTAGAGGAATATTTGTATGTTTCAAAAATCAACACTTAGAAACTTTTTCAGCAAAAAGCAGGCAATGATATCCTATGGAAGGAAATTCAAGTTACTGGTAAGTACGGTTAAAATTACTTTTGAGGATCAGTACTGGGCTGAAAGATGCAGCACTGAGGTCTCTCCTGATAACAGATGAGTAAATCGGAATTCGTATTTCGGCTGATTTTAGATGAATATTTTAAAGTTCCAAAACTCCACACTTAGAAGAATTTCCAAGTGAAACCAGTCAATGTTAGCCTATGAAGGAAATTCAAGTTACCGGTAAGTACGGTTAAAATTACTTTTCAGTATCAGTACTGGGCTGAAAGATGCAGCACTGAGGTCTCTCCTGATAACAGGTGAGTAAATCGGAATTCGTATTTCGGCTGATTTTAGATGAATATTTTAAAGTTCCAAAACTCCACACTTAGAAGAATTTCCAAGTGAAACCAGTCAATGTTAGCCTATGAAGGAAATTCAAGTTACCGGTAAGTACGGTTAAAATTACTTTTCAGTATCAGTACTGGGCTGAAAGATGCAGCACTGAGGTCTCTCCTGATAACAGGTGAGTAAATCGGAATTCGTATTTCGGCTGATTTTAGAGGAATATTTTAAAGTTCCAAAACTCCACACTTAGAAGAATTTCCAAGTGAAACCAGTCAATGTTAGCCTATGAAGGAAATTCAAGTTACCGGTAAGTACGGTTAAAATTACTTTTGAGGATCAGTACTGGGCTGAAAGATGCAGCACTGAGGTCTCTCCTGATAACAGGTGAGTAAATCGGAATTCGTATTTCGGCTGATTTTAGAGGAATATTTTAAAGTTCCAAAACTCCACACTTAGAAGAATTTCCAAGTGAAACCAGTCAATGTTAGCCTATGAAGGAAATTCAAGTTACCGGTAAGTACGGTTAAAATTACTTTTGAGGATCAGTACTGGGCTGAAAGATGCAGCACTGAGGTCTCTCCTGATAACAGGTGAGTAAATCGGAATTCGTATTTCGGCTGATTTTAGAGGAATATTTGTAAAGTTCCAAAACTCCACACTTAGAAGAATTTCCAAGTGAAACCAGTCAATGTTAGCCTATGAAGGAAATTCAAGTTACCGGTAAGTACGGTTAAAATTACTTTTCAGGACCAGTACTGGGCTGAAAGATGCAGCACTGAGGTCTCTCCTGATAGCAGGTGAGTAAATCGGAATTCGTATTTCGGCTGATTTTAGATGAATATTTTAAAGTTCCAAAACTCCACACTTAGAAGAATTTCCAAGTGAAACCAGTCAATGTTAGCCTATGGAAGGAAATTCAAGTTACTGGTAAGTACGGTTAAAATTACTTTTCAGGATTAGTACTGGGCTGAAAGATGCAGCACTGAGGTCTCTCCTGATAACAGGTGAGTAAATCGGAATTCGTATTTCGGCAGATTTTAGAGGAATATTTGCACAATGGTGAAGGGAGGGGGCGGGGCCTGAGGTGACATCTGTGCAAACGCGCCCCGTGGCGCGTTTTAAGTTGGGGGATTAAGTCCCCTTGAATCATGAGGGTCCCTAGGGGCCAACTAGCCCACCAGGAACCTCCAATATGCGCCAGGGGGCTGCGTTGCAGAGACGTGTAGAGAGGCCACACCCCTTTTTACACCTCTCTGCAACGCAGCTCTGTGGCGCTTTCTGGACGTACCTGTTGGGCTAGTTGGCCCCCAGGGACCCTCAGGATTGAAGAGGATTTAATTCCCCATCTTAAAACGCGCCACGGGGCCTGTTTGCACACATGTCACCTGAAGCCCCGCCCCCTCCCTTCACCACTGTGCAAACGCGCCCCGTGGCGCATTTTAAGTCGGGGGATTAACTCCCCTTGAATCCTGAGGGTCCCTGGGGTGCAACTAGCCCACCATATACCTCCAAAAAGCGCCATAGAGCTGCGTTGCAGAGAGGTGTAAAAAGGGGCGTGGCCTCTGTACACCTCTCTGCAAGGCAGCCCCCTGGCGCATACTGGAGGTTCCTGGTGGGCTAGTTGGCCCCCAGGGACCCCCAGTATTCAAGGGGAATTCGTTCCCCCTCTGCAAACGCGCCAGGGGGTGCGTTTGCAGAGTGGTGAAGGAAGGGGGCGGGGCCTACGGGCCCGATCGTTTTTTTTTTTTTTTTTTTTTTTCCCCCTGAAGGGGGGCTGTGTGGCCCCCCTTCCTTTTTCCTATTTTTAGGCCCTGGGGACCCCATCCCCAGGGCCTTACCCTTTTTTAAATTAAAATAAATAAAAAACGGGAAGGGGGCCGCGTGGCCCCCTTCCCTGGGCCTGTATTGGCCCCGGGGACCCCATCCCCCGGGGCATGGCCTCTTTTTTTTTTATTTGGAGGGGGGCTGCGTGGCCCCCCTCCATGGCCACTTATGGCCCCGGGGACCCCATCCCCCGGGGCCTGGCCTCTCGTTGGGGACTGTGGGGGGGTCCCCAAGCCCCCCACAGTCCCGCCGGCTCCCCGTGTCCTACGGGAGCCGGCATTGCTTTTACACATGGGGAGCAGCTAACATGCTGCTCCCCATGTGGAAAAGCAATCGGCTTTGGATATTGGAAGAGAGAGCAGGTTTCCTGCTCTCTCTTCCAATATCCAAAGCAAGTTTGCAATGACAGGACGGGAGCCGCGAGGCTCCCGTCCTGTCATTGCAAACAGCAGTGTCCCGGGGGTAGGCACCCCGGGACACTGCAGGAGCCGGCCCTGGGGGGTGGCGGTCCCCAGGGCCACCACAGGCTCCAGGAGGGGGGCCGCGCGGCCCCCCTCCCTACATTTTGAAAGCCCCGGGGAGGTGGTGGTCCCCGGGGCTCTGGGGGTCCAAAACGGACCCCCATTTTAATTTTTCTTAGTGCCCCGGGGAGGTGGTGGTCCCCGGGGCGTGTGGGGGGGCTGGAGCCCCCCCACAGGTTTTTAATTTAAAAAAAGAAGCCCCGGGGAGGTGGTGGTCCCCGGGGCTGCGTGAGGGCTCAGAGCCCTCCCGCACCATTATACATAAAGCCCCGGGGGTGGTGGTCCCCGGGGCTTGGGGGCCCTTAGAGGCCCCCCACACATAAAATTAACCCCCCCAGCATGCCCCCGGGACTTGGCTCACCCGGGGGCCAATTGCATCGAAGCGCGGGAGACCGCGCTTCGATTTTTTTCCCGGCAGGATTCGCGCACCCTGAGCGCATCCTGCCGATTTAAAAAATTTTTTTATTTTTTTTTTGCCCAGGGGTCCTTGTGGGACCCCTGAGCAAACCTAGGGGTCAGGGTGTTTCTACCCTGCCCCCTTTGTGCGCTTTGCGCACTTTTTCTGTCCCTCGGTTCTACCGAGGGACAAAATGGCTGCCAACATTTCCTGAATCGGAATGTTGACAGCCAGCTGACAGCCAATTAACATGCAGCTCGTGATCGGGAGGGTACGCGGACCCTACTCGGCCATAGATATCACTATCTTTTTACTTTTGATTTTCTCAGCAACTACTGAACGGATTTACACCATTTAACAAAAGGGTTCTTTCTGAACCAAGAACTACCTCTTTGCCAAATTTGGTGTAATTCCGTTCAGCAGTTCGGGCTGTAGCCGTGTCTAAAGTTTCCTATGGAAAATTGCATGGGGAAAACGCGTTTTGGGACCCCCTTTTTTCTCGGCCCCCGCTTGACGAATCCCCCGAGACTTTCAGGGTAGGAGCGGACCGGAGCGGGCCACAAAGTTTGAAAATTTTGCGAAGATACGTCAACCGGAAAGAGAGTTATTTCAAATAGAATGTCGCGGATTTCCTATGGATAATAGGTTGTAACTATAACTATCTACTGGCGACCGCCAGTAGATAATATATATATATATATATACTCGCTCCAAAACACCAGCTCGGTGCACTTGTACATGCTTTTGTATTTGGTTATATTTGGACAAGCCATGAACTGTGAGAGCCCATTCAGGGCATGATTTATGAGTGTCCTAAATAATTGTATGGATATTTATTTTATCGTGTGCCTTTAATATATCGGCAAGACACCATGTAATTAATTTTTGGATATCGAGAACTCATGGTGTTGAATACGATGTACTTATTAAGGCACAGTTCTTTGACATTACAAGATGGCGTTCATTATTGATTTCGAAGGCTTACTGTGATTTCACGTGAGTCCTTTGTTTATGTTATGTACGGAAGTGATGGGGTATATTAACAGGGATGTCGGCGTCTTCGGTAAACATAGAAGAAGGCCGTTGCCGAAACGCGTCTGTTGTTGAGTGCCAGAGTTCTGAGAAAATAAACTTACGGAACCTGCCCCCGCGAGTGCTGTCTTCCTTTGGGATTTCCCTTGGTTTGGAGGAGAGTTGAGCTGTAATATATATATATATATATATTTTTTTTTTCATCCAATGTGCCTTTGCGCATAGGAGGTCACTCGACATTGCTTCACTGTGAAATGCAGCATACCGTCTTGTTTCACCTTAAAATCAATGCCGACGCGTTTCAGGATATCAAATCCCTTCTTCTTGGGCAGCAAACACGTAACTGAAACTCTCATGGTAATGTCATTTCCTTTTAATTACTTCATAGGTATGACCGCCCCCAGTGGGCGTGTTATCCATTGCCTTCTGGGACATTGAGTCCTAACAAATGAGAGAAATTATTTCCTTTAGTAAGGTCAGACACATAGTTTGCGTTAAAAATCCTTATTAACCTTAGTAGGCAGTGAAAACATGATTGCAGGCTTAATTAGCATATGAAGCGCTGTACTGTCCAAGTTCTGAGAGATCAGAACTGCAGTCTCACGAGCTGCTTTGCACGTCTCCCCCAGCCAGCGATGGTGCTCCTCCCCACGGCCGGCCGCCGTGTATAATCTTTTCATCCAATGTGCCTTTGCGCATAGGAGGTCACTCGACATTGCTTCACTGTGAAATGCAGCATACCGTCTTGTTTCACCTTAAAATCAATGCCGACGCGTTTCAGGATATCAAATCCCTTCTTCTTGGGCAGCAAACACGTAACTGAAACTCTCATGGTAATGTCATTTCCTTTTAATTACTTCATAGGTATGACCGCCCCCAGTGGGCGTGTTATCCATTGCCTTCTGGGACATTGAGTCCTAACAAATGAGAGAAATTATTTCCTTTAGTAAGGTCAGACACATAGTTTGCGTTAAAAATCCTTATTAACCTTAGTAGGCAGTGAAAACATGATTGCAGGCTTAATTAGCATATGAAGCGCTGTACTGTCCAAGTTCTGAGAGATCAGAACTGCAGTCTCACGAGCTGGTTTGCACTTCTCCCCCAGCCAGCGATGGTGCTCCTCCCCACGGCCGGCCGC
The DNA here is from genome assembly GCA_963921515.1 of Calotriton arnoldi. Taxonomy (NCBI): domain Eukaryota; kingdom Metazoa; phylum Chordata; class Amphibia; order Caudata; family Salamandridae; genus Calotriton; species Calotriton arnoldi. The sequence goes on along the minus strand of CAWUFW010015304.1, from coordinate 16,890 downwards.
CGTGTATAATCTTTTCATCCAATGTGCCTTTGCGCATAGGAGGTCACTCGACATTGCTTCACTGTGAAATGCAGCATACCGTCTTGTTTCACCTTAAAATCAATGCCGACGCGTTTCAGGATATCAAATCCCTTCTTCTTGGGCAGCAAACACGTAACTGAAACTCTCATGGTAATGTCATTTCCTTTTAATTACTTCATAGGTATGACCGCCCCCAGTGGGCGTGTTATCCATTGCCTTCTGCGACATTGAGTCCTAACAAATGAGAGAAATTATTTCCTTTAGTAAGGTCAGACACATAGTTTGCGTTAAAAATCCTTATTAACCTTAGTAGGCAGTGAAAACATGATTGCAGGCTTAATTAGCATATGAAGCGCTGTACTGTCCAAGTTCTGAGAGATCAGAACTGCAGTCTCACGAGCTGGTTTGCACGTCTCCCCCAGCCAGCGATGGTGCTCCTCCCCACGGCCGGCCGCCGTGTATAATCTTTTCATCCAATGTGCCTTTGCGCATAGGAGGTCACTCGACATTGCTTCACTGTGAAATGCAGCATACCGTCTTGTTTCACCTTAAAATCAATGCCGACGCATTTCAGGATATCAAATCCCTTCTTCTTGGGCAGCAACCACGTAACTGAAACTCTCATGGTAATGTCATTTCCTTTTAATTACTTCATAGGTATGACCGCCCCCAGTGGGCGTGTTATCCATTGCCTTCTGGGACATTGAGTCCTAACTAATGAGAGAAATTATTTCCTTTAGTAAGGTCAGACACATAGTTTGCGTTAAAAATCCTTATTAACCTTAGTAGGCAGTGAAAACATGATTGCAGGCTTAATTAGCATATGAAGCGCTGTACTGTCCAAGTTCTGAGAGATCAGAACTGCAGTCTCACGAGCTGGTTTGCACGTCTCCCCCAGCCAGCGATGGTGCTCCTCCCCACGGCCGGCCGCCGTGTATAACCTTTTCATCCAATGTGCCTTTGCGCATAGGAGGTCACTCGACATTGCTTCACTGTGAAATGCAGCATACCGTCTTGTTTCACCTTAAAATCAATGCCGACGCGTTTCAGGATATCAAATCCCTTCTTCTTGGGCAGCAAACACGTAACTGAAACTCTCATGGTAATGTCATTTCCTTTTAATTACTTCATAGGTATGACCGCCCCCAGTGGGCATGTTATCCATTGCCTTCTGGGACATTGAGTCCTAACGAAGTGAAAATGCAAGGATGCGAGTGGTTTCATTACCTGTTTGCGGCCCAAGAAGAAGGGATGTGAGATCCTGAAACGCGTCGGCCTGAAAAATGAATGTGAGACAAGGGAACAGGCTGCATCTTAAACTCAAGCAATGTCGAGTGACCTCCTATTGCGCAAGGCACATTGGAACAAAAATTATACACGGCGGCCGGCCGTGAGGAGGGGCACCATCGCAGGCTGGAAGAGAAACGCAAACCAGCCTGCGAGACTGAAGCTTTGAACTTTCGGAGCTTAACAGTACAGAGCTTATGCAAATCTAGTCTGTGATCAAGTCTTCGCTACCTACTAAGGTTAAAAATGACTTTTAATTGCAAACAATGTTATGACCTTACTAAAGGAATTAATTAATCTATCTCGCATTACAGGACTCAATGTCCCAGGAAGCAATTGAATACACGCCCACTGGGGGCGGGCATATCGATGATTAAATCGAAGTGAAAATGCAAGGATGCGAGTGGTTTCATTACCTGTTTGCGGCCCAAGAAGAAGGGATGTGAGATCCTGAAACGCGTCAGCCTGAAAAATGAATGTGAGACAAGGGAACAGGCTGCATCTTAAACTCAAGCAATGTCGAGTGACCTCCTATTGCGCAAGGCACATTGGAACAAAAAATTATACACGGCGGCCGGCCGTGAGGAGGGGCACCATCGCAGGCTGGAAGAGAAACGCAAACCAGCCTGCGAGACTGAAGCTTTGAACTTTCGGAGCTTAACAGTACAGAGCTTATGCAAATCTAGTCTGTGATCAAGTCTTCGCTACCTACTAAGGTTAAAAATGACTTTTAATTGCAAACAATGTTATGACCTTACTAAAGGAATTAATTAATCTATCTCGCATTACAGGACTCAATGTCCCAGGAAGCAATTGAATACACGCCCACTGGGGGCGGGCATATCGATGATTAAATCGAAGTGAAAATGCAAGGATGCGAGTGGTTTCATTACCTGTTTGCGGCCCAAGAAGAAGGGATGTGAGATCCTGAAACGCGTCGGCCTGAAAAATGAATGTGAGACAAGGGAACAGGCTGCATCTTAAACTCAAGCAATGTCGAGTGACCTCCTATTGCGCAAGGCACATTGGAACAAAAATTATACACGGCGGCCGGCCGTGAGGAGGGGCACCATCGCAGGCTGGAAGAGAAACGCAAACCAGCCTGCGAGACTGAAGCTTTGAACTTTCGGAGCTTAACAGTACAGAGCTTATGCAAATCTAGTCTGTGATCAAGTCTTCGCTACCTACTAAGGTTAAAAATGACTTTTAATTGCAAACAATGTTATGACCTTACTAAAGGAATTAATTAATCTATCTCGCATTACAGGACTCAATGTCCCAGGAAGCAATTGAATACACGCCCACTGGGGGCGGGCATATCGATGATTAAATCGAAGTGAAAATGCAAGGATGCGAGTGGTTTCATTACCTGTTTGCGGCCCAAGAAGAAGGGATGTGAGATCCTGAAACGCGTCGGCCTGAAAAATGAATGTGAGACAAGGGAACAGGCTGCATCTTAAACTCAAGCAATGTCGAGTGACCTCCTATTGCGCAAGGCACATTGGAACAAAAATTATACACGGCGGCCGGCCGTGAGGAGGGGCACCATCGCAGGCTGGAAGAGAAACGCAAACCAGCCTGCGAGACTGAAGCTTTGAACTTTCGGAGCTTAACAGTACAGAGCTTATGCAAATCTAGTCTGTGATCAAGTCTTCGCTACCTACTAAGGTTAAAAATGACTTTTAATTGCAAACAATGTTATGACCTTACTAAAGGAATTAATTAATCTATCTCGCATTACAGGACTCAATGTCCCAGGAAGCAATTGAATACACGCCCACTGGGGGCGGGCATATCGATGATTAAATCGAAGTGAAAATGCAAGGATGCGAGTGGTTTCATTACCTGTTTGCGGCCCAAGAAGAAGGGATGTGAGATCCTGAAACGCGTCGGCCTGAAAAATGAATGTGAGACAAGGGAACAGGCTGCATCTTAAACTCAAGCAATGTCGAGTGACCTCCTATTGCGCAAGGCACATTGGAACAAAAAATTATACACGGCGGCCGGCCGTGAGGAGGGGCACCATCGCAGGCTGGAAGAGAAACGCAAACCAGCCTGCGAGACTGAAGCTTTGAACTTTCGGAGCTTAACAGTACAGAGCTTATGCAAATCTAGTCTGTGATCAAGTCTTCGCTACCTACTAAGGTTAAAAATGACTTTTAATTGCAAACAATGTTATGACCTTACTAAAGGAATTAATTAATCTATCTCGCATTACAGGACTCAATGTCCCAGGAAGCAATTGAATACACGCCCACTGGGGGCGGGCATATCGATGATTAAATCGAAGTGAAAATGCAAGGATGCGAGTGGTTTCATTACCTGTTTGCGGCCCAAGAAGAAGGGATGTGAGATCCTGAAACGCGTCGGCCTGAAAAATGAATGTGAGACAAGGGAACAGGCTGCATCTTAAACTCAAGCAATGTCGAGTGACCTCCTATTGCGCAAGGCACATTGGAACAAAAAATTATACACGGCGGCCGGCCGTGAGGAGGGGCACCATCGCAGGCTGGAAGAGAAACGCAAACCAGCCTGCGAGACTGAAGCTTTGAACTTTCGGAGCTTAACAGTACAGAGCTTATGCAAATCTAGTCTGTGATCAAGTCTTCGCTACCTACTAAGGTTAAAAATGACTTTTAATTGCAAACAATGTTATGACCTTACTAAAGGAATTAATTAATCTATCTCGCATTACAGGACTCAATGTCCCAGGAAGCAATTGAATACACGCCCACTGGGGGCGGGCATATCGATGATTAAATCGAAGTGAAAATGCAAGGATGCGAGTGGTTTCATTACCTGTTTGCGGCCCAAGAAGAAGGGATGTGAGATCCTGAAACGCGTCGGCCTGAAAAATGAATGTGAGACAAGGGAACAGGCTGCATCTTAAACTCAAGCAATGTCGAGTGACCTCCTATTGCGCAAGGCACATTGGAACAAAAAATTATACACGGCGGCCGGCCGTGAGGAGGGGCACCATCGCAGGCTGGAAGAGAAACGCAAACCAGCCTGCGAGACTGAAGCTTTGAACTTTCGGAGCTTAACAGTACAGAGCTTATGCAAATCTAGTCTGTGATCAAGTCTTCGCTACCTACTAAGGTTAAAAATGACTTTTAATTGCAAACAATGTTATGACCTTACTAAAGGAATTAATTAATCTATCTCGCATTACAGGACTCAATGTCCCAGGAAGCAATTGAATACACGCCCACTGGGGGCGGGCATATCGATGATTAAATCGAAGTGAAAATGCAAGGATGCGAGTGGTTTCATTACCTGTTTGCGGCCCAAGAAGAAGGGATGTGAGATCCTGAAACGCGTCGGCCTGAAAAATGAATGTGAGACAAGGGAACAGGCTGCATCTTAAACTCAAGCAATGTCGAGTGACCTCCTATTGCGCAAGGCACATTGGAACAAAAAATTATACACGGCGGCCGGCCGTGAGGAGGGGCACCATCGCAGGCTGGAAGAGAAACGTAAACCAGCCTGCGAGACTGAAGCTTTGAACTTTCGGAGCTTAACAGTACAGAGCTTATGCAAATCTAGTCTGTGATCAAGTCTTCGCTACCTACTAAGGTTAAAAATGACTTTTAATTGCAAACAATGTTATGACCTTACTAAAGGAATTAATTAATCTATCTCGCATTACAGGACTCAATGTCCCAGGAAGCAATTGAATACACGCCCACTGGGGGCGGGCATATCGATGATTAAATCGAAGTGAAAATGCAAGGATGCGAGTGGTTTCATTACCTGTTTGCGGCCCAAGAAGAAGGGATGTGAGATCCTGAAACGCGTCGGCCTGAAAAATGAATGTGAGACAAGGGAACAGGCTGCATCTTAAACTCAAGCAATGTCGAGTGACCTCCTATTGCGCAAGGCACATTGGAACAAAAAATTATACACGGCGGCCGGCCGTGAGGAGGGGCACCATCGCAGGCTGGAAGAGAAACGCAAACCAGCCTGCGAGACTGAAGCTTTGAACTTTCAGAGCTTAACAGTACAGAGCTTATGCAAATCTAGTCTGTGATCAAGTCTTCGCTACCTACTAAGGTTAAAAATGACTTTTAATTGCAAACAATGTTATGACCTTACTAAAGGAATTAATTAATCTATCTCGCATTACAGGACTCAATGTCCCAGGAAGCAATTGAATACACGCCCACTGGGGGCGGGCATATCGATGATTAAATCGAAGTGAAAATGCAAGGATGCGAGTGGTTTCATTACCTGTTTGCGGCCCAAGAAGAAGGGATGTGAGATCCTGAAACGCGTCGGCCTGAAAAATGAATGTGAGACAAGGGAACAGGCTGCATCTTAAACTCAAGCAATGTCGAGTGACCTCCTATTGCGCAAGGCACATTGGAACAAAAAATTATACACGGCGGCCGGCCGTGAGGAGGGGCACCATCGCAGGCTGGAAGAGAAACGCAAACCAGCCTGCGAGACTGAAGCTTTGAACTTTCGGAGCTTAACAGTACAGAGCTTATGCAAATCTAGTCTGTGATCAAGTCTTCGCTACCTACTAAGGTTAAAAATGACTTTTAATTGCAAACAATGTTATGACCTTACTAAAGGAATTAATTAATCTATCTCGCATTACAGGACTCAATGTCCCAGGAAGCAATTGAATACACGCCCACTGGGGGCGGGCATATCGATGATTAAATCGAAGTGAAAATGCAAGGATGCGAGTGGTTTCATTACCTGTTTGCGGCCCAAGAAGAAGGGATGTGAGATCCTGAAACGCGTCGGCCTGAAAAATGAATGTGAGACAAGGGAACAGGCTGCATCTTAAACTCAAGCAATGTCGAGTGACCTCCTATTGCGCAAGGCACATTGGAACAAAAAATTATACACGGCGGCCGGCCGTGAGGAGGGGCACCATCGCAGGCTGGAAGAGAAACGCAAACCAGCCTGCGAGACTGAAGCTTTGAACTTTCGGAGCTTAACAGTACAGAGCTTATGCAAATCTAGTCTGTGATCAAGTCTTCGCTACCTACTAAGGTTAAAAATGACTTTTAATTGCAAACAATGTTATGACCTTACTAAAGGAATTAATTAATCTATCTCGCATTACAGGACTCAATGTCCCAGGAAGCAATTGAATACACGCCCACTGGGGGCGGGCATATCGATGATTAAATCGAAGTGAAAATGCAAGGATGCGAGTGGTTTCATTACCTGTTTGCGGCCCAAGAAGAAGGGATGTGAGATCCTGAAACGCGTCGGCCTGAAAAATGAATGTGAGACAAGGGAACAGGCTGCATCTTAAACTCAAGCAATGTCGAGTGACCTCCTATTGCGCAAGGCACATTGGAACAAAAAAAAAAAAAAAATATATATATATATATATATATATATTCACTGAAAAAACCATAGGTTTCAGGGGCGTTATAGTTAGTTGGACATTTCACTCGTACAAAACCATAGAAATTCCCCCGTTATAGTTAGTTCAGCTAACTATAACTCGCGCGCCCGCAATGCACTGCTGATGACGTCACATATTACATCACTCATGACATGGTCAGTGACATCACTCATGACATCACTGATGACATCATCCTTGTGATAGAGTGGCAGACCTCCTCTCACCCTAATATAACCTTTGATACACACACTCAAAAATACAAACTAACATTTTCAAAACAATGGACATACCAATACCAGTTACAACACACCTATTCAGTAATTCCAAGATCTACACACACATCCACTCATTCACCAACAGTCCCTATACAGTCACTCATACATGTTCTCACTCATCATATGTACTCATACACCTATACATCCTGTTACACACCGCCACTCATCCATAGAGTTACTCACACACATAGTCACACATGCAAACAAAGTATCAAACATCCATTTACTTGCATATACAGTTATACACACACTACCACACTTACTTCTGCAGAAACTTACACATACACATCTCTTAAACAATCACTTATAGAAACACCTACTTATTTGTACAGGAACTCTTCCAATCTCTCACTCTCACATATACTCACTTATATACACCAATACTCACATATACTAGTTTAAAACATATGTAGTTACTCATAAAGACACTATTGAGACAGTCATTCATTCACTAACACACCCATACACATACTCATCCACCTATACAGTCCTGCACACATGCTGTCTTCAACACATACAAACAGTGAGTCACTCATTCATGCATCTATGCACTAAGTAATACCCCCACCGAACCATACAGACACTCAGACACTCATACTGATACTCAAAAAACCAACTAATAACCCATATAGACACTCATGTAGCTACTCACCAACCCATGCAGCCACTTATACACAAAGTGAGAGACTGATACAGATATTTTCATATTTAAACATTACTCACTAACCCATGTATTCACTAAGATACACTTAGTCAGTTATACAATCAATTTTACAAAACAAAATCATCCATTTAGACACTTATATACCCATTTATTCTTCCATCGACCTTGAGATATACATATATAAAACATATTTAATTTTCAGAAAAACACACATTCACTGGATGATGTCATCAGTGATGTCATCTGTGATGTCATCAGTGATGTCATTTGAGATGTCATCAGTGATGTCATCAGTGATGTCACTGACCATGTCATGAGTGATGTAATATGTGACGTCATCAGCAGTGCATTGCGGGCGCGCAAGTTATAGTTAGCTGAGCTAACTATAACGGGGGAATTTCTATGGTTTTGTACGAGTGAAATGTCCAACTAACTATAACGCCCCTGAAACCTATGGTTTTTTCAGTGAATTTCTAAGGTTTTTTAAATGCTAATTTCTAACTATAACGTGCCTGAAAGCTATGGTTTTTTCAGTGAATTTCTAAGGTTTTTTAAATGCTAATTTCTAACTATAACGTGCCTGAAACCTATGGTTTTTTCAGTGAATATATATATATTTATTATACTATGTATACATGTGAAAATGTCTCGGTCCCCTGTTTGCCTCGGTGGCACGGAAAAAATGGGTGGAACTGACGTCAGCACGCCGACGAGGTTCTCTTATGGCTCCGATGACGTCATACGGTGTCGCGAGCGGAGCCGTGCTATTATGACGTCCTCGTTGACGTGGGAGAGCTAGGAAAGAATTTCCGTGGAATGCTGGTGCAGGGGATATTCACCTAAGTGTTCAGGCTAGTCCTTTGGGAGCAACTGTTTATGTTGCCACTCCAGAAACCGAAACCAGTGATCCGAGGGCAGAGGCCCTGCAGATGGCACACGAGGTGGGGTGCCCAGTCGTGTGCACCGGCGGGGCAGCGAAGTGACAAGCACCACAACCCACAAAAAAGGTAATGAGGGCACTGAATAACACAGGATCTTCTCTTTGTATCTGACAGGAACAACGAAGTTAAAATGCCCTAGTACCAAAATGTAGAATTAGTGCTACAACGGTCTTCAAGAAGACCTGCGATGCCACTTCTGCCTCCAGTACCCTGGAGGTGGCACATGGGTCACGCGGTACGGTCATACTGCGGTGGGACGCACACTCGTTGACCTCTCATGGCACTGCTCCACACTTCAGGGAGGACGCTTTCCATTAGCTATGTTTTCTGATGACATGTCGCGCCGGCCCCGCCCAACAACAGAACTCCTTTAGATCCAAACAGACTCTTCCACGCTCTCACCGGAAGTGAAACCAGGCCACGCGGACACTTTCACAATACAACAGCCGGGAATGCACTTTTTGGTAAAAAAAACACATTCCTTCCTCCTAATTAATCAAATAAACGTCTCACTGAAGAACAGGGGCCAGCTTCGATCGGTAAACAGCCGTTACAACGACTTTTTTACTTTGCGATACCATTACAACGCATGCATTACCACGCATGCGTTGTACATCACAAAGTCATTACTACGCATTTTTTTAGAACGCATGGTCATTTACCACGCATGCCTTTACAACAAATTTTGTTGTAAAGGTATGTATGGTAAATGACCATGCATTCTAAAAAACATGTAGACGATCCATGTCGTTGTAAGGAAACAGAGGCTGTTCCGTTTCCTCACAATGACGTGCACCGCCCCTCAGAGACAACGTGAAGCAGGAACCACGAGGAGAGAGGAACCATGAGGAGTGAGAGGTAAGGGGGACTGGGCATGGGGTGGGGGTTTCTTTTCTAGGGTTTAGGGTAGTGCAGTGGTGTTTGAGTCGTGTAGGGGGTTGTGCTGGGGTAGTGTTTTAGGGTTTAGGGTAGTGCAGTGGTGTTTGGGTAGTGTAGGGGGTTGTGCTGGGAGTAGTGTTTTAGGGTTTAGGGTAGTGCAGTAGTGTAGGGGGTCGTGCTGGGGGTAGTGTTTTAGGCTTTAGGGTAGTGCAGTGGTGTATGGGTAGTGTAGGGGTCGTGCTGGGTTACTGTTTTAGGGTTTAGGGTAGTGCAGTGGTGTTTGAGTAGTGTAGGGGGTCATGCTGGTGGTAGTGTTATAGGGTTTAGGGTAGTGCAGTGGTGTTTGTGTAGTGTAGGGGGTCATGCTGGGGGTAGTGTTTTATGGTGTAGGGTAGTGCAGTGGTGTTTGGGTAGTGTAGGGGGTCGTGCTGGGGGTAGATTTAGGGTTTAGGGTAGTGCAGTGGTGTTTGGGTAGTGTAGGGAGTTGTGCTGGGGGTAGTGTTTTAGGGTTTAGGGTAGTGCAGTGATGTTTGTGTAGTGTAGGGGGTTGTGCTGGGGGTAGTGTTTTAGGGTTTATGTTAGTGCAGTGGTGTTTGGGTAGTGTGGGGGGTACTGCTGGGGTAGTGTTTTAGGGTTTAGGGTAGTGCAGTGGTGTTTGTGTAGTGTAGGGGGTAGTGCTGGGGGTAGTGTTTTAAGGTTTAGGGTAGTGCAGTGGTGTTTGGGTAGTGTAGGGGTTCATGCTGGGGGTAGTGTTTTAGGGTTTAGGATATGGCAGTGGTGTTTGGGTAGTGTAGGGGGTCGCGCTGGGGGTCGATTTAGGGTTTAGGGTAGTGCAGTGGTGTTTTTGTTGTGAGGGGGTCGTGCTGGGGGTAGTGTTTTAGGGTTTAGAGTAATGCAGTGGTGTTTGTATAGTGTAGGGGGGTTTAGGGTAGTGCAGTGGTGTTTGTGTAGTGTAGGGGGTCATGCCGGGTTGTTGCGTTTTAGGTTTTAGGGTAGGGCAGTGGTGTTTGTGTAGTGTAGGGGTAGTGTTTTAGGGTTTAGGGTAGTGCAGTGGTGTTTGTGTAGTGTAGGGGGTCATGCTGTGGGTAGTGTTTTAGGGTTTAGGGTAGTGCAGTTGTGTTTGTGTAGTGTACGGGGTCGTGTTTTAGGGTATAGGGTAGTGCAGTGGTGTTTGGGTAGTGTAGGGGGTCATGCTGGGGTTAGTGTTTTAGGGTTTAGGGTAGTGCAGTAGTGTTTGGGTAGTATAGGGGGTCGTGCTGGGGGTAGTGTTTTAGGGTTTAGGGTAGTGCAGTGGTGTTTGTGTAGTGTGGGAGGTCATGCTGGGGGTAGATTTAGGGTATAGTGTAGTGCAGTGGTGTTTAGGTAGTGTAGGGAGTCGTGCTGGGGATAGTGTTTTAGGGTTTAGGGTAGTGCAGAGGTGTTTGGGTAGTGTAGGGGGTCGTGCTGGGGTAGTGTTTTAGGGTTTAGGGTAGTGCAGTGGTGTTTGTGTAGTGTAGGGGGTCATGCTGGGGGTAGTGTTTTAGGGTTTAGGATAGTGCAATGGTGTTTGTGTATTGTAGGGGATAGATTTAGGGTTTAGGGTAGTGCAGTGGTGTTTGGGTAGTGTAGGGGGTCATGCTGGGGGTAGTGTTTTTGAGTTTAGGGTAGTGCAGTTGTGTTTGGGTAGTGAAGGGGGTTGTGCTGGGGGTAGTGTTTTAGGGTTTAGGGTAGTGCAGTGGTGTTTGGGTAGTGTAGGGGTCAACCAACATGAATTTGTCCTTGTGTGATGTAACCAATGCTCATGTAAAGCACTCCAATACCTGACCAGTCTGCACTATATAAAACTGCAAAAAAACAAAAAATAAAAAGTGTTTTGCACACTTCTGTCATTGGGCTATACGTGGGCTACCTCTGGGTGATATTTGTGCTACATTTGGGCTCTTTTTTCTCTGGTGGCCATCTTGGGAGACTTATTTGTTATGAAGTTTCCTAATTTCCTCATTTACTACAGTCTCCTCAGTAGGAAATGCTTTCAGTTTTTTACTTTGATTCCATCAAGAAGGCATTCAGATGTGTCACACATTTGCCATAAATTCAGAATGTTAGCACTCTAGTTGTTCATTAGATCACTGTAGTAAAGCTACTGCTCATCAAGGAGTTAACTGGAAGTCTACTGCTGGTATTGAAAGTGATTGTTTCAGTCTGCATGTCAGAATTTTCTAATGAAATAGAAGAGGATTTGAGATCTCACTTAAAACATGCCCTAAATTTTCTTTTTGCAGCAATAACCATAATTTCTATGGCAAAATGAACCCCCTCATTTTGTTCCTTTTTAAATTAAATGTTTTAAGTGTTACCAGTTTATTCCAATCAAGATGGCTTCAGGTGTGCCATACTTTTGTCATAAGTAAGGCTGTTAGCACTCTAGTTGTTCTTTAGAACACTCTGGGAAGCTGCAGTAGAACACAAAGGCATCAACTGACAGGCTGCTCCTGTTGAAATATAACAGGAAGATATTTGAGATCTCACTTAAAACATGTCCTAATTTTTCTTTCTACAGCACTAACCATAATTTCTATGGCAAAATGAACCCCCTCATTTTGTTCCTTTTTAAATTAAATGTTTTAAGTGTTACCAGTTTATTCCAATCAAGATGGCTTCAGGTGTGCCATACTTTTGTCATAAGTAAGACTGTTAGCGCTCTAGTTGTTCTTTAGAACACTCTGGGAAGCTGCAGTAGAACACAAAGGCATCAACTGACAGGCTGCTCCTGTTGAAATATAACAGGAAGATATTTGAGATCACACTTGAAACATGTCCTAATTTTTCTTTCTACAGCACTAACCATAATTTCTATGACAAAATGAACCCCATCATTTTGTTCCTTTTTAAATTAAATGTTTTAAGTGTTACCAGTTTATTCCAATCAAGATGGCTTCAGGTGTGCCATACTTTTGTCATAAGTAAGGCTGTTAGCACTCTAGTTGTTCTTTAGAACACTCTGGGAAGCTGCAGTAGAACACAAAGGAATCAACTGACAGTCTCTGCCATTGTTGGATGTACATGTTTTACTGAGAATGTCAGACTTCATTCTCACATGACTGAGAAAGATAATGTGAATTTACAGAAAATATGCTCTCATTTTAGCTTCTGGAGCACCTTCCAAAACTGTATGGGACAAGCATGTGAAAATAGTTTTCTCTCAAACATGATTCATGATATCCCAGCAGAAGGTTTTTCACAGGGTAAAATCACCTTAGAACACACCACAATTCCTGAAATTAGTATGGTACCATCAACAAATGAATTCTAATGTAACTAAAGTCTGTTATCACCCTTTATAGTTCTCCTTTTGGTAACCCTCAAAATCTTCGATTCACTACAATGCATTTCAATGGGGTACTATCATTTAAATTGGTCCCAAGATGGCTGCCAGCAATTCCAGGATGAAGTGCTGACAGCCAATCAGATCTCACGATGACATGTGTGGTTAGGCTCCGCCCAGATATATATGAGTTTTACTTTTGATTTTCTCAGCAACTACTGAACGGATTTACACCATTTAACAAAAGGGTTCTTTCTGAACCAAGAACTACCTCTTTGCCAAAATTGGTGTAATTCCGTTCAGCAGTTCGGGCTGTAGCCTTGCATAAAGTTTCCTATGGGAAATTGATTTTTTGACTCTTATTTTTTTAATTTCTCCGCAACTACTGAACGGATTTACACCATTTAACAAAAAGGGTTCTTTCTGAACCAAGAACTACCTCTTTGCCAAATTTTGTGTAATTCCGTTCAGCAGTTCGGGCTGTAGCCGTGGCTAAAGTTTCCTATGGGAAAATGAATGGGGAAAACACGTTTTGGGACCCCCCTTTTTTCTCGGCCCCCGCTTGATGAATCACCCCGAAACTTTCAGGGTAGGAGCGGACCTGAGCGGGCCATAAAGTTTGAAAATTTCGCAAAGATTCGTCAACCGACGCAAGAGTTATTTCAAATAGAATGTTGCCGATTTCCTATGGAAAATAGGTCCTAACTATAACTATCTACTGGCGACCGCCAGTAGATTTTATATATATATATATTCACTGAAAAAACCATAGGTTTTAGGGACAGTTATAGTTACTTGGACATTGCACTCGTACAAAACCCGTGAAATTCCCCCGTTATAGTTAGTTCAGCTAACTATAACTCGCGCCCCCGCAATGCACTGCTGATGACGTCACATATTACATCACTCATGACATGGTCAGTGACATCACTGATGACATCACTGATGACATCTCAAATGACATCACTGATGACATCATCCAGTGACTGTGTGTTTCTGTAAAGTTTAAATATGTTTAATATATATAGGGAAAGGCGTATTGAAGAATGAGTGGGTGTATAAGTGTCTGAATGGATGATTTAGTACGTGAGTGACTGACTCTACAAGTGAGTGATTAAATGTATCTTACTGAATGCATGGGTTAGTGACTAAACTGTGTGAATGTCTGTATCCGTCTGTCTGTTGGTTTGTAAGCGGCTGCATGGCTTTCTGAATAGCTACATGAGTGTCTACATGGGTTATTGATTGATTGTCTGAGTATCTGTATGGGTGCCTGAGTGTTTGTGTGGGTGGGGTGTGTGTGACTCTGTACATAGATGTGTGAGTGGGTGATTCTGTAAAGTTTAAATATGTTTAATATATATAGGGAAAGGCGTATTGAAGAGTGAGTGGGTGTATAAGTGTCTGAATGGATGATTTAGTAGGTGCGTGACTAACTGTATAAGTGAGTGATTAAACGCATCTTACTGAATGCATGGGTTAGTGACTAAACTGGGTGAATGTCTGTATCCGTCTGTCTGTTGCTGTGTAAGTGGCTGCATGGGTTTGTGAATAGCTACATGAGTGTCTATATGAGTTATTGATTGGTTGTCTGAGTATCTGTATGGGTGCCTGAGTGTTTGTGTGGGTGGGGTGTGTGCGACTCTGTACATAGATGTGTGAGTGGGTGATTCACTGGGTGCATGATTTGAAGAGTGCATCTGTGATGGACTGCTTGGGTGGGTGAGTGTGTGTATGGGTGTGTTAGTGAGTGAATGTATATCTCAGTGGTACATGTGCGAGTAACCACATATGTAAAAGGAAGTATATATGTGTGTTAGAGTATTTAAAAGGCTATACGTGAGAGTGTGTGATTGTGAGAGTGGCTGTATGGATGCGTGTGTGCTTGTATCAGTTATTGTATAAGAGCGTAAGAATATGCTAGTATTTGTATGAGTTATTGAGCTGGTGTGTGTATAACTCTATAGGTGAGTAAATGGGTGTGTGATTAATTTTTTGCATGACAGACTAGGTATGTGAGTACCTCTATGGATGAGTGGCGGTGTGTCAGTGTTGATATAGGTGTATGAGTGCATATGATAGTCCTGTACTGAGTGACTGTAAGTATGAGTGACTGTACGGGTGAGTGAGTGGATGTGTGTGTAGACCTAAGAATCAGTGAGTTGGTATGTAGTTATTGGTATTGGAGTGTCTATGGTTTTGAGAATGGCAGTCTGTAATTTAGAGTGGGTGTATCAAAAGTTATATTAGGGTGTGAGAAGATGCATGAAATTATCACATGGATGATGTCATCAGTGATGTCATTTGAGATGTCATCAGTGATGTCATCAGTGATGTCACTGACCATGTCATGAGTGATGTAATATGTGACGTCATCAGCAGTGCATTGCGGGGCGCGAGTTATAGTTAGCTGAACTAACTATAACGGGGGAATTTCACGGGTTTTGTACGAGTGCAATGTCCAAGTAACTATAACTGTCCCTAAAACCTATGGTTTTTTCAGTGAATTTGTAAGGTTTTTTAAATGCTAATTTCTAACTATAACGTGCCTGAAACCTATGGTTTTTTCAGTGATTTTCAAAGGTTTTTTAAATGCTAATTTCTAACTATAACATGTCTGAAACCTATGGTTTTTTCAGTGAATTTCAAAGGTTTTTTAAATGCTAATTCCTAACTATAACATGTCTGAAACCTATGGTTTTTTTCAGTGAATTTCAAAGGTTTTGTAAATGCCAATTTTTAAATGTATTAATTGTTATTTTTATTTTTTTCATACTGATTTACTACATTTTTTTAAACTATTTATTTTTAGATATTTTATTTTTTAAATTACATTGTAATTACATTATACATTACATTACAAAATATACTTTCTCAGAATGAATTAATTTACTTTAAATACTTTGCAAATAGGCAATAGACTTTTAAGTACAGTAGTTACAGTTGTTGCAATGGGCAACACAATTTCAAACACAATGCAACATTGAGCTCAATGTGAATTTCTAGCTAAATGCAATTAGTTACTTTATGGATTACTTTTCTAACCACAGGACTGGATCCTAGATTCAGTCCTGGGACATCTCCTGTAAACAGTTGAGTAAAAGCGTTTTGGTTACAGTAGTGATTTTTAAGGAATATTATTGTATTTTAAAAGTTGACACTTAGAAACTTTTTCACATAGAATCACCAATGTTATCCTATGGGAGGAAATTCACTTAGCAGGTAAGTAGTGTTATCGTTACTTTTTCTTACTCAGTGGTGGATCCTGTATCCAGCACTGGTGCATCTCCTGTAAACAGTTGAAAGAATGCGTTTAAGTCATACAGGCGATTTTTAAGGAATATTTGTAGTTTGTGAAAATCGACACTTTGAAACTTTTCTGCTGAAAACCAGACAATGGATTCCAAAGGAAGGAAATACAAGTTACTGGTAAGTACGGTTAGAATTACTTTTCAGGGTCAGTGCTGGGCTAAAAGATGCAGCACTGGGTTCTCTCCTGATAACAGGTGAGTAAATCGGAATTCGTAGTTCGGCTGATTTTAGAGGAATATTATAAAGTTCCAAAACTCTACACTTAGAAGAATTTCCAAGTGAAACCAGTCAATGTTAGCCTATGGAAGGAAATTCAAGTTACTGGTAAGTACGGTTAAAATTACTTTTCAGGATCAGTACTGGGCTCAAAGATGCAGCACTGAGGTCTCTCCTGATAACAGGTGAGTAAATCGGAATTCATAGTTCTGCTGATTTTAGAGGAATATTTGTATGTTTCAAAAATCGACACTTTGAAACTTTTCTACTGAAAACCAGACAATGGATTCCTATGGAAGGAAATACAAGTTACTGGTAAGTACGGTTAGAATTACTTTTCAGGGTCAGTGCTGGGCTAAAAGATGCAACACTGGGTTCTCTCCTGATAACAGGTGAGTAAATCAGAATTCGTAGTTCTGCTGATTTTAGAGGAATATTTGTATGTTTCAAAAATCGACACTTAGAAACTTTTTCAGCAAAAAGCAGGCAATGATATCCTATGGAAGGAAATTCAATTTACTGGTAAGTACGGTTAGAATTACTTTTCAAGGTCAGTGCTGGGCTAAAAGATGCAGCACTGGGTTCTCTCCTGATAACAGGTGAGTAAATCGGAATTCGTA